>OY829915.1:11168084-11768084 GCA_963691935.1 Nephrotoma guestfalica
CATCTCGGTCATTGCGTTGCGTAAGTCGTCACTATTTATTTGGGGTAAGGTTTGTTTGTTTTTTAATTTTTTTAAGAACCACCTTGTATAACAGGGTTAGTTCGGCTGTTCTAAGCCCCCTAAAATATCAATTTAATCAAAATGAAATTGTTGTCAAGTAGATTGGACATACAGGCACCTCAATATGCACGCCACTTAGAGGGCAATTAAGTTTTTGTTCATCCGACTTGGTTGAGTTTGAATTTGCTTACAAGTTATCAAGACATTTGACCATTTATGGATGAAAAATAATGACTGGCAAACGTCCACCATAAGCACGATTGCAGAAGTTGATACAGGTTTTGAGACCCTCAATTGATTGTGGATTCTTCTCATAAGCCTTATGTCACACATAACCACACAAAAAATAATCTAATGGGGTTAGATCGCACGTTCTTAGCGGCCAACTATAACCTCCCCTCCTCGAGAAATTAATCGTCCATCAAATCTGTTTCACAATAAATGGTCTAATAAATGATCTTGCGGCTATAATTATTCGGCGAATTTGACCTTACAAAATCCGCAATGTGGCCATTGTGGAAAAGTTTAATTTTTGAGAACGCTGTGAAATCGATAAACGTCGGTTCTCTGCAACACTTTCTCTCACGTGTGAGCACGTGTTGCTGTCGGTATGTTTGCTTCTGAACCAATGAAACCAGCGAATTTAGCGGAATGTTGTTTTTACAAATCCAAGATTCTCATAATGGGTTTTAAATATTTTAAAACGATTTTGAAGCAAAATTGGTTTGTGAATGTTGTTTATTGGACAAATTTCGAACAAATGTTAGCAACGTTGTTAGAACTTTGATCTCCAACTAATGTGAATATGTTATATTGCGAAATTAAAGTTATAAAACGTAAAATAATTTGGAATCTGATCGCATATTGTCAAACCGCGTTATGCAACATCAGCAAAACTTTCAGACATTCCATTCGAAATTAATTAATCTTCTTCTGCTTTGCATACCCATCAAAGACAAATCGTTTTACGCGATTTACTTTCAATTTTGTACTTTGTGTCATTTTACAATTTTTGCGTCCATAAATTTTAAATGCTGTGTGCGCGAGATTTTGAAGACAACAAAACTAGTTCGCGCGATTGTAATCAATTCACGATTATTTTCAAATGATTGCCAATTTATTTTTTACTTTTTTTGATGAAATACTCGTAAATTGTATATAGTTAACATAAAGAGTGTGTTGTAATTTGCGACGAGGTAATTGACGGTGTAAATGATTTACAAACAGTAATTAAGTGTGTAGTAATCTAACTTTATCCCTAAATAATATTTTATGTATAGCGAGAAGTTAATTGCATCAAAAAACGCGATCTTTACATTTCATGTACTCGTATATACAAAGTAGCCAAGACATATAGGAATGGTAATGCTCTCTAAACAGCAAGAAGAATATAAAGCAAATATATAAAGACCACACCTTGTTGTAATATTCGCATCCCTTATGTCCTATTTCTGTATTTTATATAAAATATCCCTCTATATAGACAATTGTTAACATACTGGCCACCATGTACATGCTAGACGCTATCTAACTCCGTATCTAGCGATATCTAAAACGTTAACCGTTGTTGCACGTCATCTTCCTCATAATCCCCTTAAATAGCATATATTTACACTGGTACGATAGATTTCAGGGTAGAATCTCAATTAGAGATATTAAAAAATCTACACACCACATATAAAATCCATGATACACGACATTCCGTGATGTGATGTGCTAATGAGATGTACATACGTCAGATGGTCATCCAAACTATATAAACAAAATTTAAGATACGTAATTGATTCATGAAGATATGGTAACAAATACGTATGTGTGCTGGTGTCCGTATAACATAACTTCTTCGTCTTTTTTGTATACGACAAATAAAAATTTTTATATAAGAAAATGAGGAACAGATAGAAAGGATATTAGGTCATTGGACTAAAAATTAACGATAAAATTTATTATACGACAGGATATATTATCGCAGACGGGAAGGTAGTAAGTATATATGTGTACATACATGACAACACCTGGTTGCAATAAAGAACTTATATAAGAAAATGTTATTGTTTTTTAAATTTATAAATGAAAAACGTAAGAGAGCAAAAAATAAACTAAAGATGTTCAATAAGATCTTTTAGATTAGATATGAACATTTCTGAACGTTGCGCCATAAAACAATTATATTTTTATGAATATGGAATTCCAGCGACTATCACCCAACACAAATTTATTCTGAAAATAATTATTTTTAATTTCATAAGAATTTCGCCGGTCCCATTTGTCACCCCATTTATGGCGCGCGCGCGCGCGCACTTCCATATTTGGAGGGAAACAGAATAAAGAAATCCACCAAAATGAAATTCTCATTTCTGCGAATAAGAAAGTTATTCGCCCATATAGAGTTCATATATGCGATTTTGCGGCGCATGCACTCTGATCTACTTGGCTCAACAAAATTCACTGGAAATATCTATAAATAAGCAAACACAAAATTAATTATTCGATCAACAGATCGGTTTTAATCACCGTATAAAATTACCGCGATCGCACGGAATACCAACATACTGCGGCAATCGAACATCGAGTAAATGTATACATTCCAACTTGGCCGCGATCATGTTTTTTAATTATAAAATTAACGATCTGTATCTGTAAATTATGTATATTTATAGCAAACATAGTGACAAAACTGCAAATCAAATGAATTATTCATTAGTAACAAACGATATTATATTATAATACATGATGTAAAACTGTAACCGATCATAATTCTTATGACGATCGTGCACTTCTCTATGTATACGATCAATCGATCATATATATATGATAATATTATTAGATGCATTTTGTACATAATGTAATGATTTATGTCAATGAAGATCGAGCTATATTATTATGCTCATGACCATGAATATGATCGTTTTAATGATCATGTTGTATATATACTCGTATATAGATTCAGATTTGAAACAGTTTTATATATATATTTGTATTTGATCGGACACTGCACTATCCTATATACCATCTGATAAATAAAGAGTTCAACAAACTTTTGCATATATATGCATAATTGTACCAAGACGGTGCAAGAAATCGCAAAGACGCGGTACGATCAACAGAATGCACAATAATATAAGAAGAAAACACCAAGTCTAACAACGATTTTAAGAATTAATATTATTTATACAAAACACAAAATGATCAAATTGAAGAAAGCAGGTGGTACATTATAAATAAATGATCAAAAATGATCGCGCGCGTGCTCAATATCGAGATAAATAAAAGGAACGTAAAACTTAAACTTACCCCGCGCTTTTTTACGTTGTGTAGTATATTTTTTGTATCCATATGTGATTCGATATAAAAAATACAGTATAGGGTAAAGAAATCAATTGATTTATTTTTTTTTTTAAATTTGTTTAAGGGGTTGATAACGAACGATATCAGTTGGAATTGAAATAGATGTATAAATATGATCGCGATATAATTAAAAATACTGCACCCCTCGATTTTGATCGAGCTTTTACCAAAAATATCTGTGTTCCACTATATATCGTAAAAATCTATACACATTTGTCTTAATCATCATCTTGCACATTAAGTTTTTGTTTTTCTTGATCATATGATCGTGTTTATACATTGTAAATATATGAATATAAATGTACATACGTAGATCGCCTGATCTAAGGCACGAGACAAAATCGACAGATGAACAATAAAAAAATTGTTTTTTGTTACGTTTAAATTGGATTCTCTTCGATCGAAAATGATCGTAATAATAATAATAGTAATAATAATAATGACGATCAGCATCTGCAAGATGAAACATACGTGTATGTTACTGTAAAATGTTGTGGTTTTTTACGTATACTCGTATATCAAGATAGTGGTCATAATTTGATGATAATTGTTATGATCTGTGCCTGGACATATACTCAATATATGTGATCTCATATGGTTTAACACCGAAAGATTAGTATACTCGTATATGAGTAATATTGGAAACGGGAAGGGGAGAACATTTTTCTAAATTTTGTGTTGTTTGCGGGTGGATGATTCATCATGAAGTTAGCAGCAGCTGATTAAAAATTATAATTTTGTAATAAAATGTGTGGTTTTGAGGTTAATAGACGGTGAAATGATCAAATGCAAATGAAATGTTTTTGATGCAGATGTATAATATGAATGAATCTTTACGAGATTTGTTAACTATAGAGTTGGTTGAGCTCATTGAACTCGCCTATAAGATAAGAATGCGATTGCTTACAGCTGAAGCTTCCCGAATTTGAACGAAAATGACGATGTTGATGATCGCTTTTGACGAACAGTGAATATGGAATGCGGGTTCTGCCATTCTTTTAATTTCGCATGTGAAAAATCAACGACCGGCAATACCTTTAAATATTATTGTCACAAAGGGACAAGCTTCCTTTTATATTTTGAGCAGTGTTTTGCCTCAATGTAGTAGATAGTAAAAACAAGTGCCTCGAAAATGTAGAGAATGTAAACAATGTAGAAAATTAATGTTTTTGTTAGCAATCAGCAAAATTTTATGATTTATTTGTTAATATGGAACCCCAGATTGAGAATTTCAAGAGATAATTAAACAAAAAAAATTATATGTCAATGGCTCTTGTCTAATATATATGCAGGGTAGGGTGGTGGCACGAAGTTGCTACAAAGGCAAATGCAAATATTTCTGTTATTTTATTTTTAATTAGTTTTTTTTTTGAAATTTACAGTTTTAAAATAATTTGTTTTACATGCCCTGCACCTTCGTTAATGCAGGCCCAGCATCTTATCAAAACGTTGTTCATTGCCGCTGCTAATGTTGAACAGGATTCAATAACGGCCCTTGTGAAATCTTGTAACACGTTTTTATTGCGTGGCTTAATTTTGTACATCTCTTGCTTAAAATATCCCCATAAAAGTTCTAGAACTGGGGGGTTCAACGATAGTCGGTGTCTCGTGAAATTATTTATCCACCAAAATTGTCGCGCAGGGTCGCCATTAGTAGTCTAGTTATGTGACAACTGTATGGAAAGTATTCGTCGTACTATCGTATACGTTCGATTAAAGTATCTTGAAAGTTGAATTTTATAAGAAATCAAATTTTAATCTTCTCGCGCAAAACGCGCCGCGAATCACTTCTACTATTCGTATAATGGTCATATTATTCTCGGAACATTAAATGATTTAAAAAAGATGAATATTTCTTGTATGATTTTGCTGAACTTTGACGGAGAGTACGCTGGATAGTTCAGGTAATATAAGTCAAGTGAAAAAGAAACAGAGAAACCAATCATCGATTGTTTGTAAATTGTCGAATCTTTCGACCAAACGTAAATCTGAGATTACCAAAATCAAGGATTAATCACAGCTGTTCTAAAACTATACAAATACCCCATATAATTGTATGAACCTGATTTTACAGCGTGCAAAAAAATCTGCTATACAAAACCTCGCCTGGTGGCCGCCATATCTGTATCCTGCAGACGTTTCACAAAACCCGAACTTTAAACTTGGAAAGTGGATCCAGTACATGATAGACTAGAGTATTCAACTAAAGACGACACATTGGACAGGGAATTTCTTTCACAGTCGTCTTCGATTAAGCCAATAAAAGGATATTACATATCGACATTTTATTTGTTAAGGATATAACTCGATTTCTACTAGAAGTGTAATAATTAACTTCTAAAGAACAACCCCCTATTTTCTAGATTCCTTGATGAACGATTCCACTAATTGGATTACATCGACACTGATTAACGCTAACTTGCCGAGGAAGACCTGATGTGAAATAAGTTTTGGACCCACTCCACTGGCTCCGGTAAGACTTATGCTAGGCCAAATGTTACCGAAATATTTAATCAACTAGTGATAGTGTAGACCACCGAATTATTAGGCCTGTCGACAAATGCTTTAGGTTTTATACACTAATTCAATGGCTTATGCCTTGTGCCCTCCATAACAGGATAAGTAGAGAGCTTGCTCGCGTTCTTCAATCGCATAGTCTGAACCATGAATATTAAGGTCTGATCTATAAAGCAAAATCTCAGTAGTGGTTTGATATCAAAAATGGATTAAATTGAAAATTTAATTACAAAACTTCTAGGGATAACCTCATCCGAAATTTGTGCCTCAAATATCCCATCACAGAAATAATATCAATAGTATAATCATGAATTGTGAATGTAAAGGTCTGGTTTGAAGCATAAATTTCAGAATAGGTTTCATATCTAAAATGGGTTTAATTAATAATTTATTTACGGGATTCGTAGGGATAGCCTAATCCAGAATTTGGGCCTGACAGTTAGCGTCATTCGTGTCCTTCCAAATAAACTCAATTGTCCATTTCTGAATATCGAATATTAGAGTCTTATCTTTGTACATGTGTTGCTCTGGTTGCATTGAACCTTTCCATTTTATATGAAAAATCGGTTAAATTAAAAATTTTAAAACCCAGAGACATCTCCCTGGAGATTATTTGTCCTGGAGATTATTTGTATATACTTAATCCTTATACGTAGCTAATACGATTTACTGTCAAGATTTAGGTGCAATTTTTTTAAGTATTACGATTAGCGACCAAATGGCAGTGGTAGAGCCTTGGCGTTTGGATCGGTAGGTACCGGGTTCGAATTCTGATAGGGGCAGGATGCAAAAGGAAATTTTCATTAACAGATTACGATCTGTGATTAAAAGGAACACAACTACGAAGCTCTCTATCGGCGTGCATAACTCATGGGCCGACCCATCTTCCATGTCCAGAACTATAGGCTGGCATGGAGCTATGCAATGCTTTGGCAGAAATTGTGTAAGACGGGAAACGTGAAAATCAACCGCGAAAGAGCAAGGAGTGCTTCGGCCCCAAAAAAGATCACATGGATTCAAAAAAAAGTATTACAATTATTATCTGAATATGTTTCCAATATGGCATTATCAATATTGTAATATTTCGGGATAAGAAGAAGAAAGAAAAATTATTTTGGGGTAGTTATTTAGTTTTCCATAATTATGTTTTTTTTCGGGATGGCATTGAAATTAGCAAAGTAACATACCAAAATTGAAAAGGCGTGTTTCTTTGGACAAGTTGTTTGACTTGGTGTTAATTTTTTGATGCCGAGAGAATGTTGACGATATATGGGAATAAGAAGTCGTAGTGTCGAACGGCTTCGCTGATAAGACATAAAAAAAAAATTTTTGGCGTGTGAAATTAAGTGGAAGCGGTAGGCTCTGACAAGATCGATTTTGGAGAATATGCGATACTGTCACCGAATATAGTCGCCGATAATCTCAACTCGATCTCCTATTGAGATCTTTTTTTCTTATTATAAAGCGGACCAGCGACACAAGACACCACCAAAGACCCTTAAATTCTTAATTTGACCATATACTGAAATTCGGTGTAGACAGTTTTGTGGCAAATCGGATCTTTTTTGATTGACTAAGTCGTTCAATCAATTAGCCGTTTTAATTTAATATCAGCCACAAGAACAAATATGCTATGAAAATCGCCAGTAATGTTCAAACATAGGCATTTGGAAGATGATGAACTAAATTTGCAGCGCGCTCTAGAAGGCCTTACAAGACAAGACACACAATTTTATACGCCCGATTGTACATGCATCTCCAAATCCAATATAATTAATTTCCGTTTCATCAACTCGCAAACATTTCGCACCAACAATACCTTAAAGCCAAACTGCCAATGTAATCTAAGTCATGTGCTCTATTGGAAATAATATGACCGAATTTTCAATTAAATTAAGGCTCCAATTTTTGTACTTGCGATCTCCTCACCTTAGATAAATGTAGCCAAATTTTAATGAAATGTCGGTAATCGTAAGAAGATATGGGAACTGTTTTCTTTCTTAGTTATACGTGGCCATGGCATCGAGATAATAGGTTTAAGATCACTCGGTTGTCAGAAGGTGAATTCGGAATAGTTTGCAAATATTCGTTTGTTCAAAATACAAACCACGCAGTTTATTACGTACGATTTCTCTTTAATCTTTAAATTCGATACATGGAATTTCTGATTCACCAATCACCCACCGTTGTTTTTTGTACATGGTTTAATACCGAAATAAAATTATAGTTAATTTTTTGGACCAGAAAACTTCCTTTGAGCCACTGCAATATCTCTATCTACTCGTAAGCTATTCCCGGGATTACCAGATCGTGATTATAAACGTATATAACTTTAAGGTCCCATCAAGCCCTTCAACACATCGTTGACAAAATAGTACAATACCGCAGATAAGCTGAGCGAACCAAATAGCACTTTAAGGAACTCTTACTGCCCTTAAAGTCATAAACACAGTTGCACTCTAGAGCTAGTCAGATTTGGTATTCTACCAGCGGCAAGAGAAATTTATTTTTTCAGTTGGCGAGCACAAAACCAGCCTCAAAGCGACGTTTTTCTGGGTTGTTGAGAGATGGATTTTTCCTTCATCAGTATAATCATAAATTCTAACTGAATTACAACAGTTATACTCTGACATTTATTCGAAGAATCTTTTAACTTTAAATTATTCATTTAAAATACATTAAAACAATCACGTCAAAACTATATGTGACGGAAATATGTCCAAATTGTGATAATTTGATTTCTCAGTGCACGTCCTAAGATTAAGCCGGCAATTTATCATCGTGTAATACGGTCTCTGCATCGCCCTCATTCATGATTGTTTCTGCATTACGAGTAAATAGAAAAATGTCGTTGATGCAGATAAAATATTACTCTAAAGCCGAAAAGTATCGTTAAAGAGATCCATTTCGGCCAATCGAAAAATCTCGATATTATATGCAAAACCCCACAGTAAAAAAGTAATAATAATTTTAATTTGTGTGATCCCAAAAAGTTTTCAATCGGATTTGTTGTTAAATTTGAAAATGAAATCGCCAAATAAGCGACGAACCCGATTTTATTGAATTAAATTTTGATGTGGTGAATAATCCTCAGCTACGCTTATCAACATTGATAAAATAATTTCATTTCAATGAGGTGTTACATGAAAAAAAATGTTCTAATTTATTTTGGCAGTTTAAACGTAGGTAAGAACAAAATTAAAACTTGGGACCATAATTCTTTAATCAGTATTTCCATTGAAACCTTTGCAATGCTGGCTAAACCTGATAATTTACAAATCTCACAGTATTAAGGTCTTTCTGATTTTGATAAACGACGCTAATCGTCGCGAACCACTTGCAGCGTGCAACTACACTAAGTGACCCTGACTTGAAAATCATACATCGAACTATGTTGTGGAATAAAGCTAGTAGAGAAGACAACATTGCAGACCTATGCCCTCCTATTACTCATTAACAAAACGTCGTAAGATCAATCCTACCTAAATAACACTATATGGGTCCATTAAAGTTAATCAAAATTAAATACGTACTAACGATTGTGAGACATAATTTGAAGTGTAATTGAAAAATTTAAAGATCAATTACCTGTTTACGCCGTAACACAGTCCATGATTTGAATACGCTAAAACATCTCACCCATTAAATGATTATTAACCCCGCGCGTACACACATCCCACCTTCTAATGTCTCGTGGCGGACAATTTTTATTATACAAATTGTCGCTTACGCTAATGTGTTAGATTTTTTTCCTATATGCATACCAACTATACACATATTTTGTGCTCACTCAATTTTAACGAAAATAATAGTAATAATAAAAAAAATCGCGAGTATAAACTATAACTAAAAGCAACAACAAAATGTAATTGAAATTAAAAGTGACTTTCGATTATGTAGTATATAAAAAAGAACCGCGATTAAATCGTATAAATTAACATATCGTTGTAAGAGATAATTGGGGGAGTCTAACTATATATAGGCGTCTATGTATATAAATATAGAGGTGGATCAATGGTGTGATTTATATATTTCGTGTTACATAAATATACGAATCGATCGTAGGACTTACATATCGATATTAAGAGAAAACCGTTAAAAGACGCGCAACATATTCAAGACGCGATATAATTATATATAAATTAAATGAAATGGGGTCAATAAATACTATAAGATCGCACCCTCTTATATAGAAATGTGGATAACAGATATTTTCTAAGACAATTCAGCAATATGGTAAGTTGACAAAATTGGTCGACCGTTATTAGAAAAAATAATGATGAGACCATTGTCACCTGCATGATCACCGGTCTTGTGTATATGCCTATGACCCAGCATAATTACGCATGCAAGTTCTGTTCAAGATGCTCGCTCGTATATATATGGTAATCCAGGCAGAACGGTAAAATTACGTATTGTTCCTTAATTGTTAGTACATGTGTTTGATATAAGATAAAAGGGAGCATTTCGTTATATTTAAAGAAGTCGACCATCTGGAAAATTTGTGGTATGGTTCCATATTGGTCACTGAATTTTATATCACTTTGAATACAAAGAGGCAATTTTCTATATACGTCTATACACCTGGATTTTGTACTATATATACCGCACAAATATCATAAATCTCACCATCTATATATAAAACAGCAACATACATAACCCACCGCCGCACCGCCACCTCCAAAAAAAATGAAACAAAATCGTAAATTATTCATCAAATCAACCCACACGAATTTCTGTTATTTCGTTTACCTTAACCAATCTCTCTCAAATTCACCCCCTTCTTATAACATTTTGTATGGCAAGAAAATTGTAATTTATCAAAAAAAAAACTAAAAAATCGTTAAAAATGATAATAACGCTAGGAAAAAAAATTTATAAAACCTCCACCATCATAAACATAATTTCCTGCATTTCCCTGATACACAAATACCTTGCTGTATATATATATAGCGAGAGTATAAATTCTACCTTTAGTTTTCCCCCTTTTACTTTTTTTTGTATGAGGTATCTGCGTCGTGTATTGTTGTTGTCTTTTTAATCAAACAAATTTTTTCTTTCTGTTTTTAAGATTAAAATCCAAAATTAACTTTATGTATGGCCACCAGTACAGCGTGAAACTCGAGAACAGGTGTTTTAAGATAAAGTGAGTCTGTATACAGAAAAATATGGAATGCAGCTGAAATTATACCGCACTGTATCACATTACTCATCCCATTACGAAATAACCATATACGGTGGTTTAGCCGCCCCCGCAATGATACTGCAGGGAAAACACCAAATACCGAGAATAAAGTCATTTCGAATTAAATTTTTTTACGTCTCACCGAATATACGCTGTAATCAGTCCCCACAATTTTATTACACCCCATTTCCCATACCCTGTGTATATTATACACATACATACACGAACAGAAAAAAAAAATACCCGAGATAGTTTTTCTCATAATAAAATAAAAGAAAAATTCAGTGAGCCCACAAACAACATTTCAAGTTTCCATGGCAATTTGGCTAAACAAAAAAAAAATTTTATCCGATTTTTTATTCGATTCCATTTTCACACAAAATCTCCTATCTCTTTTCATCATTTTGTTTTTATCTTTAGAGAATTTTTCCAGTCGAGTTTTCCATGCAGGTATATATACATATACATACACACACGTATACACAGTAATAAAATTTCCCTTTGAAATACGTATTTTGTGTTCTGTGTGCTATCATCGCACACGAGAATGAATAATAGACGTTTTTGGTATAAAATTTAATGACGACGACTCGAGCGACATGAAATTATCCACTTGCGAATGGAAAATCTAACATTTTATTGTTTTTAGTTATGTACCTAAACCTACCTATAACATATAGGTGACTAGAGGCTTTTGCGTCCCATTCCACCGCAAACGGATGAAATCTAAAACTGCAATGTATTTGTGTGAAGGGTTGTGAGTGTGTATAGGTATAGAGCAGCGTTGATGTTTCATCATTTTATACAGAAATCGATTATGGAATGGTTTTTTTAGGATTTAGTCATACACAAAAGGATATAATTTGCTTTCTTCATAAACAAGCAAAGGCATAACGATGTGGAAAATTCATGATGGTCTGCCTCTCAATTAGCTAGAAACGGGAAATCAGATGGATTTTGAAAAAAAAAATTAAGATCATTCAGACTAGAGCAATGAGAATAAAATCGCATATAACAAATATGGCTCTTCATGCTGAAAATTTTAATGAAACCATTTTCCTAGAAATTGTCTAAACAATTTGTGTACCACATTTACTTCACAAGTGCTACACTTTTCCAATTATTTTACCAAATCGAACAAAGTTTGACAAAATTATTATGAAAAGTTTAGCTACACAAATTAACGAAAATTGTAATTACATATTACAAAAAAGTGTAATAACAATAAGTGTAGGTAAGAAATCTTCGCTAAAAAAGTTCATAGAATGTATTAGGTGCAGGTGTTGGATTGTAAATATTACTTTCACAATATTCTAAACCACCAGCTTGGATTCACCAAAAAAAAAATAATTTGTATATGTTCCAAATGGTTTATGCTGCACTACCTGCAGTCATTTCCTAAAATTTTAGAAATCTTACCAAATGTGGGCCGAAAGCTCCTCAATGTTTCCTCCAAAGACATTTATTTGCGTTCTTCAATTTTCTTGCAAGTATTATCACTAATCTAGGGATTGCGTCTGTATTCTTGGTACTCGTGTGTGATCGTGGTAGCTGTTTCGAGATTTCTTCGATGTATTGCCACTCACACTGGGCTTTTTCTTTACTTTGGAGGTCACTATGAATGTATGCACCTTCATTGCCCTTAATCTTGTAATGATTTGATAAGTTTTTTATTGATTTTTGTGGAAATCTACTGCCTCCTTTAAATAGCTGGTTTGTGACGCAGAAGTCGATGAGTCGTTCTCCATTATATGTTTATGCATAGGTTTTGTCCGATGGTTTTGTCCGATCGGTGTTATAAGTTACAATTCTTGTACGGAAACCTCCTTGTATTATCGTAACATCATGAATTGTGATTGTGTTTTGTATTTTTGGATTTTTCTGATAGTAACTGGTTACCATTCCATTAGTGCCTCCTTTTCATAAGCTGTTGTAAAATATTGTCACGACTTGACCATGTGTGGCGTCTCGTCCAGAGATTATCAACAATTTCGGTTTTATAACTCGTCATTTCTTTCTCTAATTGCGCTAGCCTTGATGCTTTTGTTAGAGTTCTGAGGTTCTTCTGATGTTTCAATTTCCAATTCGTGTCCATGTACGATAGCCGAAAGCCGTTCATATGTTTACCGGTTTGTATTATTTCTTCTAGAATTCGCTTCGATAATCATTTTTGATTTCAGATTAATCCATTGTACCTTATCCAACGCCCAGGGCTACAGAGAAAGGCATACTGGCATGCCGAGGGAAAGCCTCGTTTCATCCCATTTTACACTTTATTCTATGTTCCCAGCCGATCATCGAAATTTGTACTACCAAAACAGTGGTTGCTTGACGTTGGTGATGAAGTTGTGAAAATATTGGAAAAGTTTATGAAATCATACTTCAA
Source organism: Nephrotoma guestfalica (assembly GCA_963691935.1). Taxonomy (NCBI): domain Eukaryota; kingdom Metazoa; phylum Arthropoda; class Insecta; order Diptera; family Tipulidae; genus Nephrotoma; species Nephrotoma guestfalica. Next base: position 11,181,581 of record OY829915.1, read on the forward strand.
AGAAGGCATTGAACTCAATGTGCCTCTTTTCAACAAACTACAAAATATTGATCATCTATAGTTTGATGAACGGCTTATACTCCTAAATCATAAATTGAAGGCCTTCACTAAATGAAAAAAACTAGTTTGTAAACAGAAAACGTCACATTTTCAAAACACAAGCAACAATTAAATCAAACCCAATATCAGAGAGATCGCTGACATGTTTGCTGAATTCGATCAACAAAATGACAACCCGAATCCATTTATAACAACAGCCATACCAACATATCAAACTCCCCCAGTTATTTCTAATGACACAATTTAACAACTTTTAAGGGATTTGTCGATGGATATTTGCGGGTAAATCCATTATGCAACCTGTTCAATCAGTTCTTAACCACTGCTGTGTTTCCCGGAAAAAGGAAAAATTCAAAGACGTCAGTAAATCATATTTGACGTAGAATTATGTACATCGTTAATGACATAGCAATTCAAAGAGTATTAGAAATTCTTAATTTCAGAGTTATTTAAAATTATGGAACTAAATTTCTTCATGATTCGTAAAGGACAGAGCTCCATTTAGTATCGTAAGACTCAAAATTTCTGTTTTACGATGTAGTGCTGTCTCTTGTGTCGAGTAGCACAACCCATTATTGTTCTAGATTATTTAATTAGAAGGTACAGGAAGTGATGGTAAAATAAATGCCTCTGGTCCTGTCGAGTTAGACTCTGTCAAATGTAAAAAAGAGGAGAAGAAAAGGCGCATCGAAAATTGTATTGAAAATTCAGCAAAACTACCGAGTTTGGGAGAATAAAAATAATTCAAACTTCTGCGAGACGTTGAGAGGTGCTCTTGAAGAATGCATAATTGTGCGAAACGTAAGCTGAGAACCTCCCAAAACCTGGACTGCGACAATTGATGAAATGATGGAAAAACGTGTAAAATTGTATTTAGCAAAATTAAGTTCGACAGCATGAGATCACAGAATTTCACAGAAATAAAATACGTGAAGGCCTAAACTTCTCAAAATTGACTGCATAAAATTAGGAAGGATATACTGTAAACTATCACGAAAAACGATATAGTCCCAAGATATTACGCCAAGTTTGGAGGAGTGCAAGGTAAGAGCTCCCTCCTCAGAGAAACTGACCCAGATGCACTGATAGATTAATTGAGACTAGATAGATGCAAACATTCTCATCATTAGCGAGCAATATCGGAACAAGTGTGAAACAGAACGGTACGTTAACAAACTAGGCTCAGTCGCAATGCACTCCATACCCCATTATGATTAACAGTCATGATTGCGGTAATTGATTTGTCAAAAAATTGAAATACTACGATGCTATCATCATAACCGGAGAGTTTAATTAAAAAGCTAAGATTGGGGCATGCTAGTAACGGACACAAGAGAAAATTCTCCTTAAGAAACAGTAGTTAGTACCAACTAAAGGTAATGAACGAGGGCATATCGTTCACCTGTTAAATACACACCGTATTTAGAAGACCAGGTTATACGATCGTACAGGATGTTATTTAATGAATCGAAACAACAGACGGTAGCACTAATCGAATTACGGGATATAATGTGTCACCGACACTGTCATTGAAATCGGTAAATTTAGAGTACAGTATAAAAATGAAGCTCACGAAAAACTTGTACTCGCGATAATAAGGCTGAAAGTCGAGCATGTGAGGCTCACAGCGAAGCCCAAAATCACTATAATATACACCTTAAACGCTTGACTAGAGCAAAAAGAGTAAGAACGAGGACACAGCGAACGATAACAATAATTATAAGCATAAAGACTGATGAAAAAGAGTTAAACGACAGTTATCAGCCCCTTACTCGGCTAAACTGGCTTTAAAAATTATCAAAAGCCACATACGACATTAATACGGAAGCGCTGAAGGTAGTCGCACGATCCCACCCAGAAGGGGTATAACACTGACTAACTTCGTCTGAGGCAGTGTTATATAAATTAAGAAGCACCTCTGGGTGTATCATGCGATCATCTTCGGTGCTTCCAAAGGGATACACTCTGCCTCTAGTATTTTATTGTTGCGAAACGAGAAAGTGCCTTCTTGTAATTTTTTAACCATTAAAGGTGTCTGAGATTGCTGAAGTACCTACTTAAACCACAGCTCGTGGCTGCAATCCAAATATGTGGGATCTTTGCCCTAAACAATAGGGCTACAGAAAGTCTACAACTGGCATCGTGGAAAAAATTACAAGGGAACTTCATATGGCGCAACAGCGTAAACAGTAGTTAAAGAACATAAATAACTCCTTTTATTAGATTGGCAGACATGCGTTCACATTAACCAACATTTTCTTGAATCATCCTAATCTATTCCATCTCACTACTACAAAATATCATTTTCTTCTCCTTTGCCATTAAGGTAATTTGAATCTAATAAAACATGGACTGGTGATCCTGAGCGCATCAGGATATGGCACTATTGCCAATGTTGTCCTGCGGGTAGCTTCCATTCTGAGTTTGTTGCCATTTTCGCATTCAAGCATATGATAATTGAATTCATGAGTAACATCACGACTGCGTTTACCTGCCGATGAGTCTTCTATATTCGCCATCAGTCTGAGGTAGTAAACTGCCGCCTTATATGCAGTACACGTTTGTTATTTTCCGCTACGAGTGATGACGTTTGCGTAACTTGCCATGAAGGTAGCATCGATCCTATTCTAATTTTGGCATCGATCCCATTCTAATACGAAACCTGATTGAATGAGTAAAGGACAGATGCAGCTAAGTAACCTTTTTACTAACCAAATTTCTTAGAAAAGTACAGTTTTATAAAGCACCTAAAGATTCACCCTATACATTTGTGACAAATTGAAGTTGATGATCTGGTAAGAAAAATCAGCAATTTATCACCTAAACTCATTTTAAACAACTTGCAGCAGATAAACAAATTCAAAAGCACAAGAACGAGCGAGCTTATATAGAGACAATACCAGGCACAGCATTTTGAAGTAGATAGAGAAGTACATATATTTTCAAATAGGCTCATTTATAATGAAACGGCTGAAATGTTTAAATCAAAAAGGAAATGTCTAGTTAATTATCCGATTCTCGGAAGGCCTTTTTAAAAGCGTTTACACGAACATTTTAAAGAATTTTATTTCCGTTGAATGTATTGCAAGACTGCTCAGATCCGAAACAGTGCCTAGGCAGCGCAAAGTTGTCTTCAATCATCACCTAACATCAGTTTAGTGGTATTGCAGAATCTCTAAGTGAGTAGGAAAGTTTATAGAAAATTTCATGAAGTTCTACTTTATTGGCCTTCTTCTACGCACATTTTTCTACTACAAAAACTACTTAGCTTATAGCTGATTTTTTAAGTTACCACTAAGAGGTTTGGTGGTGTTATGAAACGATTTTGCACAAAATTAATCGATCTTGGATCTAACTTTGACTAAACCTAAAACCTTGTGAGCAATATTAACGGCCAAGATTATCAAAGTTTACCAAATAGCACTCAAATAGTCAAGCAGGTAAATGGTCATCCGGAAGCTACTTACACTAAAAAGTCTTTATTTACCATACCTCCACAGTCTAAACCAATCGTGTGCTCTCTGTGTTCTCCAAAATGCGTTTTTCATGTGAACTAACAAAACTCAAATCTAGAAACTCGTTAATAGTTCGATTCAGATTGTAGAATAAGGCTTATCGTCTTACAAATAATGGTAAAATTAAATATCCTACAACATAAAAATGTTTCGTTCACGTGTTCCTGACAAGACATTCAGTTCCGCTCCAGCAATACTACTTAATAAGCTAATGCTAAATGCCTGGAAAATATTTAGAAGGACGTTGAACTGTAGCTATATTGGCGATGATGAAAAGGAATTTTTAAAATTTCATTCAACATAACCAACATAACCAACTCCAACCAAACCAATAAGAAAAGATGAAAATTCCTGAAGACCCTCTAGTCTGGCAATATCACTAATGCTATTGCTAAATGCGTTTTATTTGAAGAAGACATTTTTTTGGTCTGAGCAGTTCAATAATACCGCACTAATGTTGATACTAAATGCCTTGGTGATTTTAAAAATAAAATGTATTGCTAAACTTATTGCCTGAACGTTTAGAAAATCTTTTGGAGGTAACTGAAAACACTCATTTTATGGCTCATGCACCACCCTCAAGATTTCAGTAACTGAACTTTGAACTGGGAAAATCTTTGTAAAGACCCATATGTGAAACATTATATTTTTAATTTCATGAAACACTCTGAAAATTTATAAAATTTGCTAAAAACACCGCTGATAATAAAAGTTGAAAAATAATTGGAATAATTTTTGAAAGAATATTTTTTGGTGTCTTAAGTATTTCAAATTCGTTTTTTCATACAAAAGGACCAGCGTGACATAACAAAGTTAAGGACATGTCCAAGCTCTACTCGTTTAACAAACATCCTTTCTTGTGCAAAAACAAGCCCTAGAAACAAAAAAGAACTCTTTTCTGTTATACCTTAATTAAAACGCTGTTTTTGATGTGATTGCAATGGCATATAATTCTGGGATTCGCTATAGAGCTGCTGAATACCAACAAAGTAAAAGGTGATTTAATTTGAGTTAACTTTGTTGGCAGCACTGTATCTCAAACAGCTGTCAATAAATATCTTTCAAGATGGGGTAGGTGGTATTATTGAGCCTAAGTTTGAGAACGAGGAAAGTTGCGCAGAAGAAAAGTTGTGTCAAAATCATGGGATTTAATATTGTGTCGTGTTACGTTAAAAATCGTGTCTTTGCAAACAAAAATGAAACGTGGAAGCGCCTAATAACCAACATCCGCCAACCTACAGTCGTATCTTGCCCGATATTTTATTAAAAATTGATAGCTTAAGTAGCTTGACCAAGATCAAGATACAAACGTCAATTCAATAAAATTTAATGGTAAGCCAAACTTGGCCAATCGGAAAGTTAGAACAGGATTGACGATTCTGGAAATATGAAAAGCGCTACTCGGAAGAGGAATAAATAATGATGAAATTACAAGAACCGTAATTTTGGTTTGTAAAAATTTTCGAAAAAGTGTATCTGCCTTATTTCCAAAAATATCCACTAAGTGGAATTTCTGTTGCTATATAACCAGTACGAGTAAATTTAATTCGCAACCCTAAATCCACTCGTGAATGCGGACTATATAGTTCAAGAATCACTGGTATATAAAGCATGCCATTTCCATTGAAATTTAGTTAGATTGGTTGCCAAAGCCTTTTTAAAAATTGTTTTACACCCTAAGAAAGGCGAAAAACAAACCGCAAACTCGATCGAATGTAAAATCAAACTAAAATTGGTTTAGATAAGAAATGTAAATAAAATGAGATACATTCTTTTGCCGCATGTGAAAATTAGATGAAGTTATAGTAGAAAAAATGTCGGTTGCATCCCATACCTTGAACATATCCATCGAATTTGGCTAGCTCCAACTGTCTTATAAGATGATTGCTTAGAGGCAACTCCTAATGGCACAATGGCACTGATTTTGTATGTAGCAGCCCTACTTTTAACTAAATCGGATTCCGCATATTTAACTCGATTGATGTAAATCAATTAACATCCTTATCATGATCTTTAAACTTTATTCAATTTGTCAAGGATGCAGTGTGTACGTGCGCATTTTGACGTGGAATCTGCGGCTTGCACCATGCGCCTCTTATGCATTTAAGCGCAGGGCACTGTTTGGGTTTCTAAAGCCATTTCATTAGATCACCGAATTCGAAAACAAAACTGGGTGAGTTTCGGTAACATGGCCAGACCACACTGTATGATTTTCATCAATTTGAACTAATTTGGATCAAATTCGTTAGTAAAATTGGGAGTGGAGCTCGTCTATTACTTAATTGATCCCGAGGTTAAGAAAAGTTCGAGTTCCATTAATAACTCTTGAGCCTCAGGATAAAAGGTTTAAATACTGAATTGCAGGATTATTCAAAATGGTGAGAGATTGGATAACTGACCAAGAGGTAAAGACGGCGATAATAGCTTGGGAAAAGTAGCTTGTATTAAAACAACAAACTATTGACAATCAGAAAAATTCCAAATGAATTCTTTAATTCTTAAATAATCTTTTTTTTGCATAATTGTGTTCTTTCATCTTTCTTTCATCTAGTACCTCCCGATACAAACACTATAACCACTATGCCATTTGACTGAAAAACGTCTAAACTTAACAATCCTGTAATTTATGCGGCGGAATGATACTTGTTCTGAATGGGACTACCAGACAAATAATTGGGAATTGATTTCCTAATTTATTTTTACAAAAATTTCAAAATATTGAAGAAAGGAAGAAGCACATTTTAATTTATATAAATTCGATTCTTTTGAGATTCTAAAAATTTTAATGGATTTCCACCTTTTCATATCTTGAATGCGCAGACCTCAAATCATGTCAGCCTCCAATGTTTTGTTTTCACACATTTAGACTACGGACTCCACGGAGAAAAAGATCACCATTCCCGATAAACATACGTACATCTACAAACACACATACATAACTATACATTATTCCAAATTTCGATTTTCCATTAAAAAAGAAAAAATTCTGAAAACCCCATAAAATGAATACATTGTTCTTCTCCATTTTAGTTTTCTACTTAGTTTTGATAAAAATCTTCAAAAGAAAACAAATTTCGTATTTTCCATTTCCCATTTTCAGTTTTTCTTTCTATAAATTTTTTTTATGTTTTCCCTATATACATTATATACTTGGTTAGTATATAGAATATGCTATCATCAGAGCAACAAAAAGAAACCTACATATACCGATACCAAAAAGAAAAGCAGAATACATACGAAAATTAAGACGAGGGTAGAAAAAATGAAATTTTCTTTACCAATGCTTTCGTATATAAGTATTTTCCACCATCTTGTGCCATAAAATAGCTTCTGCCAAATATGAATAGCAACAACAAAACCTACTTTTAGCGATAACATAATTTGGCTTCGGAAAATTTTTGTTACCAGTTTTTCCTCTTTCATGTGTACATTATTAAGAGTTGTAAATAAATTTTGCGTATTATGATGAGGTTAAAACATTTTATTATTTTTCAACCACCCTCGACGAGTTTTGTATATGTTATATGTACAAAAAATTTCAAACATCATTTTGTGATATGCGATGTGTAATGGTGCGCCAGTGGGTGAAGGGGTTCGGATTTGGTTGAAATTAGATTTCTTTCTTTGTCTGTTGTATATAGGCGATGTTGCGATGATGACTATAACGAGGTGAATAGCGCGCGCGGTGAACGGTGGTACGATGGTGGCAATGGTGATGTTTTACTTTTCAAGTGATAAAATATGAAGTATTTTGGAAAATGTCTATATATGGAAATTAGTTTGAATCATTTTTTTTATATGAAAAATTGATTTAGAAAACTATTTTTTGCGGAGTTTGTTTTTTATATATAACGATTTGGATTAGTCATTTTCTAATGGAATTCGGAACGATGGGAAATTCAGCATATTTTCTGGAAATATTTTTGATTTATATACAAAAATATTTACTTAATACAGAATCATGTTTAAAATCTATTGTTATATAAAATATCTCGCTTACCTTATTTATACCTCATCATATACAGTCAAGCAAGTTAAAGGTAAAAACATCATTTGATAACATGCCTTACCACCTGCCACTTTATGTCTGCCAGTTCGTCTGAAAATAAAAATACACAAAAAGTCATAAAATTTTCAAATCTTATTTTTTATTTAAACCAACTAAAATTAACAACAACAAAAATGAAAACTCATTTTCTATATATTGTTGATGATTTTTCATGTCGATAGAGCAGAAATGGCAACAACAACTCTGCAAAATGAAATAGAATTAAAAATGTAAAAAAAGTTGGAAAAATAATTTTCCACGAGAAAATTGAAAATCATTTTCTGTTATTTTTCAATTGTGATGGATATCGAATGTTGTGTATATGAATACTGTGCGAGGGTTGTTGTTGTTGTTTGTTTAGAAATATTCTATAATCTACATGCATAATATACCGTTTCAGGTGTTTCAAACCATTTTATATACCCAGGAAGGAAATATGTCAATACATTGAAACCATTAATGGTCAAAATAGATAGTTGTACGAGTATATACTAGCTGAATTACCCCGGCGTTGTACGGCAGAAATTAGAATTATTTTGAACTTAGGATATTACGCAGGAAGTCTCTCGACGTCGCTGTAGTTGTAATCATATATGACAGGAATTCATCAGTCGCTGAATTCATTAACGGAAATATCACCTTCCCATTATTGTAGAGAAGAGACCACATATTGTTGTTTTTTGGAAAGTATTTGCCTTTATTATAAATAAAATATTTTACTTAGTCTTAATTTCTACTGTAAAGGATTTGGACAAACCAAAAACCAAGATTACAACAGTAATTTTCAGTCAATTTAATTTCTATTTATTTTATTGACGCCATCATTCTCGGAACCTAAGATTGCCGCAAAGCCAATCATGTTTTTGAAATTGTTTGAAATGTTTAGAAAAACTTTCAATACAAGGTATATGAGTTGTGGGATCAAGTAAAAATTTCCCGGTACGCATATTCAAAAACTGGTTGGCAAATGTTTTGACAGCAATATCATAAAGTAGATTTACACATTTTTCGCAAATAGCGTGGAGATTCTTCAAGCGCTTCAAAGCAATTCAAGCGCTTTTAATACAATTCCTAAAGAGCTATGTGGCAAGCAGTTTGAGAGTTGAAGATGATGTGGGTCCTCAATCGAGTAAATTTGATGCAATTCCAGATGATGGTACAACAAGCGAGTTCGATTTCGTTCTGCTGTCTAATTTCGGCGAGTATCAAATTAAAACGAAACGAAGATGACCGCCAAAGTAGAATTTTTTTCTATGTTCATGAAGAACGAAAGGGACTAGGAAGGACATGGGGTCGTTGATATAGAATTTGAGGTCAGAATTTGAAAATCAAGATTGTAGACCTAAGATGCAGGATCTACTCGTAAATGTCCGAAAAGGACCAATTTTTGATCGACATCTTATACACCAACGTAAACCGTCCACATTTGGTTTCTTACGTTCGAACCCGTTCGAATACCGCCGACGGTTAAAGCTGTAATAACCGCTTGCGGTTTTAAAGTTCTACCCCAACCCCTTGGGTGACAGATTCCAAGATGCCTCGCACGAATAAATAGCTTCAAAAATCTTCAAACAAAAGTGTTAGTGCACTTTGTCTGATTTGGAGTGATCGAGGATGAACGAGTACCATCGCTGGTAAAAACAATCTTATTCAATAGTTAACGTCTTCAACTTAATCCCCTTATAAGGAATTATAGGGCAAATTTTGGAACTCGCCCGTTGTTTCTGGAATAAATTTGAAAAATAACGCTCTGGTTATCATGAACTTTTTTGATAGAATGTCTAAATTCTGAACTGAAGTTCATGATCAGCGATAACGAAAAACCCTCTAGGTCATGTTTGGATCGATTTTGTTAACCATGGGAAGATTATGGCGGCCACCTTGGGCTTGTCCTCTTGAATTTTCAAATTATGGCCTCAAATTCATGATCAAAGATCCCGAAAACAATCTACGTTATGTTTTTATTAATTTTTATGAACGTCGAAAAATTGGGTGCTTTTCTGGCCATTTCGATCGGCCGAATTTTTCAAATTCTGATCTCAAATTCGTGAGCAGCTCCGTATTCCTCCTAAGTTTTGTTTCAATCGATCTTCATGAATGCCGAAAAAATTGCTTCTTTTGGCGGCTATCTTGGATGTGACATCTTGAAATTTTAAAAAACTAATAAAAGATTTTGTAATCAGTAACTCCAAGAACAATTTTGAGTAAATTAACAGAGTTAACAGAAAATTACGGTTTTATAACAATTTACGCCATGGTTGGTTCACCGTTTGTAATGTAGTGATTGGTCTTCTTAGATTGCCTTAATCAATCACCCCTTCAGTCATGAAGCGTCATATCGATCTAAAACTATATAAGTGCAGATTGCTCTCGTGGTTGACAATAACAAACCTATTTAAGCTACAATAAAATAGGTGCAGTAGTTCTGACGTGAAAGTCGGACGACGAATAAGCTGGTGCGACTTGATTATTATTACTTCTCTGGTAAGAGTTGAAAAAAACTCAAAAAAAAATAATTTATTTCAAAATTACAGACTGGCACACGTCCTCTTTTACAAAGCTCTGCTAGCGATTACCGGCATGAAGAAACAACAAATCTAAAAATTAGCAATATGCAAAAGATTTGAAATTTGGAAATTTTTCAACATAGAGTCTATTTTTAAATTTAACCCGAGCAAGCAGGATTATCCCAGGTATTGTAGTATGAGTATGAGTAAATGAATTGGAGAAGAACCGAATATGCACATTTAAATCATAACGCAGTGTGCATAGTAAAGTTACCCAGGTTGATTACTCCGGTTGAATAAACGCACTGCCTGCTCGGGTTGTATTAAATAATAGACCCATAGAAATTTTATTTCAAATTACTTTGAACAAAATATCTAGTAGGCTTTCTAAGTAGAAACGTATGTGCGTGGTGAATTATTTTCAAACAAAATTTTGACCACAGATCAAATAAATGACTGCCAATGCAACAAGTGACTTAGTTCTAAATAAGTTTTCTGAACAAAGTTCGGCGATTGCGTAAACAGGAACAACCTTTTCGACCAAGAAATCAGACCATTTGTTTATCCAATTTTGCGCAAACCTATTTTTATGATATGCATAGGCAGCTTTCTTTTATCCCGAACTCTGGAATTCGGTTAATTGGCCGCAAAAAAGAGAAACTAAACTAATTTGGCATATATAAGAATTGAAATTATTTATAATTTATGTTTAGCAAACCGACAAATTGAAATGAACCCACGCAGCTCTTGTTTGATTTTGGTCTTATTACGATTTTTCTATGAACATTTGAATCTACTACTAAAAATATTATTGTTGAGCAACAAAGGACACACTGACCACAATTATCCAACCGGAAGAAATTAAACACCGCCATATTCATAGATGTGGACATAAGAAATGAATGCGGACATTATAACTCTGTAAAACACCAAGGCTAAAAGAATTAGTTCATGAATAAATCATTGCATAATGGAAAAACCCGGATAAAGAGATTAGTTTTATTTAGCCTCCTGTCCGACAATCTGAAAACGACTTAAAAAACTAAACTATTCAGCGCTTTTTCGTTTTATAGAAATAACAAAAAATCTGCAACCCCTGGCCCTTGAATATAGCATCATATATTCCTATTTCAAATTCTCTATAAATCGTCTATTATGGATACCAAAGTGAATAGACATAAAAAAATTCGTATCAAACTGTACAAAACAACAACAACAACAAAGCCTTATATAATTTTCATTCTGTGGCGCCATAAAAACTCAAAAAAAAAATCCGATTTTCCATTTATTTTTCCAGTTCATACATAAATAAGTTATTGATGATAACACAGTAGCATTGCATGATCTCGTCGCTAGATTTTTCGATTTCATATCATACATATCGCGCGGCATCGTCAACATGGAAAAATATGAACGGGAAACATAATATTCGTAGCAATACACATAACAAAGAAAATTCCCTAACGGTTAATAACATATAAGTAGTAAATTATATAGGGGGGGTCCCAAAAACGTATACCATTTCGCGCGGTTTTTCTCGTTCCGTCAATATTCTTAATTAAACGCGATAATCAGACAAAAAGGAATAGACGTTACAAAAAGGTATTCGTATAAGATGCTAAACATGCCAACACAGACGGGAAAAATGGAAAAACGTAAAATTTTGTTGATCTCCGATCGATTAAAACCCCAGAAGATGGTAAAAAACTAAAGAAGACGATCGTTAATTTATTATATATCGTTTGTTGTTGTTGTTGTTGTTGTTTCCGAAGTCTTTTCCATACTATTGAATAATTCAACGGACTTTGATACAGGTGCTGTGTGTGAATGTATATACTCGTATATAATTCTATACGAGTAGTATCATCATCTTTAATTTACGTTTTTCTTTAACTTCTGACATCTGTATTGTTATTCTTAATTCAATCGATATGTATGCGTTGTTGTTACACATCTTGAGTTTCTTGAATATCTATATAGGGGTGAGAAATAAGAAATTTGTTTTATTTCGGTTCGTCGAGCACGTGCCCACATATGTCTATTTTATGCGTACATAAGTTCTTTGTATATAAGATAATTTTTTTTCGGTTAAAGGTACGACTTGATGTGAATTCGCGATAATTAATTTGTCCTTCGTAGATTTGAAGTTATTTTCCACAATCATTATACAGTCCAATAAAACCGATAGTTGAGCCCCAATATCTCTACACTCAACATTACACTATGTATAAAGCCAACTCTTTCGAATTCCTTCTGCCTGAGCGACGATAAGGTCGATACTCGTTTTCTGGTGAAACTTAGAACTCATTGAACCACAATAATAATATTTTCGAAAGGCAACTAAACCATATGTCCTTGAGATATAATTTTAATAAATTGTGATCCATAAAATGAGCAAAAAGTGAATTAAACTGGCTCTATATTTAGGTCATGTGTGTTCAATAACTCACAAAAACAAGTGTTTGCCTCTGCATTGAGTTTTCGTAAAGAAAATCATGTATAGGTAGGTGCAAGGAAAATTACGCATAAGGACAACAAATATGCCAGATCAAGGTGTATCGGAGGCCCTGGATGCTGCAACACTTCTAAAGTTCGAACCAATTAAGGAGATTGTAAAATTAAAACAAACCAACTAAAACCGAAACCAAAGCTCACAAAACACCGGAACAATCGGGGATGAGCAATAAGCCTGGAACCAATAAAAATAAAATAGAACATAGAGAACCAGACCCCGGATCTTTTCTTTACGTACCGTCAAAAACAGTTTTCAAAATCCTAAATAAATTAGCTGCTATCCGCGAGGAAAACCTTACCCAAGGGCCAAGAGCATGAAGAGTCTCTTGAATATGACGGACTCAAATAGAAATGCAGCGTTGATAGAGGTTCAGAAAAGGTAAAATTTGTAAACAGTGATCAAACCTTGGTGGAGTCGGAATCTATGTCGAGGACCCTCAAGTCGCGACAATTTAACCTTTTAAAATAAATGTTTATTCCATACTTACCCGGGCACACAAACCGGCATGTATGGAACACCTCATCCCAGACATCCTTCGGGGTGGGTGTAACAAAATAAAAAAACTAATGTTATTTTTTAGGGAGAGACTTATTAAAGGCGGAACTCCTAAGATTGGAGAATAAAAGTGGCACTTAACTACATGGATTCTCACACTTAAATAGTACTCAATTGTATCCTGGGAAAATCAGATACTGCAATCATGATAAAAGTAATTGAAATATTTATCAGCGTTTCAATATATCGAAGTTGACATAAACGCGGCCGGCCTTGAGATTGTTGGCAACAGAACATCGTATATGGGCATGGATTTTCTGTCCTTGATAGCAGAGTAGGGTGCTTCCTCTGCTCTTCGATTTTAAACTCCCGATAGTAATTAGAAAAAATTTACTGACTGTTTTTAACGTCTTTAATATTCAAGTCAAAGTTATGGTTTCTCTCCTTAATATTTCAATATAACTTCTTAATATCTTCTTATACTTCTGTAACATTGACCAAGAGTAACGGTTAGAAAGACGAGAGATTCTACCACAGATACTCGATCTATAATCTCAAGATTTATTCTATACTTTCCGGAGGCCTTGAAAAAAGGCCTTCTATACTTGAAAAAAGAAACATAACTGGTGACCCCTCTAACTAGAAGCTAATACTGTACAAAGGGAGTTGAAGAGAACACAAATTGGGCCCTGGAGACTCTACTAAGAAAAAACGAAGAAGGTTTTTAAAACTCCTTACATAAGGAAATCTTTCTGTTCAAATTAGAAGAAATGGGCGCCCTTTAAATTATCCAAATGCATTTTAAAGAATTCTGGGTAAGCGATTCCATACTGAGCAGAGTACCAAAGTAGTGCAAATTATCATAAACAGCTTCAAACTAGGTCATGAAGTAAATCATGTGTGAGTGTGACCTTAGTAACGATTGAAAGAGCATTCTTCATTACCTCTTTAATTGTGTCTAACTATTTTTTTGAGACAACTAATGCTGTACCATCTACAAAACCGTTGTTTGGTATTGCCCCCTTCCCAAGTAAGTGCTAATCCTTATGGTGTTGCCTTGACTACTACTATCTAAACGAGAAAAGTGAATAATTTTACAGCCAGATATAGTGTGGGTCGGTGAATGAGCTCACTGGACACGGTACTACAATTCTGCTGAAACATGAAAAATTAGGTGTGATTAGGCCAATCTAAGTGGATAAACTAGCAATACTTTAATTTTCCTACGAAGACTAGAGTTAAGGACTCGATTAGCTGGGTCTGTAATATTATGAATAGAACTGGTACATATTCATAAGCTTCAGGATGTCGAAAGAAGATAATGTAGCTTACTGTTTCTGCTTCCGTCCGGCGTTAATACAAATCCGTTAGATATAAGATATTACACGCTAAATAAGATCCCTAAATGGGTCAATTAGCCAGATCTGAATCTCGAACACCAGGAATGGCTATCCAAATATGAATTAAAAACATTCAAAGGTGGTCATTGAGTCACCAAATTAAATCCACCTAGGACTGATAATGCACCACTTCAGGTTTTGTTTTTGCTACGAATTTTGACCAATCTAAATGTTCTGATGTTACTTTAATTCAAATGTGGATGGCGTTTATCAGCCATTGCTAGAGATTGTGATTTATGATCTGGCTAGTACATGAAGCTGATCATTGTAAGTCATCTAACTAAAATAACTCAGTGATTCACAACAAACAAGGAGATAGACGCTGATTGCGCCTCTAACTAAAACCACCAAGAGTCTTCTTGGTGTTCTGATGTTAATTTACCCACAGCCATAATCTGGACCCTGTACCTGATTATAGCTGAGAGTCAAGGAAACTGAAGTAGGTTCGTGTGGATCAAAATATTACAGCATCATGATAGAGTCTTCCGACTACGTGATGCTCGAAGTTCGATTTTAGCAAGGGAGATGACTGAATCTAAGCTATCTCATATAGCTTAGATGGCTAAAGAAATATCCTTCAAACTGGAAAATGATACAATAAGCAGTTTAATATGGCAGTCATTATTTGGGAATACGACTGCACACGCCGGGATACGCCTTCTGCATCAGTCTTCAAGAACAGATCTCTTTGACCTCAACACCCGCATAGACTAGGCCAAGAAAACAGTCAAACAAGAGTTAAATGAGGGGCTGGTACATGTTTCTTTTTACTAAAACCTTGGTGAAAAATGGAAGTATTTTGGGGTAGTTTATTTTGTAATTTAAACGCGATCGCTTTAGAGAAACATCTACCAAAGGGAGGCAGGCCTTATATAAAGTCTGAGCAAGCATCAACATCAATTTAAAAAACAAGCAACTTTTCGAATATTTTTAAGAAGTATAACGAATATTACATTGGCATATAAGGCTCACCGACCGATAAAGTCAGATAAGTGACTAATTGAATCCTCTTATACAAAAATGCAAAATCTAAAATATTAATTGACACACAGAGAATAAATAAATGCCGAAAATCAACGAAAAAAGTACAACGCCTTTTAGGGCTCATACAGAATGTTATCCAAGCTTGTGCTATGAGAGACCGAAACTTTTCCACCCAGTTTTGTACCTGCATACTATGGAAAAGGTGGAAGATAAGTCACACATTTATACAGACCCAGCTCTTGGCGATGCATATCACATCTTTTTGGGATGCAACAATGGAAATTGATAAGACAAGAACTAAACACCGTGCTACCAACACCGCAAATGAAAAAGTGAAAGTCATATTAGAAGTTGCCTTTTTGTAATTTTTCGTAACGATTTACTTTATCGAAAATGCAAATCGCGACGAAAGAAATTTAATTTTTAAAATTAAATATCATTGTTATGAATTTTTAAAATATTTGCGAATCTGAAAATTTTTAGAATTTATAAACCACAATAATGGAACTATGTGGGAGATAGTATAAATCATAATTTACAGAAAGAATTAAAAGACGCCACTGTATTACATGATCAATGATGACAATAATCACAAAACACATTCCAGATTATATTATACACGATCCACCTTGTATGTGTCAACCACGGCAATAAAATAAAATCTTAATACATTTTCCGTTCATAAACAATTTTTTTATTGCAGAAAACATGAATATTTGGCATTGTACTGAACGCTCAAAATTGATAAGAATATAAATAGTAAGCACTACACAATCGAAGGTAACAAATTATTGAAAAAAATCCAAGTACAAATTAATCATCTTTATTTCCCTCGTTTAACTAATTAACGTGCGCAAACATAACTTATTGACTGACGACAGCAAAAAATGAGCAATTAACTTTTTCCACTCGAAACTACCGCACACACAATACGAATTAATCATAATCCAATTTACATTTAATATCCTCTCGTGTAACCTTTTTGGTAAATCATAATATTTGGATTAAATTAAATGTAATTCTATGCAGCAATCCCCGGGATACACATTTGCACCCTCAAATTATTATAAAGTGTACCAAACAAAAAAAAATCAAATTGTTACAAATTTCCACCCTCCAATTTCCGCATATAATTCCTGTATCTATTTATTCTCAATTACATTGTCATAATCATCAACATAAGGATGATGATGATGATGGTGATGATAATAAAAAAAGAACACGAAACGCACCCTAAATTTTCCCTCAATCTAATTTCAAAATTGTATACGCGCATTTATACGCAGATGATGTGGAAAAATATAGCAGCATACCACACCTTAAATGTAAATATTTAACCTTTCAAAAAATAAAGGAAAATGAATTGAGATGAAAATTGTTTTTTTTTTATTAATACTATTTTGTTACGGTCCATGGAGATTCGTTGCGTTGGGAAAATATGTTTTTGTTTGGTAATGTCAAGGTGATTTTTTAGGGGTAAGGATTGCTTCCTCGGCGCAGTTTAAATCAAATATTAAGCACGTCTCTCGCAAAATGAACGAGTAACGTTCTCTCGTTATTGAAAGCTTATTGATGTTTTCTAAATTTCACGTTATCGAATATTAATTACTTTAAGTACACAAAAAATGAAAACATCGATTAAGTATGAAGTTTCATCGCGATCAATCAATCCGTCTATAGGCTGTACATGGGCCGAATTTTTGTTGAAAAACAGTTTTTTGTGAAAAATCCTCACTTCCGCTTAAGTTTTGGAAAACTGATCTGAGCCGGTATTGTTGCAAAATTAATTTACAATCTTTTAGTTCTTAGTCGTTTTTCTCACAAATGATACACTTTTCAAAATATTTGCAAAAAAGAAAAAGCTCCTATGAAAGCTGCCACTTCCGGTGGGATCTCTTGATTTATGTAAAACCCTGAACCATGCACGCACACACAGAGTGTTTTAAAAACAATTTTTTTGACTTCGATATAGCGAATGGTAAATCTACAACCAAAATTCACCAAAATGAGATGATGGAAATGGAATGTTATCCCGTCCGAAGCTAGATATTCTGACTCTATTTTGGTGGAATCCTCCCTTGTCACTTCAGAAAGGAGCCTAGCCCTGTATTAAATATTTTGAAGGTGGAAATGAATGCTTCTGTAATAAGATATGTTACTATCTGTATGTGGATTGCTTTGGTGGCAAGAAAGATGAAAATCGTCATGAAACAGTTATAAGTTTTGTATCCTCTACCTTTGCTCGTTTTTGTTTGTATTGGACTTGCATAGTCAACGCCAGTATGGGTGAACGGCTTTGATAGCTGCACGCACTCTTCGAGATGGTATAGGTTTTCCATCAGCAGATTACTCCCTTGATTAGCTCTAAATTCGCGGTTGTTGATGTTATATATGTCAATTATGCTGCCTATTCCTTAGATCCTCTCTGGTGTGTCGACCAAATACTGCAATTCATGAGTTCTTTTGTTGTGTTTCACCGACTCACACAATGAACTAGGTTATCATTAGATTTAATGTAGTGCCATTGCTGTGGATTTCTGACAACGTAAGATTTGAAGTTTTGTTATCATCTTGTATTCATGAAAGTACCATCGAGCAGTTTGTCCTTTCATAAGTTGGTGCCTTTTGTATCTCTAGTAATTACTCCACTTCTTGCAATAGTTTCGCCACTAGGAGGGTTCCGTTGGTAGCGGTAATGAATTCTTATTATAGAAATCAAACAAATACCAGTTCGGATGATTAGTCTAAACTAAAGCGATGAATCGGAAAGAGAGGTTGTAGATAAAAGCTTAGATCAAGCTTGGAGTAATGAAGAGAAAGAAAGGATACAAGACAATAAAATATGAAAATATGAGAAATAAGAGATAAATTAAACGTCGTCAAGCGTCGCAATATTTAAAGAAGCCTTAATTTGGTCGTAGATTTTCTTCTAGGAATTCAAAGTTGTGTGCATTTGCATTAACCATACGAAGCAATCGTTTCTGTATTGTTGTAACCATTGTTACGGATATATATATATATTATGGTAAGGAGGCCCTCAAGCATAAGTAACATAAGCTAACATTACCTAGCTGGCACTTAATGCATTCAGTTCGAAACCGTTGTTCTTACACCACAAAGTAAATCTATCTAGATCCTTTTGGAATATCCTATAATATTTTGCTTTCACTTGAAAAGCAGTCTAATTAGGAACTTCTGATAACTAAGAGTACGAATTTGTGAAGGAGGTTATCCTGAAAAGTAAACTTGATATTTCCGTTTACTTAGATCGGCTAGAGAAAAAAGGAAACTAAACTGGTAACGGTTGATCTTATATTTTGGAAACTATTCGGTACTCACCTCACATGTAACTCACATGCAAATCTCAAAAGGTGTTTGTAATACACGTTCGAAGAGTATTGGCATATGAGAGATTTTTACGAATGGTTTACATATTTTATGATAACTAATCGTGGATATGTGTCGAAACTACGAAAGGCTACAAAAATTAATAGAGCCTAGTCGCACATTCTGCCTAGGTACAAACCCTTTTTCGCAAAAACGCTATTAAGCTAGCGGGCTCAAGGTACAAATTGCGGAAAGATATATGGTGTGAACCTAATAATAGAAGAACAGTGCTTAGACGCAACCTTACAGTTTTATATCCTACTTCCTCTCACATTTATATTAAAAGAGTCCAATGGCGCTTAAGACGGTTAGGCTAAGACGGCATGAGAATAGGTTGAAAGGTTAGGAGTTTGTCTTGGATTACTGATTGAGTATATAAAACATTCTTAACAGGAAAGAAGAGTCTGTTAATTTGTAGGTAGGGTTAAGATGAAGGGGAATGTTATAAATTGTTTATTAGAATCTTCTGAATTTCACCGTTTTCAAACGTCATAGCCACGACCTATATTGATTGGAACGTTATAACAGCATTGATCGAAGCTTTTGATGCAACTACGTTGTCTGGGTAAGTCGGTAATTCTTGTACCCATTGAGAAGAATGAAACAGGATGATTGAAAGAACAAATTGCATTGAGTAAGTATGTACTATGGGGACGAAAGACATCTGACAATAGCTTTTTAAGGAACTCGGTTTGGGCGCTATAAGATTTTATTTTCTACGGAAGTTTGGGGATTTCGTGTTAGTTAATACTTTAGTGCGGGAATATCACGCTCTCCAAAAATTTGGCAAACACTTGATTTCGACGTGCTTCAGCCAAACGATGAGAAACTAAGTTTAGCAATTGATAAATTAGCTATCACTCTTCTAACATTTTCATAATACGCCTTTCCTAATGTACAGAATATTAGCAAAATAATCAATGCAGCTCTTGGCAAAAAAAAATTCCTATTATCTTTTTAATGCAAAGTGGCTGACATATCTAGAATACTTTCAAACAGAATATTAAATTATATTATAAACAATGTTAAAAATAATAAAGTAATGTACAGAGTGTTCCAGAAGTGGAATCCAACGAAGCAGGAGGGGTCATTTCTAAACAAAACAAGCCAAAAAAAGTTTTATTGAGTTAAAAATTCAAAAGTTACTCCATTTTGAGTGTTTTTTAGTGATAGCATGTGGCACCCACCAAACTATTAATAACAAAAATCAAGAGTCCGCTTAATACGATTTTGAAGAGTGTACCTGTCAATAAAATCATTTTTAATAACTCTATTATCCTTCGACAAATAAAAACAATGGTTTTGTGAAGTTTGTTTGCTTTCCAAAGATTTTAGTTTATTTTTAAGTGAAACAATGTACTACAGAAAGTTAACCAACTATCAGAATATTATGGACACTAACGCAGCTTTTAAAATGGTACCACGCGCATTTAGTATTCAAAACGGATGTTTTTTATTAATTTGTATTACATAGTAAATCGTATGTATTAAAACGTCGAGTTTATTAAAATCTACTAGACACTCTGTATATAAATGACTCGCGACTTATTCTCGTATAAACAAATGGTCACTTTTATCAAAGTGCGGCCAAATCGGCGGCGTTTAAAAAACAAAATTAGAATCCATCTCTGTATAAAATTTTACAAAAGCGTAGTGTTCCAAAGACTGTGATAGTGAATGGGGTGTTTATTACAGGGTGTTATGTACTAGAGTACAATATTTAAAGGGCTGATTTTAAACAAAACATCAAAACAAAAATACTTCTAATCACTATAAATAATAATTGCCTTACCCTTATCTACTTCAAGGATAATTAATAAAAAGGTATATGACAGTAGAATTTCAAACTAGGTTTTTTTACATCATGTATCTCAGTTAAACTTGGAAAAAAGGATTTCTCCCATTCTCAGGAACGATTTTTTCGAAAAATTTCCATGGAATCACTCCTTAAAATATTTAAAGACAAACACAAGACAAAATAATCAAAAAAATTTAATTATTTTTAAGAAAATTGTGCTCACTTTCAACACCGCTTATATTGAGTCAAATTCCGGAGTCAAGATCAACAGACTTCTGAATAAAATATTGAAAACTTGCAATTTGCATGAAAGGTTTTTCCAAATCGGAATATAAGTGGTTAGAATTATATTAGAGACCTGGACTCACAGAACAAAAGTTACCTTATAGCCACCGCTACCATATAGTCTACTAATATGCTACAAGACCTACACTAAAAACAATTGTCTAAGATATCGTGGACTCGACATCAACAATGTAAACAATTTCAAAATACTCGTAGGCGCGTAACAATGAGTCCACATGAGTGCAGTTTAGTTCCACCTCACCTTACTCTTACGATTATTGGCATTCACATTCTATCTATCCTAGCCATTATAAATTCTTACATTAGATTTTGGTGCTAAAGAAACACCTCTATAACTTTCTTATTTAACCAATTTAAGGCGAACACATAACCGTTACACTAAAAAGATATCATCGTCTCGAGGCCATCGCACACTGCTTTTATTTACATCACGACACACTTTGTTTGTGTATGTGAAATGAACAGAACTCCCGCGTATCTACAAAAACAAACATTAAGAACACCTCGCGCTACCTCATATCCATATACAAGAAAAATATTGAAATACATTATTTGATGATTTTACAAAACACATTTAGAATTTTCATTTGCTCATTATAGTTTCATTTATTTTTTTTTTTTCATAAATTTTCTAAAATTGCATTTTTCTTGAATGCAAAACAAAATATAAAAATTATGAAAAATAAGTGAAATCAGCGAAAAACATTTTTTTTAATGAATTCATCCACCGGATCGTGTTAGTTTTTTTGTCCGTTCAATGATCGATGCTAGTAGCTGTAAGTAGTTTTTCTCACTTTCATTTTTTGTTTAATAAATAAAAATGCAATCGCAGTTGCACTTGCAATTTTTAATTTTGTTTTTTTTTTTGCTTAACTAATTTAATTCGATTACAGGTTGGTATTATTGTTGTTATTGCTTGGTGGCGGGTATGGTGGGTGGTTGTTTAATAATATCATACATGGCGAATGAGATTTAATACCGTGCGTTCGCGAGATACGAGAAAAAATTTATACGGTGCGTACATGTTTATAATGCACCTGTCTATCCGAACTTCCTGTTATATCCGTTTTTAATTTCAGTTCGCCCTTTTATAATTTTTGTATTTTATTCGAAAGGGAGATTTTCATCCCTTCTATATCAAATTTTGTATGACTTTGATTGCCCGGTGTTGTCTCACTCTCACACCTTTTAGTATATATAAATTCTTATTAGAAATTGTATATTGTGAATTTTATTCAAATTCGACAGTCTCATTCGAGTATTGATTTCTTACAACATGTAACATAAGATATGAAATCCCATTTGAATATGAAGATGATGCGTCCATAATACATGCACGTGCTTTGAATAGCCTCACTTTTTGTGGTTTCTGGGTATAATATACACATTCTTCTTTTGAGGTTATGTAAATTTGATCTCTCGTTCCGTTTACTACTACACCCTTGTTATTCCTGTTATTTTTGGTTTGGAATATATAAGATAGGAATAAAATTGATTGAGAAAATCTATTGTTACGTTGCTTTACTTCCGGTGCTTTATAGCCGATATCTCCCATCATACATAAAAATATGCTGTATACAGGAGACAACGACGAACGACGGACGAGAGAAGAAATGGAAACCAAACAAAAATTTTGTTTTTATTAAATTTTCCTCAATTTATAAATTTCCAGTAAATTTGAGGGAACGATTTTTTGGTTTATTTATTTGTGCGTAAATCGTTGTTGTTGAAATTGTGGGTATAATCTTGGGGTTGGGAATGAATATTTGTTGGTAATTTTGAAAACTGTTTAGTATCTGCCACAGACGTGGCCGAAACTCAACGAACGAAATGACAAATGATTTACACGATTTTTGTGTCGGATTCGTTATATGGGCAATCGCAATATATAAGTATAAGAAATACATATTTTGTTGGCGTTGATTTTTTCTTTTTTTCGAAAACTAGCTTGTAGTGAAACTTTTGGTGATATCTATTGATCTGGACTTTTAGGTTAATCTGATCGACAATTTTTGAGGAGTATAAGAGATATCTGCCTATCAGTTAATAACTGCCCCGATTTGCTTCTATTTGATTGCCTGAATATGTTGCTCAATAACACACAAAACAATTACAATCAAATTTTGTAATTGAATAGTAGACTATTCGGAAAAGCTGCAGATCATTTTTCAACCGAACGGTTATAGAAAGAAATGAGATACGGCTAATAAAAAATCCATTTTTTCTGGTTTCTTGAAATAAGGAATTCAGTATTTAATTAAAATTCCGAGCAAAGGATTTTAGGGAAAAAACATCGATCTCATGTTGTTTTTATATTAAGTTTGCCACTACCGATCACTGTACGGAATAATTCTTCGGAGAATCTTCTCAACTTGTATAGGGTTGATAAAGTGTTAATAACTATTCTCCGGACCCGCTTTAATAAAATCCTTGAACTCGTCGTTGTGCTGAAATGTTATCCGAAGATGGTTCTGCAATAATGATTTACGGTTAACCTGTGAGGAAGTGTAAGGAATTATAAATTTGCGCGATCTTCATATCATTCTGAGGTTGGAATATCTGTGACTATTTCGAAATGGTATTTACAAGACTTCACTGATGACTGACGCTTTTGTAAAGCAATTCAGAAATTATTTTCTGATTTGCCCCAACGAAAGTAATTAGTAGTCAGATAGCTATAGTCAGAACCGTACGCATCCTACTAAGCTGTTTTAACACATAGGGTAACCATGTTTTAATCTTTTTCAGATGGGGAATTTCTGCAATCATGCGGGTTTTTATTTGTAATAAATCGGCTTAATTAACCCAGTTTTTAAAGAGCAACTTGCTTGTGCTGATGTCAAATCACTTATTTATATATATATATATATGTGAGTTGTTTATCATGTATAATTGCGTAATAAACTCCTTTAGTGCTTTACAAAACCGTTCACCTGTCAATTTTCTAGACTCCATTAATTCATTAAAACAAATGCTATTGAGTTCTTTAATTGTGAACTTTAGCTTCATACAATTCGACTGAATTTATGGCAATTCTTCTTTTTTAGTGTCCGGCGTTTACCAAATCGCAATATGGATACAATCAACCGTTGGTTTAAATTGGTCCTAAATCGTGGGTTTACTCCTCTTCTTTTATACCGAGATGTGACCGTTTCATTGTAGTAGCCTGAAATTTGTATAGAATAATTTTGAATACCAGTACTACTGTTGGGTTCAACCATCCTAAAGAATTATAAATCTTACACGCGGATGGCAACTTTTTCGGTTTCGTTAATTTTTATGTTAGCTTCTTGTACCTTAAATAAAAATTTATTAGATTGTATGCCACATTATACCTATTAGGTCTTAAATGATGAATTGTCCACTGCTAGTTTGGGTATTCTTTCGATATCTTGAAGTTACAACGATTGGCAAAGTTCTGTTATATTCGATTTTGAAACGCCCAAATAAAATTCACACACCTAACTTGCTCTCTAAGATTAATGCGCCTTCTAGTAAATCACAACAAGTTAAAATCATCGATGTAGAAGTCGATACAAATCGAGTTATAACCTTTCGAATACAGTGATTAACTGTCGGAGAAGGAGCGTGGTACTATGTTACAGTTTTGAATTGATTCATCATGTGTCATTTTTCTTTACGTTTTTAGATGCAATAAGGGAACAGAACAATATTGTAACAGAAACAATCCCCATTCCAGAGTAATATACATACGCCGAGCGAAAAATAATCAAGAGAACACTTAGTTGGCTAGCACATAACTCCGATAGCTGGCGCAATCCGGTTTCAAGTAGCCTTATGCCTCAAGAGGGTATGCCGAGGTGGACCTCTTTCCTCATCAAACTAACAATAGATATTATTAACAATAAAAGCCACGAGAGCGGTGCTTCTCAAAACGCATCAGTCCCAGAGGTCAAGTCCCCCGAAAGCTATCACGACAAAATTCACTATGAAAGCACTGACTCATCCAATCACCATGTACTATGTCCAGTTAAGTCCTCAACGTACCAATATGCTAAGGCGACATGTCCACATCTACCACAACCTACTGGAAGGTAAGTAGAAATGAGAGTAGAACACAAAGAAACAGTTGAAGAATTGTCCAAATAAAAAATAAATATGATCAAAAATACTATATTCTTTTGAAATATCCGAAGAAACAATATTTTGAAAGAAATCAAGGTCAATTGTTGAGGCAGATGACGGAACCGAGGAGCAACAACGCGCTCGTTACCGTAACACGCTGAAGAGTATCACGTTGGCAATCACCAACCAAAATTTGTGTGAGGTCCACATCATGAATACAGTAGCGCTTTCCATGAACGATGTAAGCCCAAATTTTCTAGACTGAAAAATGCAGTGAGACTTAAACTGACTTGCCGCAAAATTTCGTGGTTTGTAGAAACGCGACGAATGTGAATATAAGGCACCACTCTCTGGTCCAAACCATAGGAGCTGCGAATCGCGGAGTAGATAATACTGTCGATAAAAGTTAGGAGAAATGGGAATTTATAATTCACGTCCCCTATACCTCACCAAAAATAGCGAAGAACATCAAGACAATACAGAAATGGAACAGGATCTCATCGAATAAACACGAGAAATAGGCAAGTTCAGTAAGGCTGGTATAAACCCATAATAAGCCAGACACCATCGAAGTGTCAGTGAGTCTGCGTGATGAATATCCGGGCCCACGTCTTCATTTCTAGATAACAAACCTGCGAAACATCAAGGCATACCGAGCACAAACAAAGAAGCTACTACGCCCTCACCAGCCATCAAGACCATCAGACCTCTCTGGCTTTAATAACAGGATGGCATCGCACATCGAGTCCTAACCAGGCTCAATCAAAACAAAAAGAATGGGGCCACATAAAACCACTAAATGACTCATCGGAGAAGACTCAGCAGGCTGGAGAGAGTTCAGATTAATCTACATAGATCAAAGGCAGCAACTGTTATAGACTTTGCTGCCCTTTACAACGAAGAATATCGCTAAGAACTTGGAAGCAGCATGGAAGGTTTTAAAGAGTTTCAAACCTAATCTTAATATACAACAGAAGAGACAAGAGACTAAGAACAGCAATTTTTTGCCGATTTTCTCTTAACATCTCATAATCAATTTATTTACGGAAATGTAATTGCGATTCTTTTTGAGATGCATCTACTAAAGGACGGCAGGAACACCGCAAGTATTGCTGCTGCAACGAGAATTCAACTACAACCACAAATTTTTGAATATTGTTTATTAAACTACATTATGGTAAATAACGCAGAGGGCAACCGGACCTTTACAAGTGCGCCGTAAGGCGAGAGGTACTGGATATTACTCTGCAGACCTGGAAACGAGTAACATTATTTTCAACTGACATGATCGCAGGACGCTTCGTTCTCTGAAACAATTTATATTGTTATTATTGATATACTTTATTTTTAAAGAGTAGAAACTTTATTAAGCACACAAAACCTAATCACCTACCACATCATGTGACAAGTTTCTAGCGAGCTTCTCGCGCAAGAAAAAATACAGAGCGTACAGCAAAAGAAATAGCTGAACAGATTTTTTCCAAAAAATTAAAAAGCACCCGTCGGCTTGCTTACTACACTAAGGGCTTGAACATAAAAATCCAGTAGGATAAGTCAAAAAGCCTTGTATCTAAATACTTCAAAGAGGAGAGAGAATCTTATCTCATAGTTATGGGTGACTTATCCCAGACTGCATAAATATGGATTAGTAATCTACAAGCGCTCAATTAACATTTTTACTCATGGAACAATCCGCTGGGCTGTAAACTATTGCGGCCCTTATAAATCCCCAGGTAGAATTGGAATGCACTCCATATTTCTTCAACGGGTTTATAGAATTAATAAAAAAAATACTTGTTAGGCTGTACTGGGCCAGTTAAAACTTGGAATAGCTTGGAATGCGTTTCATGATGCTTGGGAGACATACGAGTAATTTCCATAACAGAAGAGGGAAGAAAACGCCCGAGGATATCGAATCCTGAGGCACGATATCAGCTCCAAAACACATTCAGGGTAATTTTGACAACACCAATTTCGAAGTAACTCAAGCATAAGCTGGAGCAAGGGGTTTGGGCTCCTCCATCGTATGGTGAATAATTAATCTGTTGAATCTGTCACCAAGTCCTTCCTCATCTAGCTCTTTGATGATATCTCTAAAGTAATAAATTTTCATGATGATATAATTATACTTCACCTTTGTAACGGCATTGACACCTTGGCCGATTACCGAGACTATACTGCTAGTTCCAATATTTTGTTATGCCTTAAGACCTATTCAGGAGAAAAGTAGGAAGTGACCGCCCGAGGTGGGTTATCGTTTTTCATAGATCAATCCATTTGTGAGCGGACGACGGTTAGCATATCTTGTCAAATATGAGCCTTCGTAATCGTTTAAGACTAATAAAGTTAAGAATTTTGTGAAATCATGAAGTTCTCCGCGTGCACAGGAAATTTATAAATTCAAATTCGGTAAGTCATCGAAAACTGTCCACACGTGTATTGAGCACAAGACGTCATGACTATACAAAAAAGGTGCATTTAAACGAGTGTCCGCCATAATTGTATTTTGTCTAGATTTTTGTAGATTGTCATAGCATTGAAATTAAGAAGCGAAACGTACACATTACCTAATTTACATATGGCACATTCAATTTGTGGGAAAAACAGTCAAGATATGTTCTGCTTCCACACGTGTGGAAAGGCTCAATAAGGCAGGTTTGTAAACAGATTATGCAAATTCTGCTTTGGTTAACGGAGTTCCGGGAAATAAAATTGCAGATGATTTAATCAGCAAGGTGTCCTTTAGTTTAAATTTGATCGTCTCCAATATAAAAACTACTGTACGCTTCATAGTTGAACCCTGCTGCTACGAGACTTCTTGATCGCTATGAGACTTTTGATCTTAATCATAAACCAGTCCCTTACAATGAGGCGGACTTTCCATCTCCATAAAACTCTGGTTCTTTTGGTTCTCTGTCACCCTTTTATACGACAACGACGTAGATAATTTTAAATACCTCGATTTAGTTAATATACTGATTGTTCGTCCAAGACAGGAATTATGTAGCAGGTTCATTATTTGCGTCAGAAAAAATGCAGAATATTTCAACAAAAACGTCACATTTATGTCAATTTGTATGAAGCCAAATTACCTAACCATAAATTACCAGTCTTATGCTACGTTGTCAAATAAAGATGATTGTCTATACCTACGCACCTTAATTACATTACCATTTTTATGTAAATGAAAACCTGAAACGTATGCATCTATACAACGGTCACCAACATTAAAACATTAAGGAATCGCAATATACAAGATCAATATCTCACTCAAGAAAAAATAAAGAAAACAAAAAAATTTAAAAACTAATTAAAAGTTAATCAGACGTCGTTGGATGAGTGCTTGAAAACAAAATGCTGTTTTAACGGATATTAATTGTCGCCTCTCATAGTTATGTGGTTTATATACGCGTATATGGTTTCAGGCCAAAAAACTAGAAATCGATCGATGATGATTGTAACTTTCCAAAAAAAAAAATTGTTTTTGGACAAACAAAAATCTTGGAATGAGAAAATAGCCGTTGGCTCAGTTTGTCAATGACAAGATTTTGTTTATACAGAATTTTTGTGTGCGCATTCCAATGAAAATCTGTTACGTTTTTTAAATTTTAAAGGGGGATTCATCGCACAAATCATTTATAAATGAACTTTAACATTATTATATCATCTGTTCGTATTTTATTGTATGCATAAGGTCGAGAACCCTAACTGTGAGCTTGGGTTCGGTATAATAAAAAAATTGGGTACAATTAGACAGTTACATTATTCTAATAAACATTCGAGAGATAACCCTTTAGTATTTCAGTAAACCAAAAAAAAAATATCTTTAAGAAAACGGAAATAAGGAATTAATGAGTCATGGACGTATCCTTTCAACGAATTATTTTAATTAATTGATTTTTTTAAATTAATTTAATTTTCAAATAAAATAATTCAGCAAATGTGCTACCATATTCACAAATATTATTTTAGAGCATATGTCTTTAGGATGCGGCCGCGACAGACCCTTATTATTTCTTATTTTTAACACGTCTCCCGAGAACCGGATATCGTATATCATTTTTTTGCGTATACAACATCACCTAGCAACAGTTTAACATACATTTTCCTTAATACATAAGATGAAGTAATGCAAAACGGATCGCATCAGGTCAAAAAACCTTGAACAAATTTTGTCTTTTCATTTCCTGATTTTATCTCACGGTCATCTTTGGAGGAATTTGTTTACTCGTATATATATATTTATAAGGGATGGAATGGTAAGAGGAATATAGTATATACGTATAAAAGGGTAATATCGCAAAAGGATATTCGAATTAAGATCATAAATCAAATTGATCGTATATGCGTAATGTACACAAACCCTTAAAATATATTTCGGGTCCATCAAAATCTTATCATCTCGCATCAGGATATAAAACCAGTTTTTTATATTGAGGATGTATTCCTAAATACGTTTTAAGAAAATTTGTATACACGATCATGATCATCTGTTGTCGCAATTTACAAAAAAGTTTGCCTTATACCTAAGTATACATAAAATTTCTCAAGCATGAGATGATTGTGACCTTCAAAGTATTGTTGAGTGTTGAATTTTTGATTGTTTTAAGATTATTTTATTTTTTTCAATGGTTGGGATGAATGAAAGTTTCGCGCGTTATATATTTCAAGTGTACATAATTTTTTGAATGACTATGGTTCGTTCATCATTGCCCCTTTCTACCTATAAATATATAACATAACATATTATCGATCTCGTGATCGATGCACAAATAAAATTGAAAGTACATAAAACACACGCCAGTGATTTTATATTACGTGTTTACAGTGGGGATGATGGGTTTATCTCTATTACCACGTTGAGAGTTTATTCAACTATTTGATATTTATTTAATGATTACAGCTTGATAGATTTCCATTTTAGTAAATTATTTGATTTTGGGTAAATATTTAAATGATTATTAGTTCCTAGTTGTGTGATAAGCAAAAGAGGTGAATTTAGAGTTTTGCACCTGCTGTAGCATAGTTCAATGATCTCGATAATTTGCCAGAGAGCTGATCCAGAATATAATACTAGGCGCTTTATGCAATGTTTTGCTACGCAAAGCACAGTTGGTCTACGTTAATCGTAAATTTACTATATAAAGTGTAATAATAGATAAACATATCTTGGAGATAGCAGATGGAAGATTTAGAGTAGCGGTGATTGGTACACATATAAGTTACAAGCAGTTAAGATAATTTAGCGGTAACTAAAACATGCTTAAAACAGAATATGAATTACAAAGAAACCAACTTAAGCGTTTAAATTAATTTGGACTACATAGCCCATTGCAAATTAGTTTTATCCGGCATAGCCAGCTTCCAGATTTCAGAACTTCATTTAATATCCATATTCGTGTTCAAATTCCTTCCTCAAAACCGAATTTCATAAAATTTTAGAACTTCGTTCAAATACAATACATCTTAATTCCATCTTAACTGAAACTGAAATTGATCATCATCGATTAGGAAATGGCCGAATTTGGCATAATCCAATTTTAAATATAATCGTTCAAAATTCGAATTTGTCTATATTTAGTTCAAAATGGCTAAATTCCATTCAGCATAGTGAAGTAAAACAATGTTGCTCAAAATATATGTAAGTGTTAAAATTTTATTAGTTGTTAAAACCTATGACTAAGGTCCATTTAACATCCAAAGATTTCGAAAGAATAACTTTATTCAAAAATATTCCAGAAAAGAGACCGAATTTAATCATAATTCAATAGGAAACAGACGAATTTTATTCAGCATAATGTCGTCAGAGACGACCAGTTAAAACAGCACTTGAAAACTAACAAAAGGTGCAAAACCACGATTGAATTTCAAAAAGGAATTTTGTCAAACGGAACGGTAGGTACAAAAAAATATGTCACTACACTCAAGACTGTTAGCAGCAACGAACGATAATTTGGCGGGACAGACTTATTTGCGAGAAAGACAGCATAAATACTTTGGACAGAAATGGAAACAGGTAATTCGAAAAATGCAAAGAGGCGAATGCGAACCGTAATTTAAAACGGTTTTAATTTATCAAAAGAATGCAAGGCTCGACGGCAAAAAAGCCTCATTGGTTTATCGAGTGTGAATTAACCACAGAGGTAAAGAAGATGAATTTAGTAGAGGCATTAGCCGAAATGAAACATTTACCAGTTTAATAGATCTATAGCATTTAGAATTATTTTTCCAAGAACAACCTCTTGTGTGAAGTGTGCTCTTGGTCACAAAGTAAACCAAGTAACTAAAACATGTTGAATAGGTTTTGGCACAAAATGGTCGGATGGTCGGATGGTCCTTTCATGGCAAGAAAGATTTCCGGAAATTACATTCTCTGAAAAATATGGGATCTTATCAAGGTCTATTCGAAGACTGGGGAATGTATTCAAATATTTGTTAAACCAGAGGGCTTGAAGCAATGCTTATACTGACTGTACGTTGCGCGATACTTAGATCCATTGTCCCGTTTACAATGTTGGTATGATCGAGTGGAACTGAAACTGGTAGACAACCACAGACTAAGTTAAAGAGGTAATGATTTCCTTGGGGATGTGGGGCTATGCACACCACACTAACCACTGCACTATAGATTGTTTTGGGCCGATCCTCACTTAATCTTTGAAGTATTCAGCATTCACACCCTAGTCTAGTGATATTAAACATCATCGATTTGGACCTAAAAACTGCAGGGGTCGCGCAACATACAATGCAGCCCACTGCTAAACAGATGTACTATGATGTCATTAAAAAGACATCATCTAAAACGGGTTACAAATGCGAACACTTTGATCGCATGGGGGAATATGAATTCAACCGTTATTATTATCCTCCTCTCCTACTTCTGCTAAAAATCACATAAACATCAAATTAACTCAGTTCATTTTTCCTGTTTGAGGATCAGAATACTCAGAAAAGTCCTCAAGATGCCTCTGTCATAGTTTAGCCTTAATCCTTTCCCGATCTTTAAAACCAAACACAATTTTATATAAACGACAAGGCAGACAGTTGTTCCACTCTGTTTGATGTAGGTCGCTAAAGTACTTAGTGATGTCTTATTTCAATCACATCATCAAACTGAGACTGCTTCAGATCTTTCAAAAGTTACCGATGCGTCTGGATGTCTCTATGACAGGACTCCTAAAGATGTACTGTCTAATTTCATTTTATCTATACCGAGCTGATTTATGAGTTCAATAATTACACCGGAATCAATTTACCAATACTGTGGACCTACTTTACGGATATCACCCGCCATGTCAGATTGTATTAATTCAAATTGTATTATCATTACCGTTACAATTGGTTTAATCAACATAGATGTCAAGATCAACGGGGAAAATTTCCAACAACTGAAAAACATAAAATCCAAAAGAATGTAGTCACTTAAGGAAAGCTGTTGTTGCTTCAAATGAAAAAATATCCCGCGGACCAAGAAGAAAAATTAGAGAGGCAATTTGAAAAGAAATAGACGAGCATAGTGGTCAGCTTCCCAAGCTGCGTATCGACAGCAGGATAAGAAAATCGTATTAAGCAGACTTGCAAATATCAAATAACGAAGCTGAGGGAAGAGATAAAGACCATTGAACTATAAATATAGTACGTTATATTCAAAAGTCAAGATAAAATTGAATTGAAGTTAAAACTCAAGTAATTGACGCGTTGAAACTCACCCGCGAGAAAAATAAACCGTTTCGGATGAATTTTGAAATAATTGCAGTAAGCCAAGAGAACTACATCCTTATTGTGGCTGTATTCCACGATGAAACTTTGTTTCAGTAAAAAATACTTGAAAATTAAAAGGAGAAAGTCAATCTTAATAATTTATTAGAGCAACCGAGACAACATCGTTTTTGGTTTTTCATGAAAAAATATGATACATATATAGTTAAATTTGGACAATAACCAACATAAATTAACCATAACGCGGGATTTAGATTTTGGAGGATAAACAAAACAAACTATACCTAATGGTAAAATTACCGTCCCTGTGCAGTTCCTTCTGGATTCGTATTTGTGTGTAATAGAAAAACGAATTGAAATGTACGTAATTTATCTCATTATTTACAGTAAAAAGTTAGATTTGTTTAAGTTAAAATTACAAAATGTGGTAAGTAGAAAATGCAGTTGTTTACACCGATTTACACAACACTATGAAACGCCGCAAAAATTAGAAATTTAGAGGTTATGAATTGTATACTCAAACTTCAAAATCTTTGAGGATTTTCCGATTTAGCAAGTGTCACAGGTTTCAGATAACATGTTTTATTCAAATGTTAAAGTTTTTGGTAACGTTTTTCAGTGACAACAACTCTATGAGACGGAGTGTCTGTTCATATAAAGTGTTGAATTTTAAGGCTAAAATGGCACACACCTAATTTCAGAATATTGACTGTTCTTGCAGCTGTGTTGTTGTTTTTTGTGAGAAGAGCTAGATAAACAATAACTCGGTGCATAGTGAACGATTGTAAATTAATTAACTTGAGACGATCTAGTAATGGCGACAAGTTGAACACGTACAGCCACGGTATTCCACGTAATGAAAAGCGAAAAAATCTCCGCTGTTCTGTTTCAATGCTCTTTGTGAACTTTGTGATGAAACCGAGCACGGAGTTTGTTATTAATAACAAACGATAATACGGATGTCTTTTCCGGACGTTCAATTTGCTGTCACATATGACGCCAAAATCACGAAAGAAATTGACTCTGGCAATATGATAATCATGAGCAAGCGACTATGTACGTTGTTGGCCACACAACTGCCCACATCTAACTCAAGGTTGTGTTTGCACATGACACGGAGAAATTGTTTGGGTCGGATTGTAATAGGCTCTTGTCGGTAGGATTTGAAATATTTTTGTTAAATCTTCTTAACATCGGATAGCTGATTTAATGAGCAATTTATAAAATATTTGAGGTACTATTGGAATCTGTGTCAAAATATCTGAAATAGAAAGATAATGGCCATTTAACAATTTCACTCAAACTCATAATTCATATACAGAATTTAGCATCAAGTTTGCCATGCTGGTTAGGAGGCTCCAATTAGATTTGTTGCATCAGCAATTCAGTAGGTTATTTATACCAAGTGCAATCGAAACCTGAATCTAAATCTCTGGGAATAGAATTTAATAACCATTTCAAATTTCCACTCAAACCCATAATTCAGATACAAAAATTCCCTACTGGTTGGATGATAAAATTAAAGTTATTTCGAGTACTATTGGAACCTGAGTCAAAATCTCTGGGAAGAAGAGTTAACAGACATTTAATCTTTCCACTCAAACTCATATTTCATATTAAAAAATTCGTATTAAATTTGCTATCTTAGATAGGAGCTTCCATTCGGGCTGAGTCAACTTAAGTTCAAATTTGTACGAATAAGAGTTAATTGCCTTTTAAAATTTCACTAAAAGTTGTAGTTCATATACAAAAGGTAACGCCAAGTTTGCTATTCTGGTTAGAGGGTTTCATGTAAAGTAGTTGGATGAATTTAATAAGCTATTTCAAGCGTAACGAAACCTGAGTTCAAATTTCTGACAAGAACATACAGGTACAGAGAGGTACTGTTCAGGACAATTTAACATTTTCATTCAAACCCTTAAATAACAAGCAAAACTTTATCACAAGTTTGTGAAATTGGTTGGGATTCTCATTTGGATTGAATGAGCAAATTAAAATTATTTCAGATGGAACCAGAATAAAATCTCTCTCACATTTTCACTCAAACTCATAAATCATATACAAAATTTCGCATCAGGCTCGCTATTCTGATTAGAAAGTTCCATTTAAACAAATTCAAACAGCAATTTAATAAGCTTGAGGTACTATTAGAATCTGTTTCAAAATATCTGGAATAGAGAGTTAAAGGCCATTTTACATTTTCACTCAAACCAATAATTTAAATACAAAAATGTAGGCCAATTTTGTGAAACTGGTTAGAGTTCTCTTTTGAACTGGTTGAATGAGCAAATTTTATTTCAGATAGTTGGAACCTAAGTCATAATCACTGGGAAGAAGAGTTAATAGCCATTTAACATCTTCACTCAAACTCATAATTTATATACAAAAATTCGTATTAAATTTGTAATCTTGGTTAGGAGCTTCCATTTGGGCTGAGTTCAATCTAAGAGGTTTCCATTTGGGCTGGTTGAAAGAATCATTTAATGAGCTATGTCAGGTGCTATTGGAACCTGAGTCTAAATTTTTGGAATAGAGAATTAATGGCCATTTAACATTTTGAGTCAAACTCATAGTACAAAACATCGAATCAAGTTTGCAATCCTGGTTAGGTGGCTCTACTTGAACTATAGGGTTTGAAAATTTCGAACATCTTCTTCTTGGAATAAACAAAGCCCAGAAAAATGCTTGTATGCTGAACTTTTGGTAAAATAAAATTACTTGCAAATGCTAAAGAATTTATATGTGACTCCCTAGTGAATTGATGTGTTATATTCGTTTAACAATTTTTTCATAGAAAACCTATCAATCAACTATACCGAAACAACGTTTTTATGCAATCATAATTCATAATGAAATAAATATGCATTCGATCTCGTTTTGTGTGTGCACATTTGAGCGCGTTAGAAAATGAAAAATTGCATATAAAATACGAGTTGCATTATAAGCGCACATTCATAATTACGAAGAATCAAATTGAACGTGATTTTACAAAATTAAAAATCCGTAACGCTTTCATGATTATTATGATGGTGCCATCTTCTCTATACTAAATCATCTAATCCGCCTTGAATTTTCCTTATAACGCGCGCGTATAAACAAAGTACAACAACAACAAAAAACTTGCGTACTAAATTGAAATGAAAATGAAAGGAATTTGTTGCATCTTTTTCTTAATTATTTGGTTGGCTTGATTTTTTTTTGAATCGCGATCACGTTTGCGGATTATTGCGATGATCATTCAAGTGGAACGTAAAACAAGTAGCAATTCAAAATATTTCCTGGGGGCTCCACTGTTTTAGACAGCGTAGGTGTATGATCAATGCATACATAGCTGATAAGTGTATAAGAAAAAGGAAAATGATCATGATCATCATGCGCTACTCGCGATCATTATTATTTAAAATGCGTAACATCATTTGTCGTTTATTTATTTCTTCTTCAATTCAAATCCAAAAACTTTATAACGAATCGTATACATACATACATACAAAGAATAAGAAGAATCACTTATATAAGTTCACTTAAGTGCATTGAATTTAAGTTTTTCTCTTCATATGTACGTACACAGTACATCTTATTTCGGTTGACAGTTTTGATTTTAAACATCATGTACATACAAACGAGATAAATTAATGAGTGATCTACAAACAAAACGAAAAAAGAAATTTATACATTCTTCTGCTTCTGATCATCATGATACGTGTGATGCGAATTTAAATCGAAGAAACAAAAATGGCGGTGATCTTATCTTATGTACGCTTTATTTTCTGATTGAACAAATAAAATTCAGAGTGAAATTTTTGTGTATATGGTAATTTTTTGCATATATTACCAAAAACCAAAAAATCATCGATCACCAGAATACTAAATACCCGAGATCACAATATTAACCCAGTGCACACAAAAAATAAAATCACAGCGTATTGTCTTAAATTTTATGATCATACAATTTTTTCTAAAATATGTATATGATCAAGTAGCCGATCGTCTGTCTGTTTATCTATAGTGTTGCTGTATACATATCATTTACATTATTCTATTTTTAATGAGTTTAAAGCCTGTCGACTGACTGACTTTAGGTATATATAAAAAGAATTTTGCTTGGTCTAGTCCTTTAGATTTTAAATAATAATCGCGTAATTTTTGTTTTGGGTTTTGGCGACAGATTTTTACGGTTTAACATGTTATTTAAGCAGTTTGTTTTGGGATTTGTATATAGATGGGACCCGGATCAAATTGGAAGATTAAGTTGTAGCACAGTACAAAAATAATAATGTACATGATCTTCAGAAAGGTGATCTTCCTGAGGTATTTTTTCCAAATTTAAGATCGAGTATGTCACATGAATAATAATAATAATAAAAAAACGTAACAACAACAAAATTAAAAAATTTATTACGAAAGACGAATGAGTGATCTTAAATTAGAAATTTACTTTGTTTTTTTTTTTTGGATGGTGATGATCATAATGATAAATAATGATCATATTCATGATCCGTGCATGATTATTACGTATTATGACATTTTACATACATAATTTTTTTGTGTACGATACATAATTGACTCCCCCGCGTCACCCCACCCAAGTGAAAATTAAATTGTTTCTTTTTTTATTTGGGAACAAAATTTATATATTTAGGCGGATTGATCAATGATCTTTCATTCAAATGAAATTACATTTTTATTATTTTCTTTATTCTTTTTGTCTTTTTTTCATCGTGTCTTATTTATCAAAAAAAAAATAAACCTTTTCTCTTATACGGCAGAAAAATTAAAATTCTAATCACAATCGCGTAAAGATATGTGATTGAACAATTCCCTAAATCGAATAAGAAAACATTAAACGGTAAACTTTATTGTGTACGTACTCGTAAGTAAAAGAAAAATGCGCTCAAGAATCTCGTATTTAAGATGTGGCATTTAGAAATTTACATGTTAGGTACAAAGTCATAATTACTACACTTTAAACGATCGTGATCGTATCCCTTCGATAAACAAACCTGGTCACTAATTAAAATTTCAAGGTTTTGACAAAATTACGTCGGCCGTCTGACGATCGTCTGTGCATGATCATATCTTTTGCAAATCTTTTTCTGTACTTAAACAGTACATTTTCGTAAATTATAATACATAATTTGTACATAATGTAGAGTTTCCTGTAATTCCCATAAAACTTATTTACCCAAGATGATTATTATACAGCACGCGCATTTCATCTTAAAAATTATATACAAAGAATAATAAAACTAATATTTGGAAAACGGTGTATGTGATTTAACACTATGGTCCCCAGAAAAAAAAATTCTTATATAAACGATAATCGTAATAAAATCTCATTTTCCCGTGTTAACAATAATCGTAATGATGAGATCGTTTTAAATACGTTTTGTTGACAAGCAGATAACAACTATAACAATCTCTCTCAAGTCCAACACACAAAATAACCATAAAATAATAAAACAGTACACACAACAACAAAACGACATATAAAGATCACATCATGATCACATCTTTTGTTATTTTTTTTACTTTGGTGATCTACTCTCATGAACCTTACAAACATCTTAAAGAAATAATAAAACTTGTTTCATACCGTTTGGTGGTTTTATAGTTTATGTTTTTTAATATACGATCATAAAAACACACAAAATTAAATTATATAATTTTACTTGATGATCAGCATGATCCATTTACGTAATATGCTCGTATATGCATGTGCTGCATAGTCAGTCAAAATGTTTCAAATTTGAGTACCATTGTAAATGAACTGTAACATGATCTACAATGATCGTGTATGCTGGTTTTTATGGCGTCGCGAAAATGTTCGGATCAATTTGTCACAGTTAATTATATTTGAGGGTAACTATATTATACTGGATGGGTGACTTTAGAGCGAGTTCAATAAGACTTCTTGAATATTAATCGATCGAGTATATGTACAGATCATCAATGATCGTGTACACATTAAAATTATCATTCAACTGACGTCAATCAAAAAATAAAAAAATTTTACAATCATTTTCTTTGTTGTAAATATGAAATATGATTTCTCTGTAATTGTAAATCCTTTACTATTTTACTCGTACATATACCGCGCCGTCTTAACATCGTACGTACACATATGGTCATGAACATTGATAGCTGCCATATATATAGGTATATGATTATTGATTACACACGTCGACGTCTCTCTCGCCCTCTCAAAAGACTTCAAAACTCATTTTTATCTTTAATTTTGTTTAAGAAAATTAGAACACTAAAAATGTATATATGTGGATACGTAAATACATAAGATAAGAAACGGAAATTACATTTTTTATAATAATTTGGTGTGTCGAAATTAACATCAACAATAGTTGTCGATATTATATAAAACCTTTCAAACGACATGAGTTTACTCTTGTTCCTTAAAAATATTATTATATTGTCTTAAGATAAAATACAAATATGTATAAAAAAAATCAAAGAACGATGTCTGAAGACAATGAGACGAAAATCAATATTAACGGAAGTACAATATCCTGATTCTATATACAAGAAAGTTACTTAACGTGAAGATCTTAAAATTTACGATCGATGTGTACGTTGTGTGTACATGATCGTCAAAAATTTGTAATGGAGATGA
Source organism: Nephrotoma guestfalica (assembly GCA_963691935.1). Taxonomy (NCBI): domain Eukaryota; kingdom Metazoa; phylum Arthropoda; class Insecta; order Diptera; family Tipulidae; genus Nephrotoma; species Nephrotoma guestfalica. The sequence goes on from OY829915.1 coordinate 11,221,026, forward strand.
TTGAAAATATTTTTAAAATGAGATCATAATATTTTTGTAAGGAATTTTTATACCTGTTTAAAAGGAAATAACGACACGTGACATTAGAAAGATTGTTTCCAGAAAAAATTCTATTGTCATCAATTTACAAAAACCAATATGTACTAGTCAAAATATTATTCACAAATTAAAACCACACTCGATCATTTGCATAATGCCTTGGAAAATACACACAAAGTAAAAGTAAGTTCCATCGCTTGAATCATTATTTCTTATAATGAAATAATTTTCAAAAAAAATTTCCTTTTACTGCAACTAGCGCTGCTGCAAACAATGAATATCTAAATGAGTTTGACTGCAGGGCGAATGGTATACCATTTAATTCGGGTATTCACCAATGGCGGCTAATTTATACCAATAGTGCTCGTACTATCGAAGTGGTATAATTAAGTCAAATGCGTGCGACTCCATATTTGTTATTAATTCGATAGGTTTGGTTTGGATTTGACATTTCACGGTAAAGTACCGGTAAAACCATATCGTTGAAATATTTAAAAATGTTATTGTGGTTATTTTCATCATAAATGTATGTAATCCAGTTTGTGAAGCTAGAAACCAGCTAGAATTATGCAAGTACTAAATTATGTTAAGGCATGCCGAAAAAGAAGCAGTCTGTCATAAAGAATTACGTAGTATATCCAGATTTTAAGACGGATGGAAAAATTCTGTAATGCAAAATTTGCAATACAATGATGACGGCAGAAACCACTTTCATGGTTAAACAGCATTTATAGCCACAACTAAACATATATAACTCAATTTTGCTATTTGTGAAAGGTATTTTTAAAAGCACGATCGAGAGTTGAGATTTTTAAAAATCTACAGTCCGGGCTCGAATTTCCTCCTCAGCCAATAATCACACGTTGGGAAATTTGGCTCGCAGCTGTAAATTTCAATGCCAACAACTTCGAAAATATATACTCGTAATTGCTGTGTTTGATGCATTGGACAATGAGAAAACAGCTTCAATCAATATAGCAAAAGAGCTTTTGCTTGATAATTCAGTAAAGGCCGATACGTTACCGAGCACCCTAAAATAGTGAACGATGCTGCAAAATAAATAAATTGTGTGCACGGTGAGGTAGTTGATGCTATTAAAGCTAAACATGCCTGCGTGATTGAAAAAATCCTGCATTCGCAGTATTGTCCGACATTTTACATTACGGGAACATCCCAAGAGTACCACAAGAAGCATAATAGACAAATACACAATTGGAGAAATATTGACTTTTAAAAATGCACCGACCACCTCCGTTGACCTTGAACGAAGTTTTTCAATGTATAAGAGCGTCCTCCATTCTAACAGACAAAGCTTCCTGTTCGAAAATTTAAGTGAAATGTTTGTTATTTACTGCAACGAAAATATTAATTAAAAAATAAACTTGTCAGTTTTATTGCGATTTTTAATGTTTTAATATTTTAATTTTCAAGTCCAATCTATCGAGCATTTATCGAGAAAATTTTTCACTATATGCCGGAGATATTATTAACGAAACGAGATCAAGTAAGCTCTAAACGGCTTAAACCATAAAAGCAGCCGGATTAGATACCTCGTCCAAGACACAGTTGCTTCTCCATAATAATTTCCGACAGTTGTACCTCCTACTTTGAAAGCCACTAAACTCACTTTTCCTAATAAAGTGAGATTTATCCGTACTCTCCTGAATAGTAGGGTGAGTCTGAAGTCGACTGTGACGTGGATTGAAATCGGAGCTGATACACTGCCATTACCGTTATACGATCTGTTATTAGATAAGGAGTTTGAGGTGGCAAACACAATATTGTGCACAGAAAATCCTTGACTCTGGGCAGTCGAACGTTTTGGAACAAAGAACGAAGAAATTCGTTAGGCACGGTCCGACTGTCCATCTGCAACTGGAAATGGAAATTGTAGGAACTGTATTACGGTGCATAAATTTGTGCTTAGGAAATTGACAGAAGCCTTGGTAAACGAAAAGAGGACTGTGCGTGACTCTGACAGGTTTAGCATAGCAAGACAAGTATGATCAAAACTGTACCTACATTCTTAAATACCTTACTACTAGAATCCCAGTACATATTCATCAACTTTTACACGAGATGTAATTTTAAAAATGTAATTTATGGGGTTTCAACTTGACCTAAATGGTTTAATTAAACCGGACAAATAATGTGGCAGCCATTCTTGTGTAAATGAGGTGATCAGGAAGTATTGCAGTTTGAAGTGGAACAAATGAAACGAATCTTTGAAACCTCTTGGCAACCTCACCTCAAGATTTTTGATAACAATATTTGTGATGACCAAAAAAGTTCATTCTAGATAATTCAAAATTGTTTTAACAAATACGGGTTATGTCGGTTAACAAAGTTCAGGTTTAAATTTTTTGAAAAATAATAGCCGCAGAATTTCTAGATAACCAACGGGTTTCAGCAAGACTAAATTAGTAATTTTAGTTTACTTCTCAAGTAAAAATTTTTTGATTTGAGATGATTTTATTTTTCTAATTACTAAATTATAGATTTGACAAGCTCTGGATGTACCCAAAATTTATATCTCTATAATCCCAACTTTGTCTTACACACCGAATCTAGCCATTCTCGGTTAAGAAATAATCAAGTTCTATAATGAGTCCAAATAGTTTGTATCCTAACTTTTTAAAACTCTTCTTATCTGGGATGCACCCTAAAGAAGTACATATAACGATTCACGCAAATGATCTTGTCTATGTATGAGGTGAGATTATACCAAGTGTGACAAATCTTTTAATTTCAAAGTTGGGTACTCCATGAAGTAAACACCTGTTGACTTAGTGAATTATATTCACCAGCAACTGTTAAACACTTTGTAATATCGGATTAATATATTTAACGCATACATGCTATTTTCTATTTACACCCTTAGTTGGTCCTTACATAATTAACATTCCCACTAATATGTGTTGGCAGCAGATAAGCTACGCTAAGAAATGATAATTTATTTGGTATGCGATTGAAATGTTTAGGGTTTGATATTTAGCATTCTAAGAAAAGGTCCAACTAATTCCGCAACATTTTTAAAATCATAAAATTATAACGTTCTAAGTACCACAGCGTACATTAAAATTCTAAGCATTACTCGGTAGTTTATATCGAATATAATGTTCACGATCACTTAAGATGATCAAATATCAATTTCACCACTATAATCAGAATAACCCATGAATGGGTATAAATTACAAATCTGCAGGTAATCTCTAAAACGGAACAAAAACCAAACAGTATACAAAGCATAAAATAAGAAAATCGGATGTCCGATCATTGTACACTGTGCATAGCAATCTTTCGATCAAATGCTCATAAACAACCAACAAACAATATTTGATTTTCTTTTGTTTAAAGATCAAATAACCCAAGAAAACAAATGAGCGAGTACATAATGTTTGTGGATGGGTGTTTTGTTTACAAACAGAATTCCCAATTTGTTCTTTTATTATTTATTTATTCTCTGTCTCATTCTTTATTTTATAAACCGTACACACTTAAAGCTGTACGAAATCAATAAGTCACTGACCGGGTTGTAATACGATCGTTTTTCAAAATGTATATAATTTTTGTGGATATTCATTAAAAAAAATGTTTAGGTGGAAGTTGTGTGTCAGTAGAAAATTAACATCCGAATTAAAATTAATACAACAACAATAAATAAAAAATTGTAAACGCATAAAAGGATTCAATATATTTTGTATAAACGGAACGAGATCATTCAGACGGAAAATTAAGGGAAATAATACAACATCACGTTGTTTTGTTTGATTTGATTTATGATCATTAATAGATCTCGACGATGATCTACATCCGAAGAGATAACTAATGTATAGGATCATAATTTATTTCCGTTCGAATGTTGTGTTTTATGATGACGATGATCAATCCGGTCAAAGCTCTAAGAATTTACAAATATACCGATATTTAAATTTCGCGCGTAATTTTATTCTCACAAATTCTATGTTACACAAAAACCATTCAACCGTTCATGTTCATATACCTGAGTATATATGGTTCATGAGAAATTAATTAGAACTCGAGCAAATTTTTATGCCCGTTTGATAGCCCGTCCATATAACCCTTTTTAAATGTTACGTAATATTTTCAACATCTTGGTTGATCACCATATAAAAAAGTAAGAAAAAGGACTTGGGTCAGATACGAACTGTAGATGGACGCAGGTATAAATATAGATTTTGTCCGGATATATCCTTTATAAAATTTGCCTCTGACCTTTTCTTAAAATATGATACTTAAGATGGGAAATTTCTTATGTTTACATACATAAAACAAATTTAAATTAGATGAAAATATCCTTTTTCCTTTATATTCTCGGTTTTTTGGTTTCGGACATGTCTTATATAACGTATGTTATTTATGTGTGTAAGTGTCCTGCAAAAATGGAAAATTTTACCTGAAAATTTAAAAGGATTTTTACTTTACTTTTATATCATTTCTTTTTATTTGATCAAGAATTTATTCCTTTTTTATGGATGGGCAGTTGTTTATAAAAAATTATATAAATCCGCGGTTTTTTTTTGCCTGGACAGTTAACGGATATTTTTTGATTTAATTTAGGTCAGATTTTTTTTTATTATTAATAATCCTGATCGTCTTTACGAAATATAGCATTGTAGTCCCTTTTGTCCGGTATTCGATCCTTGTCTTAGTGATGAATTAGGTTGAACTGGTTTAAATTACGTAGTTTCAAATGAAAATTTATGTTTTTTAAATTTGACCAATAAATGGGACCGTTTTATGTGATTGGCTGGTTAATTTGTATCAAAGGAAAACTGGAAACTGGATCATGATCGCCAATCTTGATTTTGTTTTTACACACAACTTATTTAACGTATTTATAAGGAATTTCATAATCCTTACAGTTGACACAGAGGCATCTTCGCTTTTAATAAATATAGGATTTTACTTGCAACTTTTTACCGATTACTACTATTAGATCTTAAAATATATTAATCTTTCTAATCGCATCTCTAAAATGAGATAAATCATTTTGGTACAAATTTCTATAACGTTTTAACATGTAATTCCCTCTTATAAAAATACTAAAAAATTAAACCAATCCTGGTCGTATTTTCTATGGTTCGGAAACGATGACCTGTTGACCCCCAGGTACGCGCCTTTAAAACCCTAAAAAATAAATTTAATATTTTTCTACCTGTGCAAGGGTCATTTTAACGTTGATTGCGATCCCTGTTTTTTAATACTGACCATGGGTCATTTATATATCAATCCCTATAAAAATATTATTTTACAAATAGGGATGAAATTTACAGTTTTTTAAGATCTTGTTTTTATTGTCTTGTAACGTCGTCTTAAGATCATTCGTTTAAATTGGAATACAAATTTTTATATACATTTCGGTTCAACATAAATTACTTTTCAACTGACCCATTTATATACATACGTACATAAGGATGAGGTCACTTGTATTTTTTATGTGTGTGTGTGAGTCATATAAAAAAATGGGCATATTTCATTGGTCAGATTTTTATATTTTGAGAAATATTTATATAAGAAGGGTTTTAATAAAATTAATTTTCTGTTTAGTTAGATAATCTGACCGTGTAAGACTACGATTAAATGCAAATTAAAAAGTAATTTTTTAACTGACAAAATTTACTGACCAGTAAAAAGGGACTTAATGGCATAACCGTCACTAATCATGTAATTTAGTGATAAATTGGTCGGGAGTAAACATCTTTCGCAATATACCATCTTGTTACGTAATACTTGTTTTACAAACTGAGTGCATTTGGAAACCCGAAGGAGGCCAACATTTTAATTTTGGCGCGCTGTCAAAGTGTTTGAGTGTAAAAATGGATTGGTAAAATTGATTAGGAAGCAAATTCTGAGTCAATTTCGCCATAATCCGTTTTTGTTGTTGTACTAGACTAGAAGACCTCGCCAGGAAGTTAAACAAATTTTAGCATCTGGTACTGCTGTCAGTTCGGTAAAAAATGCTAATTAAACAATTTCTAAAGAAAACAAAAATTAGGAGTGATTTGGGAAATAGTTCACCGGCTGACAAAGGTATATGAACAATTGATAGCTCACTTTTGAAACAGTTAAAATTTAGCAAATCTATAGTCAAAGTAATTCAAGTGAGTTCAGTTTTAACTCCCCGTCACTTAGCCATTTCACAAACTTGTTTTTGTATCCGCACAAAAACCCCTTGAAGAAGTGAAATTAAATTTTCATAGAAATTTTATATCGTAAAATCTGAAATGACATGAAGATTTCGATAACAAGAGGTTAAGCAGTTAAGGTCGGTAAGCTGTTCGAGCTAAAATAAATGTTCCATACAAATTTAACGTAAAATTTAACAAGCAAAAAATATTTAGGTTATGATTTCGCTGATCGATGATTTCGCTGCTCCACTATAAAAAATCCAGTTTACGGATACTTAAATAGATGGCAGAAGTGTGAAGCCTCCACAGTTACTGATCTTTAGCTTTGTTATTAGTACATACTTTCAAGATGGCACCAATTAAAATTTCAAACACAAAATGGTTTATTTACTTACATCTGGCAAAGATTGAAGTGTACCAAATCGGCACTGTTTCCATAAGTCAATATAACGGTTTATACAATGCAGCTTCTAAATGTCGTTTATCCATCCATGGCTAGTCGTATAAGACAGGTACAAACGAATTTAAGCAATTATACATCCTCCATAATATCAACTAAGACTTGTGTTTGTCAAGCCACATGAAATGGTTCCATGGTTGTGCTAAGTTGCCAACCCATTGCTAATCGATTAGACTTTAATTATGGTTGGTGTTGTTATCGTTGCTATTCAGGAAATCAATTCGGTTGCTATTCAATTGATTCTACAAATTATAGTTGGCACATAAGTCAAAAAAAATGTTGCCAATTGTTCAAAATCGGGGGATTAGAAATGGAGTGTGAGGCAGTTATCAGTGAGACCATTTCACTTAATGAGGTTGAGTCGTCATCTAAACTGGAGAACTTGTCAATGTCATGAAAAATGGGCACGGGAATGCATGTGACTTTAATTGACGACAGCTTGGTTTTATTCCCAGTAGAGTAATGTAGATACGAAATTGAAACTATCGATGCGATAGGATATCAGCAATTTCTCTAATTACTCAATGCCAACGTATATATGTGTTTGACAGTATTTATAAAGAATAAAAGAAGACTCTCCAATGATGCTTCAAAACGTTTTAAGGCCTTAATAAAACCGCGTTTCTGTTATTAGACAATGAATTTCAGGTTGTTCCGAACAACTTGTTAATCTTTCTGGATCGTTTTAAAGAATCGGGATTTAAAAATAAATTTTAATTCTGAAATTCGACTGAAGGATTTAAAAATGTAGATTGGTAAAAACACTGAAATTATGCTTACAAATTTTAAATTCCTGGATTGGATAAGTTTTAGTAATATCAACAATTATCAAGGCTAAAACCCAAATGAACGTTAGTACATAACTCATGATTTGCGGGAAAGATTATACAGGGAAAGGCACTGTGCTATGCACATACTACCAATTGTAATTGAACTGCTTTTAAATAGTTTAGGTACTTTGAGAGAAAGTGTTAAGTTACCTTCAAAAATGTCGTTTTCAAGGGCCCACGCAGGGTGTTTCCCTCATATTGGCCATTTTCATCAAAAAAAAAATGTATTGTGATTATTTCGGAAATGGCTTTATTTCATTTAAATAAGCAATCCTAACTCACTTTGGAATCCTAATTTCATCACACAGCTGGGTTTTATCCAAATTGGTTGAGAAATGGCACAGTTCCATTCAAATCAACCGGTTACCTTAGAACATTCGGAACACGCACTAGATTCTTATCGATCAAATCGAATTTCATTCTAATAAATAGAGCTAGCCAAAATTCATAAAAATTATGTAGCTAAGTTCCTTTTAAACTGAAATTCAATTTTTATTAGATAACCAAAATTTTGAGAAACACAAACAAACCAAGTTGTATCGCAAATAGTGGAGAAATTTATTAGTTTTTACTCAAACTCGTTAATTTCATTCAAAATATTGCGATTCCATTTAGATTATCGAAACCTAGTATCATCTCAATGGGACGAGAAATGGGCTAGTTCCATTCAAAGTTCCATTATCCAGAACCATACAACACAACTTTTTTTGGGAATCCCATTTTTAGTCGGTTCAACTACTTTCGAACCCCATATTGCAATCCCATTTTTATCATTTCAATGGATTTAAATAATTAGCCTAGATCCATATTATTCAAAATCACATTCAGAACTCAACCAGTTGAGAAATGAATTAAAATAGACCATTTTTCAGAACCGTTATTAATTAAATTAGTAATTAAACGATTGGAATATATCTTAGTTCCATTTTAATTAGTTGATTTTCCAAAGCCACAACCATAAATCACATGGAATTCAATTTTCGCCTTAAAAACTGAAAATGTCAATTTTCAAAAATCACATTCATAACTCATATTGGAATCTCATATTTCCATACAAACTGAGTTCCATCCCAATGTGTGGAGATACGACATCCGAAACTTAATGGGAGTACAATTTCCATCGAGGATCGCGAGGTGAATCCCGATCAGTAGAGAATTGGCTTAGTTTAATTTTCGTTTTGCACAAACAAAAGACACCTTAAACTAAATTTTCGAAATTAGAACACTACTTAGTACTCGAACGGATCTCTTAGATATTTATAAAAATCGTTCAAGCAGAAATATGCACCACAATGCAATCCTGTTCGCTTTAGGTGAGTTGTCGTTATCTATTAAAAGGCGTTTTCGACAAATTAACGTTTTCGATAAATTGCGGCTTTCGATGAATTGTCGTTTTCGGTGAACTGTCGTTTTCGATTAAATCTTATTGTGATCTTGATTGATCGTAGAGACTACACATAAAGCGAATCTACAACAGCCGAAGTACTAGTCGAAGGATAGAGGGAATAATGCCAAATTCAAAACTTCAAATTACAAACGGTGCTATCAGTAACTATCAACATTCCTTCCCCAACTGAAAATTACCTTAGCGGTGTCACTGTAAAAATGAAGAACAACAAAACAACGTTGCCTGCAATAGTTTAACTGATATATTCAAAGACAACTTTTATAACTGCAAGAATATTAAAGAAACAGATCCCAAGGCAAGTGATATGAATATAAGACTCACTCATTCAACGATAAAGACATAAGCATGAATACAAAATTATGGAAAAGCAAACTAACTTCAAAACAGTTAAACGAAAATTAAATTTACCACACGATAGTGCTCCCACTTGTGATGCTGCGTATTAGATCATTAAATAGAAACTCGAGGATTGAAAATGAATTTGAGTAACGTAGGAAGGGAATAAAAAGCTCTGAAGCCGCTTAGGAGATCTGTATAAAAGCTTAACATCATAACCGAACAGTCAAACTTGGGGTGAAGACGCGCCACCTTCCAATAATAATGTCCGTATTTTACAATTTCCTTAATACTGGAATAGTCTATTCCAATTACCGAGTACCCAATGTATTATATCATTACCACCAATATACAAAAAAATATTGTTAATCGCTACCCATTAAGAAAATTATTTTTTGAAGCACGTAGGTGGTAACTTGCTAGATCAATTCCCATGAAATCTATACGAGATAACAAATGACATACATTAAATCATGCGTTGCGCACACAGTAGTAAAAGCCCACATAAAAAATTAAGTTCACATCATAATCTGGCTGCGTATGACTCCTCCTTATATTAAACTACATAGCATACATAAGACAATATACTGATGACTCCTCTATCTCTGAATTCGTTACATATTACCATAATATAATTATTGCTATTATTATTATTATTACATTGTTGTTGTAATTGAAACTGATAAGAAACATGTTTCGTATTTTTCTGTGTGTGATAACAATAAATATAAAATAAAATCGAGTCTTAATTTATGTATTCAGTTTGTGGGAAGACTTACGAAAAATTAAATAAAAATAAAGAGTTCTGTGTGATAAGAAAACACCCAATGGTTGCGGCGCATTCACAATATTGAGCATACAATGTGTGTGTTCACTTCAGGTGATAATTAATTCTTATACATTTCTGTTGTATTTTTTATAATGCGCGACACCGGGGAAAGGAAGTTGATTGAACTAAAAATGGATAAAATAAAAATAAAATGAATTTATCTAAGAGTTCATGTCATGTCTTCAATTTGGTCACTAACCTCATTTTGCATGTGATATACTACGTTCTACGTATGCTTGCAAAAAAAAAAAAACACGACAACAAAATATTTTTCGATAACGAATTTTATTTATGATGTGCGCGGGTAAATTTAATGAGCTGTTAACAAGTATCGTGTGTGATATGTAGTTTACCATACTCGTACATATTTATATATTCAACAATGTACCACGGATGTGGAAAATTACAAATTCATCTCTCGTTCAAATCTCAAGATAAACTGATAAACTTGAATTCATCTTTCGTCTTAAACCTCGTTTCCTTGTATATAACAAACATTGCTTATATGCTAACCGCACCAACAAAGTATTATAAATTCAAAACATCTTAATATTCATTTAATGTCACATCTGTGTGCTTGTCTTGAGGAAATGACGATGGATATTAAAACAAAAAATCAAATTCATTTGCGGTAGTAAATTGTTTTGTTTCTCATTTTTGGATTTCTTATTAATTTCTTAATATATTTAAAAGCGCGACGTATGACTTCTTTCATTATAATATAAGGTCTTGTTGTTATAGTAAGTCACACATAATAATTTTCTTATATGAGATCAACATTATACCACTCGTATGGTATGAGACTAACGAAAAGGGTCAAAAAAACGGTAGCTGCTACTTTTTATATTTTCAATTTTGTTTGTGGTATTAAAAGTTTAAATTATGGCGGCGTTTTGTTAAGTTCATTATTGTTGAATTTGTTCTGGTATTTTATTGCTTTGCTAATTTTGGTTAACAATTTGAAGAATGATCATGTTCTTGTATTTATTTCAATTTGCTTTGGACATCGGAGGATATAAAATTGGATTGTCACACATTGTTTTCTCATCTAGCCGTTTACATGAATATTTAGTTTTATGACTGACAGGGCGGTCACTTGGCAAACGGCTACTTTAATTCAATAAAATATTTCTGCTTCTAATGAAATGAAATAAATTTGAATATAAATGTCGAACACTCCACCCCCACACACCAAGGTATTTTATTCGATGTTTTATTTTTTATTCTAAAGGTTCCCTATATAGGCAAACATAAAAGATCAACATAGGATTTATGCTACTCTTTTAAGTTTTATTTTTAGCAGAAGTCAAGATAGGAGTGGGGTGCCAGCTCTATTTTAACTACAATAAATATAATTCCTATTCGGAAGAAACTATCTCCCTGAATCCTGTTCGATCTGAAGCAAACCCTCCTTGGTCTTAGGGAATTGTACTATTATTTACGTCACTTAATTGCGTTTAATTAATAAAGTTAAATTGGTACATCTACCCATTGGTACCCAGATATATGTTTTCAGAAAGGTTACTTTCCAAAAACATTTTTAATTTCAAAAGGTTCCAAGTAATTCTTTTAGAAAAATGCAGTTGTTTGAACGAACAATTTTTGAACGTATTTTTAATTTAAATTTAAAACGAACAAATACGATTAGGGCGAGCCAAAAATGTCTGATAGCTCTTTTCAAGATTTTAAATTGATTTTAAACAGCCAAGCTTGATAAACCACTTCGAAATTTTCTAATCATTTTTGACTTAAACTATCTATGTTAAATTGACCCTCAAATTATCGAAATATAGGGTGTATCCGAAATGGGATTTTAATTGCATATTTTTTCAAATATGCATTTTTGGATTAACAATCATCAAACTATTATTTTTTGGCGCCCTAATGCACATAAAAGGTACATCGTATATGTATAGTTGTTGAAACATATTTTGCGTTAAATGCATATTTATCATTTCGGATGCACCCATAGTCTGTCAATGTATATTACTACAATTCTGAGAAGAAACACTGTTTAAAGAAAGCATTCCGCATTGTGATTAAAACTGAACTGTATAATAATGGCCGATAACCTAATTAACAGCAGTTACAAATTTATACCACGGCGACTTGCGTTTTCTCAATTTCAAACTTTTATAGACAGTTCAGCAATTACTCTAAATTATCAAATTGTTTTCGAACGAAGTAGAATTAATCGATTATAGATAAAATTTCTCTGGAAATCTCTATATCGTACCTCCTACATTTCTGATCCATTCTTCCTAATATTACTAATTGATGATTAACATAGCCAATCAATTGATCATATTCAAGTGTTAGTAAAAGCCACCCACTTGCGACGTGTAAAACCATGTCGCATCTCTCTTTGTCGTTCAGCATTTAAATGATGTTGCGATTCTTCTAAAGATGTAATATCTCAGCAGTTATAAGAGATACAATACGCTCAGCGTCTAAAGGCAACGGTCTTGAGACTGCTCTAAGGTTTCAGCAACTCTTACAAATGCGAAACACTCAGCATCTAAGGCTCGGTGGGTCTAAGACTGCTCTAATGTCTCAACAGCATCTACAGACGTCTGACGTTCAACATCTAAGTTTCGTCGGGTCTCTGACTAAGCCAACATCTTTCTAGCTATTAAGATCACATGACGTTCTGAATCTAAACCACAACGGATCTGGGAGTGTTCATCGGGTTCGAATAACTCTTGCAGATCAAGCTCTGCTTTTGCAGCGCAGCTCTAGCGCTAAATAAGACTTACATTGTATTCAAAATATTCAATTTTCATACAAAATACCTACCTACTTTCTTTCCCTTAGGGGATAGCAAACACTTATTTTCAAAATAACTAATCAGTACCCCAGAAAACTCCGAAAGTGACACCCATATAAGCATTATAGGCGTAGCTAGTAGGTCGATAGAAAAGGCACCACGGCTATAGGATGCCTTATCCCTAAACAACACTCCTGAAAGATCAGCATATCATACAATCGTCCAACCCCAATTACCCCATCCCCTCTTAGGAGTTGATTTAAAAATGAAGTATCACATACGTCCTTCCAAAGGGTTCAAACTATCAATTTAGATTTAGAGAAATTATTACCTGAAGGACCACAGCACTAACAACTAATACATTTACTATTTCCTTGAGTCAGTTGTGCGTCCTTCTTATTACATAAAGCACCACAGTGGAGGTACATCTCTGTAATATGTTTCTTAAAATGTCATACACTAATATCGTCAATATTTTGAGAAATTCTTGAAATGTTTATCTTGGGTAATTTTGCTTGCGTAAATTGAGTTCTTTTTTTTAAATTCTGAATATTCTGAAAATGTTTTAGTTTAATTCGCATTGCAATTGAGTCCAAGAAGCATGACGGTTTCTTTCCCTACAAATCCAATATGAGGTAAGCGCCTTATTCGTTAATACATAGCTCACACATATAGTAAAGGTTCGTCGCTTATTTGGGAATTTCATTTTACAAAACTAACAACAAATGGTGGAACCGAATGGCGATTGAATCCAATTGGTAACCAAACGACAAGATGTGTTGACCAATCCTGACTTAACGATTCCTCTCATCACTTTTATCAAAACCTTTGGATGGGATGCTAAAAAGACGGCGCTGAAATCGAGTAGTATAGTCAGCAAAAACTGACTTCCTTTCTTCTTTCACCCAGCCAATTGGTAAGGACACAAAATTGTTGAGCTTATTCAGCCAGCCTAGAATGTTGTGTAAAAATCTCAAAGGAAACTCTTAACCCATTCTTAATTGACTATCATTGACTACCAAATCAGTTTTATTTAAATTAAATTTTACAGATGACTGACTACCCCAGTGCATATTCAGAGTTTAAGAAGTAACCGTAATAAACGTAAATTCTAAATCGAAATAAACCTTGCAATTGGATTTTACCAATCGAATTCATCAAGCAACTTCTCATACAAAATTAAAATTAATTGTTGATGCACCATGTAAATGTTCTGGGTGTAAGTTAGCAAACACGAGTATTGTATACCCGCCTACCTACACACGAATAAAATAAACGTTTCGGTTTCGTGGCGAATTTTGTGAACGACATGAAATTGTACATAGTAAATTTTTATTGTCGTTCGTGACACAAATTGTCATTTTTGGCTTTTAGAAATTTAATGGCTCATAATTTTAACTCATAATTTAATATAATACACAAGATAAAATTATATATTTCCAAGGTGAGTTCGTGATATTAATTTGGGACGATAATGGATGGACGCGCAGATCTGATCGATAATCGATGTCTAATTGATTCCAATACATAATTACCTCTTAAAGACTGACTCCGGACATAATATAATTGAAACATTACAATATGAGGTATATATACAAGGTAATTAGTCTCAAAAATAAACAAACAACCAAATTACCTTATATGTTGTTACAAGTACCTCCGGAGAATTTTTATGGTTTTTTGGTCTTTGCTTTCGTCTTATCATCATAACATCTTTATTTTGTGTATATTGCAAACCAAGTACCGTAGAATATTTCTTTTTTGTTTTTGTAATTTTCAAGAAGTAATAAAACTTACTTACTTAAAGGTGACTTGAAGAGAGCAAACATGGGAGATAATTAAATTTGAATAGTATTTTGTGTGTGCGATGTGCTATGATGAAAGACGCGACCACTTTGACATCTCTTTTGTACCGATGCCATACGGTCACATCACATCATAAAATAAAATATGTAGAACTTGATTTTTCACCTTTTTCCCACGAAATACTGTATACAGCGCTAAGCTACTATAAACCAAAATCTGATTTTGATTTTGATGCCATAAATCGGAAATCTCAGTATGCGCGAGATTTAATTCTGTGCGGTTTTTAGAAAATTTTTTAGTCCCAATGTGACATCCATGTGGTGTGTAAATTATTTTGTGGTTATAGTTTACTTATAAATTTAATCTCTTATCAGCATAATTTAATAATTTTTATGTAAGTACATTTTTGATGTAAATATAATTGTAGCGTAGCCAGGAGTACGTACATATATAATATGAGGGAATCCGAGTTATACTCAAAATTCTAGAAAATTCTCTCGTGAGATGTGATAATTCTTTTGATTCAAAACCTCTTATCAATAATATTCGGTTTTATCGAGTAAATAGAAAAATACGGCGGCCCTTATCATAGTATTTATATGTGTATATTGATTTCAAGGCTAATTTATGATATCATCATGTGATACTTACGTGATTTTTGCCCAGGTATCTAATTAGTTAAATCGTTTTCCAAAACATTTTGAAATTTCCGATTATTCAATTAAACGATTGATGACTGATGACGATGAGGCAAAGCGCGCAGATATTCGGGTATATATACGTAAACTAGTTCCTAAATGGAAATTGGTCAGTACTTACTGGTTTAATCTTATCGCATGTACAAATTAACCGCGATGAGTTCAAATACAATTCTGTATTTGTATTGCGATTCGTAGACTTGTTTACATAAAAATTTTGTGCGATTTAAGTTAAATGTCTTCAGCCACATCTTTATCTATACTATCGGTACACGAAATCAAAATGGTTGCTGTTTTTTTATTATTATTTATTTTGTTTATCACGTCAATGAATAATAAATACGGGAGTGGAGTTTGGAATTGTATATAACATAGATCGAGCCGCGCACCTGTGTGCACTAGCACTATAAATGACATCATTTCCGCGCGTCTACTTTTATCGTTGAACTTTCGTTGTCTTCTCTAAACGATCATAATAATTTAATTTATGCAACAAAAAAAAATTTATTACAATGATCATCGATCATAATAAGGCAGCGCAGCGCACATACGAAGAAGAAATATTAAAAAGAAAAACAAATCTTTAGATTACATCGTTACATCCATTTGTAAGAAAATGTTTATAAAAAAATTTTCTACTTTGCGGTTCAGTTCTCGTCTATGAATTAATTATTTTGTGTATATATGAAGACAAACAAGAACATTTGCAGTTTATGATTGCACTTTATAACAAAGGTGTTTAGTCTGACTTAGATAAAAACAATAAATAAAGATTCTTATCGCGCATTAAGTTTGCGAAATCCATTTAAGTGTGCGGATGAATAATTTAAGGTTTGGAGCGCGAGAAATTGTGCGGAATAAAGGTGTATAAGTGTGATGATGTTAAATATTATTTAATGAGGCTCGCTATCTGATCTGATTTTCTGTACACATATGTAAGCGCAATTGATGAACAAAGTTGAATGGTCTTGCTGGAGTTAGATGATTTTAATGGTGGATTCCACAAGTTTTACCTAGGTTTAATATTATTTGCGGTAATTCGGGTCAATAAATCTTAAATAGTTTGTTTGCTGATAAACCTGAAATTGTTGTCCAGCCTTACAATAATTTCCCTTCTATAAGTTCAAACGTTTTCCTCACTTTAAACTCGAAAAAATTCAAAGATCTATTTTATATGAAACTAATATTTTTTCACTGGGGACTAAATAATTAATATTTTTCCAAACTAAAAAGGATCCTAAAATTAAATGAAAATATTCCATACATTCAACGAAGATCTTCCAAAACGTTGTGCCAAATTTCTTATTAGGCATCTGTGACTACCAATTCTAATTTAGTTGTAACTTGGATAAAACTAACTTCTACTTCATTGACCTCGCTTTCACAAATTTGTTTTATTACCTAAATTACCTTCCTGCGACTTCAGATTTTACTGTCTGGATGGAACTTTATTCCGTATCTTACACATAATTTGGGAATTTGTTTCTTCCACTTCTTTGATTATTCTTCCTTCGTTCCTTCTCCTCCGTATGGACGGACTCCTTGCTCCAGGCATATTTTGATTTTCGTGAGATTAACTTTGATTAGCTTTTCATTTGGCCAATATTTGAGGTTCACGACTTATTTTTCCAGGTGTTTGTTTTACGAAAATCTCCATGTTTAAGAAATGCTGCAACAGAATCTTTACTAATTCTTGTTATACAGTATGTATGAGACTTCAAATCTACTATATAAACCTGTCCACTTCAGCATCCATTAAAAGGCATGTCTATCGTGGTGCAAGACTCTTCCATTTGATATGAAATCCAAAATGCGTCTGAATTCCTCATGTGAATTTATGCCGTTTTCCCCTATTATTAATTTTTGGTGACAAATGTTTCTAAGCTTTTGTATGTCAGGAACGATGTTTTTCTAATAACTTAAGAAAGTATTTACTCACTCCTATTATGCCTTTTCGCATCTGACTTTAAACTTCGGTTATATTTAACTCGCTTGTTAAGGAATTAGTTATTTGATATAATTTTTACAATTTTTCTCGTTTCTTCAAAGTGTAATATTTAATGTTTATAGTTTGATCATTTATTTGCATCGTTCCGATGGTTGTTTATGTCCATCTCTAGGTGCAACTGGATACATGTGCGATTTAGCTAGGATTTTTATAATATTATCCAATAAAATATTAAATTTGTTTGACGGTACTCGATATTTTCTGTTTCTCTCTTATGCACGCATCATCCAAATCCCTTCTTGAAACCGCATAACAGATTAGCTTTCTTGGAGACGAACTATTTTAATTCAGTTTTTGACCACCTTTTTTAATCCGCATGGATCGGAGAGCTCAAATATAGTACCTTACTTAGCTTATCAAACTACTCTCAATGAACCGGACTATACGATTTTTTGTACATTTAAAGGTTTTTTTCGTTTTGGTATGATAATCAATTCTTGGAATGAATGAGGAGATATATTGGAATCATCCGCTGTATTTACTGGCAGTGTGTTTTTATTTGCGTTATTTGTCTAGATAATGGATGGATCGTCTTCTCAAGTTAAGCTGCAAACAAACAGCTTTTTCGTCAGAATTAGTCATTGGTAAAATTTGTATTGGTATTTGTTAATCGCTTAGATCGATTTTCATTAATTAACATTTTCTTAATTAGATTCTGATTCACAGAATAGTTCCTTTCTTCAGGCAATATGTCCCTTCGCGCATATCTAATTTTATAAAATAGATGAATGCCCTTGTAAATTGGCCAAGTAGTACCGATTTATTTAAAAATGCCAGGACCCAGTTCTTGTCGCCTATTATTTTGAAATTTCTTTATTAGTCGTGTTAAAAATTACCACGTTTCTTCAGAATCCACTTACTCTGGAGATTCTATAGAAATGTTTGAAGTTTTCGTTTCCAGCAAATCTGTCAGTACTAAAACCGATTGTTTTACCGGTTTGAATAACCTTGACACCTTGGTACAATAAGATTCCCTTACATGGATAACTCATCTTAAAGGACGCGCTGCTTAATTACGGGGGGGAGGGTTCTATAAAGAAGCTAAGCACCATGACAATAATAAGCGTTATGAAAACAATCGCTTGCAGAAAACAATCGCTCAAGTTAACTCTTCAGGCAATCTCCGAGGTAATGAACACCAGATCAAATATTCATAAACAAGTTCGTATAGGGAGTCAGGTTTCACACTAGAAGGTACCTCAAAAGCATCGTATTCAGATGTTCTATAATATCTTTATAAGCTGGTTTACAATATGTTATTCATGCTTGAAGTCAAACAGATTAACTAGCGCCACAACAAAGCAACTTCCTTAAATTAAAGGTTCTGCTTGCTGTTTCACATATCCTCATTACCCTTGTTTCTTCTAATTCAAGCTCCCTGATTTGTCCCTCATTTTTTCGAATAAGCAATTCGAGTGGCTGCAACGCGTTCGCCCATCACTCCTTGTTTGCAGTTGCCCCATTAAATTCATGGATATCTCTATTTTAATTATCTAAGGTAATCAGAGTATGGAATTCTCAATGTTAGATGAAACCTAACCTTTGTTAGCTTTGTGAGACAAGAAGGCATTAACATCAGTTTACGCTCGATGAGTATCATTGATTAATCTACAATTGGAGAATAACTGATGACATTCTTACATCTGACCATAGGTGCATATTTTAAATATCTTCAGTAAAACAAATAAAGGTATATCAACTGATTTGAAGACCCAATTTTAAAAGGCTTTTACTCAGTTTTTAAAATCGAATCTCCAAAATGAGAATAAGGCCAAAAATGAACTCTTGATTCTAAATTTGATAATTTTCTAACTGCTATATAAAAACAACAAAGCTCTGCCCAAAAATGATGCCTTCCTCATCTTTAGTGGTCTAGATGACAGGCTTTCCACTTCTAATAGGGAAGTGCAAGAACGGTTCGACTCCGGCCACTTTCCAGGTTGTAACATTATGAACTGGATGCCGATGCAATTGATTTCTTGGCCACTACTCTTGATCCCCCTAATTAGGGTTAGCCTGCAAACTAATCAACTTCCTTAAATCTCTGGAAAAGGGAAAAAGATTATAGATGGTTTACTCTCAAATGTATAATTTATATTTGCTCGTTTTACTATTTAGTAGACCTTTCTCTACTAGGCTTAAAACTGTAAGATCTCTAGCGAT
Source organism: Nephrotoma guestfalica (assembly GCA_963691935.1). Lineage (NCBI taxonomy): Eukaryota > Metazoa > Arthropoda > Insecta > Diptera > Tipulidae > Nephrotoma > Nephrotoma guestfalica. Next base: position 11,240,522 of record OY829915.1, read on the forward strand.
CCGAGGACCCAACTGACCATGAAAATAATTTCTTTCGCTTTTTGGATTCTCGATGTTTTATTGATGTTAGGTAAGATAATTCTGTGCATGATCTTGTTTATACTATTGAAATATCATTAAACATCAAGAAGTTTATTATGGGCAAATTCCTGGGCATTTCCCCATTTAATAATATCTTAACATTTGCCATTGACCACACAGTTATTAAGTATAGATTTTTAGGTATGAGCTGGATTGAAATTCTTTTAATTTGGTATTTTGCTTAGAAATACGGTGATGGCCTAGTTATAATAGTTTTGGTTAAGCACTTGGATGTTGGTAATTGAGAAAGTTTGCAATTAAATCCTTCTAAGACCAGTTTCCTAGTCTACATGAGACGTAGAAATGCTAACAAATGCTGCAATTAACGGTTTCTCCTGAGTCTTGGCAATCATTACTCCGCCAATTATCTTGGTGTTAGCTGAGACAGCAAACTTTCTTCAATATATCTTGGTGATATGCTCAAAAAACTAATGATCTATCTTTCCAACGAGAGCCTTTTGGAGAGCATTTTGTAACTCTTGGAGCCTCAAATACTGTTTTTCCTGACTGCTTTTGCAGTTAATATGGTGCGGGTGGATAACGGCTACTGGACCAATAATAAAAATTGAATCTCGGTAATTTGCGTTCCCTCTCATTGTGTCGCTGTGCTATTAAAAGAAATGTGACTGTTGACTCCTTAACCAAATTTGGTTTACACACGGAGCTAATTGATTATCGTGGGAGATGGTAGCTAACTTGTCCTCTGAAAATGGCAAAAAAACTGTTAAGTTCTTTGTTCGAAAGAAACAAGGAATATGCGTTAAGATGCTTACTGGTCGTGGCCGCTTTACAGATCATTTAAATTGTACGACTATGGTTCAGAGACCGCTTGATTCGCGTTATTTCTGTTTGTTCTACCAGTCACATTGAACTACAATTATTCAGCTTTCGATCAGTTGGTGTAGATTAATTAATTGCCTCATCCACTGTTTTATGTAAGTCATCGTAACCTTTCCTTTTAAATGATTATATTTAAAGTAAATTCTTGGTATCCGAGGTTTGATTCTATTAGGTAAATTGCCTTTCATTAATCCATCTCCGAGCTTATCATACAACCTTTGATTGGGGGTTCTTTTTCCATAATTCTCATCTCTGAGCTTGAGAACTACAAAGCTTGATACTAGGAAATCCTGATAAAGTTTTGAATCATTAATTAAATATCAAAAATTTCAAGTGGTTTGTCTGCTACACCTGTTATTCTGATTTATTTTATTAACACCAAAATATCATAAAAAAACACTTAAACAATTGCAAATATAACAATAAACAAACTACCCAAAATCCTGTGATTTAGTGTTGTCCACTTCACCAGATAAATATTTTTGTACTAAAGAGCTCGCAAACATCCTCTCTGTCCCTACGGCCCTTTCGTAAATCACGCCATTATTAAGAGGAATCTGTGAAATGATATCCCGTAGTGGCTTCCAAATAGGTAGAATTGGGTTTAAACCAAGTATCCTTTGTTAATTTTATCGATAATGATCGGGTGTCGGATACACAAATTTTGGAATCATTTTTGATAAAATTTTAATTTAATTTAATTTAATTAAAGTTCTAAAGCCTTCTAAACTTGATGATGAGTAACCCCTAGATTGATTATATTCCTCCCGATCAGAGGAATCAATCAGGAAGATTCTAACAAAAATCGTTCAGAAATATGCTTATTTCCAAGCAAATTAGCCCAAATATGAAGGGAATAAACTTTAGTCTCAGTGAAACCCATTGTGTAAGGACTTTAGCATTATTATTACCATTTCATGTTAAAGTAAGCGCTATAACGCTCAAAATTCCAATTCTCTATCACGTCCGCCTTTTAATCAAATTCTTTACACTTTATCGAACCGTTGGCCATCTGATTTAAAAAGAATTCGAGATATTTTTAACATCACCATTTTTGAGGTATCTGATTTCGCAACCAAACTCGTATAAAGTTGTAAACAAGATTTTCTTAAAGTCAAACTAAAATTCTTGAGAGAACTGTGCTAACAACGTACTTCTTAAACAATTTCAGAAGACCTCATTACTGATTTAAATTTTTGTTCTCCCATTTATAGATTTTGCCGCTTCTTCAATTATGGGCAATGTAATTTAAATGTTCGTCTTTTTATTATACACATTAATATTCAAATATGGTTTCTATCTAATGGATATGTAAAAGAATTAAAATTTTACCGTTAAAGTCACCAATAATACTTCCGGTTTTCATTTTATTTTATACATAAATATCCACAAAGGTAAAAATTTAAATAAAAATCTTACATTGTTTCTTATTGCAGTATACTTTATGTTAAATGGCGAGATAATACTGTTAGGTTCTTAAGAAATGTGTCTTCGATCAGATCGAACTTGCGTATAAATGCGGAAACGGAAATATCATAAACTGATCAATGATTGTCCCCAAATCGAAATATTATCAAAACACGTGTCTGCTCGATATGAAAATTTGGATTTATAAATAACGACGCATGTCAAAAATTTTGGCTACCTTACACAAAATAACTCAAGTATACGCGATAATTTTGGTGGATACTCGAGTACCGTGAAATATTGCACGTCACTTCTTACATCATTCATATTCCTGTGTATTAAAATAATATGTTATTGATTAGTCAGGCATAAATACGTAAACTTTAAAAATATCCTCTTATCTCTTATCTGCGTTATCATTTCAATAAAAAAATATATAAGTATAATACAAAAACAACAAATTCCAATGAAATATAAATATAAGATCACATTTTCTGTTTATTAAAAACAAATATGTGAAATCAATAAAATTCTTCTAATATTCATCGCGCATATTCAACGTTATGCAACCAAAACAACACCAACTGTACACAACCAAGATAACAAAAATTAAACGAAACAAAAAAAAATCGGTTAGAGATATTTTATACCTATGCCAGCGTCGTATTGGATCACACGATTTATTTTATTCTTCGCTGTGTATATTGATGTGCGCGAGATGATCATAAAAATATATAAACGATCGATAAATCCCCCTAAGTGTACTTACACAGCAATGGTGAGAGAATTTTATTTAAAAATAAAAATTAAAAAGCGTGTGTGGGGAGGAATGGATTGGATTTTTTATCACCATACAGCTAAATAACGTATGAATAAAAATAAATTGACTCGCGGAAAAAAACGCGAATTTGATTTGAAAGAGATGGAAAGATAACGCAATAATAAATAAAATTTTAAAAAACAAATGAACTATGTATTACGAAAATGGCGATGATCGATATACTTTATAATATTTTTGATTACTTTTGGATTTAAAATCTAATTAGTTATAAATTTATTTATTTTTGTTTATTATAAATATTAATTAGTCATTGTTGTTTTTGGACAGAGTATGTGAGATGATCATGTGATAATGATACAAAATGGTGGAGTAATTATATTTATTATATATACGAGTATGGACATAATGATCTTTACGAAGATCGTATAAAGTACGATCATAACTTATATGAAGTCTCACTATTTAGTAGTGTCTGCGATATAATAAATGGGTTAAAATCGATATTTATTTTGTCTTTCATTGAAAAAAATATATAATTTTTTTTTTTTGGGACACGATCAAATTCCATAATTGAACACATGCCAAAGACCAATATTTAAAGAGTATACTCGTTATTATAATTTTGTTGTTGTTATTTGATGTCCCAATCGCGGTTGATTTTAAGGTGTAATTATGAAGACGATTAATTTATTGTACGATCAACAATAATGCGGAGTATTTTAAAATCGGTTGTGAAATTTACTAAGTGAATCAGACAATTATTGGTGTTGTAATTACGAGCAAATTCCACTAAACCTGAGAAAGAGGAGTCTGAAAAAGCTTATATAGGCAGTATATAGTTAGAGGTAACGTAGACAATCTACTGATTTAGTCGAACGAGATTTTATTTAGAATTAGTTGACGGTCCAACCTTTTCATTTTTAGAAGTTATTGTGAGCTTACAACTTATGCATCTACCTTTGAAACGCTGTACTAGTCCACAAATACAATTTTTTTGAGTTGAGTACTGTTATGAAAGGGAGAATCCTCTCAGCCCGTTTACATAGACTTTCAAGATTACCAAGGAACACTATCGATTCATATTACCAATGAGAGTTCAGCAAGGGAGCATATCGCCCAACTGATCGCGATGCTGGTGCTATATGTTAACAGAAATTTCAAGTCTCCATTTCGGGAGGAAAGAAGATAGTATCCGCACGAAACCTAGAATGATGCTCAGAATAGGCTAAAAAAATTTAAATATTAAAATATAAGCGCAATTCATCTTTAACAAGTTATACCGCCATAACACTATAGTTATAAAAAATGTCCCAAAATTCAAGTAAAAAGTAAATTTGATAAAAAACACTTGTTTTAATTAAAAATTGAAAATTTTTGATTGATTCAGAATGTATACGGTTATGTACACCTTTGCTGGCACATTTTGCATAAATATGGCTGAATTTCATTGAAACATCACTCGATTTCCTTCTTCAAAGCGTGGTTAGTTGTGGGCTTGTTAGCATAAACCTTAACCTTCAAAAAAAACCCAAAGAAAAATTCCAACGACGTTAAACCTCATGATCTAGGCGGCCAATTCTGATCGCAGCCCAATATCTGTACCAAATAATGAATTTTCTAAATCCCAAATAAAATTACCGCACGTAAAATTCTTTATGGTTGATTTTATTTTAGGATGCAAAATCAACCATATTTGTCATATTTACCAGATATTAAAACTGTTGAATCCAATTTTGCCATCGGATGGTGATGGTATATGGTATATGTTTATTGGCACTTAATAATTTGTTTCTCTACTGCAAAATAACAGATATGCAACAGGTTTGCGGTAATTTCAAATGTAAAAGAATTTGAATATTTGCGATCCATGCTATAACTGAGAAAACTTTAGTTTCTATGAATATAACATCGAAGATCACAGCTGAATATAAAATTTACTCAAAAATTAAAACTGTACTGTCTCGCAATGTTTGGCGCCACTGAACAGTCCAATACATGTAAGCTGCTGAATAGACCAACTGTCACTTTTGGTTGCAAGTTAAGGGCGCCTACAGTAAGAGATATTATGAATGAATCACGCGAGAACAAAAATTACGTCGATAAATTTCTAGATGATTGATCGACTAGCAAACAAGCAACTGGCTTGCAGAAAACTGAAAAAAATAATCTGCTGTAATAAAATTTGTTCTCGTAAAGGTTTTAGTTTGGGAAGAATTAAAAATTCCTGTAAATAACGATTTTATAGAGCAGTCATTCTTACCGCATGTATGAAAGGGTGACCGACAATAAATTAGAGTGCATCTGGAAAAATTGCACTGACAGTTGGATACACTAGATCTAAGTAATTTCCGAGGTTTAAAAAAATCTAGAGCGATATTGGATTATTCTCGAACTTATATTCGATTTAATCTCTCCCATTCTTTTTTCTCCACCCAAAACAATCATACTTCAGATACGATGGTCTTTGTCGCATTATGCAGGTTTTTTATCGATCTTCTTAATTTTCCATATTACTAAATTCTAATTCCAATCATTTTGCCGTAACCACTGATGGAATTCTTAATTCGATATAATCTACATTTATCTCTCTATAAATATTTAGCTCTGGATTTATCTTATGATACACATTCCAATTTTTCTTCAGGAAATCCTGTTGGGAGTGAATGACACATCTGGTTTTACTAGTCTTTATAATAGTCTCTGCCGTATAGTTACTTGAGTACTGTAATCAGATTTGCAATCCGCTTTACGAAATGGAAAATGCCCAAATTGAAAGAGTTCAGCGAAATTTTATCATTTTCCTTGTATACCATCGTTAAAGCCTGTTCCAGAATTATTTTAAATTTGATAGTGGCCAAATGCTTTATAGATCAAAAAAGGCTCATAACAATATTCCTTTATTCCGAAGTGGGTCATCGTCTTCTTTGTCAGCTAATATAGAGCAGTATGATGTTAGTATGGAATCAGATCTTGGGATTTAAAATTTTTACTTGAGTGTGTATTGGATCTCTACATTAGATCGCCAATATTCACGCTGTGGTTTTAAGAATAAACAATGTGATGCTTAAAAGGCCTAATATTATCGGGAGAATAAAAATTACTGTTACATATTGGCTGACAATGGTAGTATAGTCTCTGGGAAAGGTTCCAATGTCAATCTCAGTGAACAAGTCACCTGAGAGAGGATTGTGTTGAAGATATCAAACTAAAGAAAGAACTAGCACCTCCCTTCTTGCCTCAAAAAGAAGGTTACATCATCAACACGAGGTTATTTATTATGATTAGATTGCTAATATTTTAGGAATTACTCATCTCTAAGGTTAGTGTCGGTGGTTCTCCAAGCTTTAGTTAATAAGTGCTTCAACCTATGATGAATTTATAGAAACTTATATAAATTTTATCTGTTAACTATTCATAAAAACTCAAAAATATCTATACTATTTTATGAAAATTTCGTCGCGTAAAATAAAAAGCCTCGGCTCTCCTCAAAGTTTGTATTTTAATTGTGTCCATATATTGTGTTGAAGAGAAAAATTCGGCCCAAATTCGTTTTATAGTCCAAATTTCACTCTTCATGTCGAAATTCACCATCGTCAACAAGAATTTCATCTTGTTAGATTCCACTAAATGGTACGATCAAATTCAATTCTATTTAATAAATCGAAAGTTACCCTAGGTTAAAAAGGCCGTAGTTCATAATAAATTTTATTTGGTAACTATTTGTATATGTGCATTCAAAATTAAAAATAACTTTTGCATTAGAAGGCTACTCTCGTAAGAAAGAATTCCCACGCTCTAGCAACTTTTTTCGCAAAGAACATACCAAACTTGGTTAAACTTGAACAACGAGACCCATTTTTCATTTGCTGAGATTTAACTTACGTTTGAATGGCTTAAGTAAGCAGTTGCGTTAGCCATTTAGGAATTACAATATAAGATGTCGGGTAACACATCTTAAGACCTTCTATTTAAGCGTAACTTTTGAATCAGTTCTACATAATTTGGGAAATTGAGTGCCCTTATATATTTCGGTAATAGATTTTAAAGATAAATTACGCATTTTTCATTTTACTTTAAGTTGAAACAATTTTTATTGCAAAATAATATTGTCCTTAATTGTTCAAAAGTAGTATTTTTTCAGATCACGATGTTAATGGTTACGATGATGGCTAGAATGATGTTTCTCCTTACCAAATTTAGAAAACAAATTTGTGCAAGGGTCAGTAATTCCTTCCACCACAGTTTTATCAATTGGTAGGGCTTTTTTGTTGTGGTGATGAATTATACTATACCGATGATGGAAAAGACATTCCTGTGTTAATTCCGGAAAATCAAGCTGATACGTAGTTCTAAATGTGTCACAGCATCGTTTGTATCCGCCCGGTATAAATTCTGGAAATTTTCCAATTTTAACAATGTATTTATTTGGCTTCTCGATTGAACATTTATTCACTGGTGTTATGGTTTTCGTTACGGGAAAAAATCTCGGTGATAATATATGTTCCGTTACATGATTATGAGTCCATTCGATTCCTTCCTTCCCTTGATGCGATTCATGAAGTTCACATTCTAATTTGGTCATACCAGGTTTCGGCGGAACCGGTGCTTGTTTTGAAATTGTGTAACGCTCAACGTTCGGATTGAGGTAATCATGTTTATAGGTGGTAGTTACTTTTTGTACACAAAGCATTACTTTTTATGTTTTCTATATAAACGGAAAATTTAGTTTATTTTTTTAAACGGCTAATTTGAATGCAAGTCAAAATCGAATTAATCAAAAAAACAGTAGATTTTGTATAAATCAGTCAAAATTACAGAATTTTTCATGGTCTTCTTGTGGCGATCAAAACCTATGTTTTTTATAAATACACAGTAGATTTATAATAATGTAATTGGCTCTTCCGTAGTAGACCAAACTACGGCACATTCTTTAGGGGCACCGACTTACAGAAATTTTAATTCATTAATTGTTATCGGACTCTCCGCTTGGCATAAATCATCGCTTTCGAAGTTGGGGTCCCTAATTATCCGACAACCGTGCTTCGCAGGTACCTAGTTAAGTCAGTTGTTTAGTTTTGGCTGACAAAACCATGTTGTATGTATGACAAAAAGCAACATTAGATTAGTGAAATAAACTCGGGAAATATTTTTCGAGGTGAAAATTTTGCCTATCTTAAGAAATAAAAAAATCTGGATGAATTAAAGTCCCACTTTTGCATCCAAATCCGTATATCCATATATTATGTGGATTTTTATGAGATTTCATTAAACATTTTCAATACTACACGTTCGTAACATTTACACTTTCAGTTAATTTCTGTAGCTACACTTTTCGGGTACAATTATCTCTCCAGAACGAAAGCCCATATCTTTTTAAATATTCTGCCATTTACATTTCTTGTACTAGAGTAGCATATGTTATTTGACAGACGACAAGCACAAACATTCCGGTTAGTTAAAATGGAGAGATATATACGATTAAACAACGTGTTTTCATTATTAAAACTTATTTTAAATATGGTGAAAATTATTCAGAAGTTGGAAGAAGATTTCATTCAAAATACGATAGAGAAAATGCTCCGACAAACCGTGCTATTAAACTTATCATTGATAAATTTGAAGAAACTGGTTCAGTTCAAGATTAGAGAAGCAGAATTTATCATCGTAGTGGTCGTTCAAGTGAAAATATTGCAACTGTTTGCACAAGTGTTGCTAAAGAGACAAGGATACCAATTCGTCGTCGTTCACAGGCTTACGAAATACAGCTAACACAAGAATTAAAGCCAAATGACCACGCATTACGTCGGCAATTCGTTAATTGGGCCATAAAAAGACAGGAATAAAATGAGAATTCTTTCAAGCAAATTATCATCATCGATGAAGCTCATTTTAAAATTGGCGGCTATGTTTACAAAGAAAACTGCCGCATTTGGGCTGAAGGAAATCCTAGATAATTGTTTGAAAAGATAATGAAATCAAACAAAAGTTACTGTATGGTGTGGATTTTGGTGTGGTGGCATAATTGGTTCATATTTTGATGAGAGATTATTAGAAATTTTCTGTGGAGTCAATAGGAAGATGTGCATAATATGTGAGACATGAGTTTGAACTAAGATTGAAGACGGGAGTTTGAACTAAGATTGAATTTGAATTTGAATTGAATCATCATTATGCGAAAAAGTTATTCAAAATGTCGGTAAAAGATTGACAGCCTGCCGAGTTCGCAAAGGAGGCCACTTGAACGACATTCTGTTTCATTATTAACCGCAACCAATGTACTCTAATTTCCAATAAAAGAATTTGGCCAGTGATCATTATTTGGTGGAATAATAAAATCCAGTATGGTATGACAGAAAACGGAAAAGCAACAGCAATGAAAATTGGCGGGACTCTAAAATGACGCATATGACAAAAACTAGTGTTGTATCTATGAACTAAGAGAGGACGAATATATTTTTTATAAATGGTGATGGATGTACGAAATATAATATTTTAAGAGTCAGGTTCGAGTTGGACTAAGTTTACGACACTAGCGGTTAGACGAGTCTATCGATTAAACGACAAGGGATCATGATCGCCGCACAAAAATTTAAGGAGTAAAAATTGTATATGGGAAACAACAACAATTTCACTGGGTTTGTGTTCTATTGTTTCAGCTATATAGATAGCAAGCTATAAACATTTGAATTTGTAAGGTTTTTTGAAACAACAAAACATAATTCGGTAAAATTGTTGTTGATTTTCCATTTAAAATTTTCGTGCGGCGTTCATGATTCTACCCCAGAATATTATTGATTTTCAGAATATTTTGACCAGGTTTGACGTTTCAATTTAGATAATGAAAATGACGAACTAGTAGATGACATTAATAATAAAATATAATTTAAGCAAAGAGTACTAGTATAGATAAAATTTCAAAAATAGAATGAACTCACTTGTTAGTACTAAATGCTGCGAGTTAGTAATGTCCATATATGTATATCAAGCTCCATTAGGTTAGCAACCACACTTTTTGGAAAATTAATTTTTCTTCTATTGAAAATGTTTGACGATCAATAACGGACAGTTAAAAATGTTTGACGGAACCTACTTTCTTTATATAGTTAATCTTTATTATTAAGAAAACAATGCAGTTATACACTCCAATTTTAATTATTTTATATTTTTGCCGACGTAGAATCGAATACGATTGTCCCATGTATCCCATCAGCCATTTTGTTTAACGGTAATTATTTAGACAAATATACCGTATTTTATAAAAAGCTCAAGGCTATGACGTCACTCAAAATTTCTAATGGTAATAAATTGACATCTAGGTGTCTTATAGAATCGACGGTGGTGTCGATGTAAAGCTCTGCATATGAACCCTCAAGAAGGTCAAATTTTATTCAACACCCTTATATAAAATTCACCGCGGTTATGTATTATGAAGGAATTAAAATTACCCAAAACACGTAGCCCATCCACAAAAATTTTACGTTTTTTTTCTTCTCGATGTAAAATCGTACAACATTAAGGGTAGGACATCACTCAAAATTTCTGATGTTATATATAACTGTTTAAATAATTACAATAATGTCCCATCAACGATCGTGCTGGACGATTCTTCATCGATAAAATAATAAGAACAACAATTTTTACGGGGCTGTGTGTTTTGGATAATTTTAATTTTTTCATAATAACTAACCGTGGTGAATAAAACTTTACCATTCCGAGTCGAGCTTCCATATTTAGTGTGTCAAGACAATTTATTGATATTAAAAATTTTCAGCAACGTCATAGGCGTGACCGTTTTGTAAAATATCGCATATTTGTGTAAATAATTACCGTCAAATAAAATGACTTTATCGTAATTAATTGGACGATTCCATATCGATAAAAATATAAAAATATTGGAATTTTTTTATCGGGTGCTAGTTGCACAGTATAATTTTGTTTTCTTATTAATAAAGAAATTAGGTTCCGTCAAATATGTTTAACTCCCGTCAAAAACCATCAATCAACCGTCAAAAATGTTCAAAAGAAAAAAATGAGGCTCATGTTACATCACTCAATAAATTCCGATACTGGTACATAGATGGTCCATATACTGAAAAATTTAATTTTATGACAATCCGACCATTAGATTACAAGTTGCAGTTGTGTTAGGTGTTATAGGGACTGTGCGTTCCAACACGCTAATGTCGGCGGGTACGGTTTTGACTTTCGTATTTTGGGATGCACAAAGTATTTTATTTCGTCGACTATCTTAAGAACGACCATCCACAGCGCATATTTCATGTGGTTGGCAACGATGGCATAATTGCAAGAATTTACGTTTGAATTGCTTCCCCATCCACAATATTTTCCGGAAGTTGGCTCCCAGTGACTGTAACCGAAACAAACGTCTATTTCAAGGCCAAAGGTAAATTGTTCTACAAAAAAGGCATCGAAATGTTAGGGAAGCATTGTAATGAAGGAGACGTTGTTGATGAGTAAAGGTGAATTTTACAAAACGAAACGTTTTTAGTAGTTAACCGCGAGACATTGAAGAAGCTTAAGTATATAATGAGTACTTTATACTTTAGTAAATTATCCAACGAACAATAATATAGTGGTCGTTGTTATTCATGAGGGTAAAGTTTACGAAGAGACCTGTTAGGCAAGTGTCGTGTCATCCGAGTGGACCGAGTTTGACGATTCTATTTAATTATTGAAAGTAATACATTGGAACTACTAGGTAACATTGAAGAAGGCTGCTCGATAGAAATTTCAAATAAGAAAATAAATCGAATAGTTTACTTGTTAGTAGTGACAAATGATTAATCTGTTGGTAGTGAATAATAAAAAATGTATATGATAACCGTTGACAAATATTATTAGACACAGGAAAAATTATTTTTCATAGTGAGGTCGTCCACCCCACATTGAGCATACGTTTTCCAAACGTATTTGTGGAGTTGCAAAACACTCAATTATTATTTTAAGAAACAACCGCATCATTTCCTTTACTCGAAACATAATAGTATAAATCCAGAACGTCCGTAAGATTATCCCACTAACACATGAGATGAACACAGAAGGAAGTTTTGGTCAGTCAGCATACCGAAAACAAAACAAATGATAAAAAAATATTAAAGCAATCATCCTGAAATATCATAAAACCACCGCATACACAAAATATATATAAAGTCTACCCTACACAAAAAAAAATTTTCGAAATTCCGATCTGTTATCACTTTTCAGTTTTGTGGGTTTTGTGTAATCTCGAAATAGAATTAAACATTTTTTTTTGTTTATTCTGTAATTTCACCATATCCATATGTAGTGACAGAAAGATGATATGCAATGATATTTTTTCTGTAATCAAAAACTTATAATTTCCGATTTTTTTTTTTTTTTTTTGTTTATGCAAATTGCTTTATGATCATCACAAAGATCTTTAAAAATATTAATTGTCTTAAAATATAATTTATTATGTACATTGTTCGAGCGTGTGCAAGTTAAAAAGTTAAGCCAACGATTGTTGAACTGCTGATTAGCGCTGATTTCTTGAAATTTGAAGACACCAACATTTTTATGCATTTATATTTATAGCATACATTGACAGTCGTGTACTTAATATAAGTATTATTAAGTGGTCCCTCAGTATGTTAATTATCTGAATTATTCAACCGTGTACGTTGAGTGTGATAATGGATTTTGTCAGGTTTATTATTCGTCTTTTTATTTTATAAATTAAAATAAATCACCTTGATGATAAAAATGTATAAATAGGTTCAAGCAAAAGAATAAACAACAAAATGGCTGCGGCCCATATGTAACGAGACGAGATTATTTTTTGGTTGCGTAGAATGCACGAGAAAAATTTGGGCGGTAAATGGCGTACTTAAATATTATTCAGAGCTTCACCTCCCTTTTAAGCATACTCGTATTTATAATATTCCACATGCGGTATATAAATTATAGAACATTGAATGGATAAATCATCTATATCACTGATAAGAACGGCGAGTTATAATATATTTGTTATCAGAAATAAATAATAAATAAAGTTAAATAAAAAAATTTATTCATTTCGCTATATCATGGCAAAGTTTCTTCCAATATGTACTTGTCTATATATGTACTATATGATATGTGCGCGAGATTTCCACAGCAAAATTTATTAATTTTTTATTTCAATTTTTAATTCTGATAACACAAATGAATTTCATTAGAAGTATACACGTATAGCTATATAAAAAAAATTAAGGTGGAGATGATAAAACCGTATACACAAACGAAAAAAAAACCTTAGAGCGATGAGACGGTCGTCATATCCGGTGATGTTCTATGATTTAATATATAGAAAATCATCCAATCGGATGTTTAAAGAGATGACTTACAATTTTTTTTTATTTTCACATGTATGTAGACACGCAAGTGATGATGAAAGTAATTGATTAAATCGTGTATGACATCACGGCCTTTATCAATTGTTATCAAAGTGGGTGGAATTTTGTGTGCGGCATAAGAAATTAGATAAATTACTGTGAAGAATGACGTGGTTAGTTGAGGAAGCGGAAACTTCCCATTATACGAAGATCTGTAATTTGTATTTGCCTCAACATGGTAAAGAGACCATGCAGCAAATGGGGTGCTGAACTAATAATAAAAATATGTTAAACTTATGTTTTGATAAATTAACATTGATTTATCAAAACATAAATTTCTTATCTTTCTTATAAAGTTTTACTGTAAAATTAATTCACAAATATTTTTAAAAAGGTTATTTAAGTGAAAAACTTCTCTTAATTTCATGTACACGGTTGCGTACAAGTATATTACTCGTACAACAACTTGTATTATTTATGTAAATTCCAAATAGTAGACACGCTGGTTCATCTTCGAATGATATGCCCATCTAGCCGCTACATAGTCTTCGACCTTAGACTGGCCAATTCATTCAACATTATCAACATAAATTACCTTTAGACTAATACATCTAGAAAAATCATGTGAAACTTCTAACATTTGTAATCTTAAAAAGACTGAAGTTATTTAATTTTCTATTGTGAACTAAATCCGCTAATTATTTTATTTCCCAGTAGATGGATAAAGCTCAACTTTGGCACTCATCAATTGCCAGGTCATATAATTCGATTAAAACGATAGAAACGTAGTTTTCTATAACAAAACTATTTGTGTTGATCGTAGTAAATAAGGGAATTAAGCGAGTATTCCCTTAATTTAATTTTATTTATGGAAATTCGGGAGAGCAGCGTAAATTGTTGCTTGGCTTCCTCTATTTTATGGGACGTCTTAAATTATAGAAAACGTTACTCCCTATGTTCAATTAAATCAATAATTTTGATGTAATCTTTTCTAATTAATTTCTCGAAAACTATACATTTTGCAATCATCGTAATAATTTTCCTGTAAAGGCCACCGCCTAAATTTCTAATGTTTGGGGATTTTCGGTTTTGGAGATAGACGGGGAAGGTTTTAACGAATTTTATAAAATATATAGAAACATGTTTAACAGAAAATGTTGAAAGTAATTTATTTCACTATTTATTTGGCTAAATAAAAAAGAAAAATTCCTAGGAGTGGAAGAATTTACCTCCCTAATTCAGGAGAAAAACATTTTATAGTTTCGAAGCCAGAACACAGAAAGGTTACTAAGTTTTAAAACTATGCCTAAAGAAAAGTGATGTTATATGGGTTCCGTTTGATACAGAAGAGTTTTACTATGCTGTTCAAGATTTTTTGCAATCATTGAATTCAATTTCAATAATAAAATCTGATCTCAGATTAAAAGAAACCCAAATTATTTTTCTATAATCTGAAAGACAGCTTGTCCTTCTTTGGTAGAATTGAGAACACTAGAGTTAGTAATTTAAAACAACTGCCTTGAACATTTTTTCTGACGCTTGGTTCCAACCTAATAATTGTAAATATTTGCTAAGGCAAATTTTTTTTCGTGTGGTTGTATGTATGCTTTCACTTCATTTGTACAATACAATTTTGACGTTGTTGAAATGCAAAACAAGGGCATCAGTACAAATTTCAACGAAATTTCATAAATCTACACAATATTCAATTGTTAAAAGTCCTGAAAACATTTTCTAATATGTACATCTTAAAAAATTTACGAACATTGTTCTAAAGAAATCTTAAACCAAAACAACATTTTTCAGTCGTTTGATTGTAGTTTTTGATCGTAATCTGTTGATGAAAATTTCCTTTTGCATCCTGCCCCTATCAGGATTCGAACCCGATACCTCCCGATCCAAACGCCAAAGCTTTAACCACTGTGCCATTTGGTCGGACATAAACAGCTTGCTATGTTTGTTTCAGGCAGGGTTCATAATTTCCCAGAACTGTATTGCATTTTATAACACATCGCTGGAAAAATTTCCGGTCTAACAAAAAAAACACAATTTTTTTAGAGAACATGCATTTTATTCATCAACATAAGAGCGATACAATCAGTCCAACACCTCTCTAACATTTCGATGAATTTTTTGTAGAACGATTTATCTTTGTCTTCAAAATAAGCTTCAGTTTCGGCAATCAGAGATTTTTTTAGAGGTCTGGAAACAAGTAATACTCGCTGGGGGCCAAATCTACTGAATGCGGTGGATATGGAAGCAATTCAATGTGTGTGTTCGTGCAATTTTACCATTGTTGCGATCGACTTGTGACATGGTGCATTGTCTTGGTGAAAGACCAATTTTTTCATGGACAAATATTCATGCAAAATATGACCAACGCGTTCCATTGATATCTTTACAATGTCAGCTATCCCACCCAACTTCACTTCACCGTCTTTCAAAACAATTTCGTACATTTTTTTTATGTTTTCTCGAGTCACAGCACAGCCTCATTTGGACGTCCAGAGCGTGGTGCATTATCGATGGTTGTCCGACCACGTTTAAATTTGGCGTACCAGTCAATGATGTTTGATTTTGCTGCTGCAGAGTCCGGCTAACACTTATCAAGCCCCTGCTATGCTTGAACGGTATTTTTTCACATCAAAAGTCAGTGTTTAATCAACACACGAAATTCTTTTTTTTTCTATTTTTTGAAATTAACAAAAGTAGCGTCACTAAAACAACTGTAATGCACTAAATGCAATTTTGACACATAGCGTTTGAATTGAAGGTTGGTAGAATTCATATGGGCTTTAAATTTGTTTATCTATGTGTCAGACCGGCAACAACAATTCTTCAAAAAAATGTGATATTTAATGTACGTTAGTATAGTGTCAGTTGTTATCAGTAACGCAACTATAAGGGAACAATCTTCGTGGTGCGAGAGGGCCTGAACCATTAGAAGGCCTGCAACGCTTGATCCCAGCGGTGTTAGGCATTTTGTTTGTCTGCTTTTGTTTGATCATAAGCTCACCAATACTTTAAATTTTTTATTTTAACCGATATTTGTTAATAGTTTATTTTTGATTTCGTGCTCCCCATGATTTGATTGTTTTGATGAATCATTCCTCAGAGTATTCAAACCTTTAAAATGAATTTTTGGATTTATTCAACCAACTTGATAGTGAGTATGCCAGCATTATGCTATCCGACCTTATTGTTAATCCTAATCAATTTGCCAATTATAAGAAAAAACTGATGGGAATAACACTATTGAAAACACTAACCGATTTGCAAATTTTTCAGTCATTTTTCGCGCTTGTCTGAAAAATGATTTTACTTTTGATTCCGAAACATCGCCTTCAATTAGTTTTAAAAAGTATATTGGCTGTTCGCCCAACAGCCCATTTTCATAAATCGCTCGGTAAGAATTTGTTCAATTATCCGCTTCATTAAAGATCCCACATTTCCAAGAATACTCTCGGAAATTATTGAATATGATACTTTATGCTTTCATTTCAGATAACTGTTCTCCCGGACTCTATTGACTTTCTAAAAGAGCAATCCTCGACTACTAATCTAACTAACTTTATTTTACACATTTAAAAACCAATCCACGAGATTGATTTAATTACCACCGATTTTAGTACGGCGTTCAACGATATTTCATTTCTTATAGTCGTAACTAGGTTCGTGTCACTGCAACATCTGATATTTAACATTGCAGTATTTTTGAAATTTTCAGCCACATTGCCGTGGTATGTATAGAGTATGTGACGTGAGTATTATATTATCTTCAGATGATGTACTGAATTACACTACTACTGCTACATAATCTTTCACGAAAAATACAAGTAGAACACCTTCATTTAAAAGGCGTTCACAAATTTGAAATTAAGGAAGTGAAAAATTCGCATTGAATTATTTATAAAGTGACTAAACAGAAACGGTGTTTCAGTCATACATGAACTATTTTCTTAACAAAATACGTTATTTTGGACGGAAGATTTTTTCGAACAGGTATTCCCAGAGGCCAACTTGAGTGCTTATACCTATATACATATAATCAAATCTGTACAGAAATTGGACTTCCCAAACTACTCAGCATATTCTTTTATATTCTCACAACACATAAATAAAAATTGATTACAGTTGTATATAATTTTTTTTTTGTTACCTTAAGATTATTGACGTCAATTCAATAAGTCAACAAAATAGAATTTCATATTACCGACGTTTTTGTTGTAAAGACAATTTGCGCCTCATATCAATCACGAAATCACCTGGAGAACTGGAGACTCATTTAAGTAATTCATTTCGATATCAGTTCGATTCGTGGAAATAATTTAATTTTCGAGTATAATAAGTATGTAACCTTGTAAATCACCGGTATGATTCACCCGCGATAACGGTTAGAAAAGTTTTACTGCTCAGCCTCTTAACGATGTATGGATCACTATAATAATAAAATGTTCATATCAAAATGACTCCCAATAAATTTATATAAACATGCACGTTCATATAAAGATATAATTTATATTATGATGATTATGAATGACGATGATGATGATGATGATGATGATGAGACGAAGATTATCATCTCCCCTTAATTTTTTATTATTTTGTTTTTCCATTTGATTGAGATTATAATATGTGTTGTATATTATACCTTTGGAAGGTGAATGTGTGTAACAGCGCTAGAGGAAGAAAGATAGGCTAGGAGAGAGAACAGCATATTATGTAGACTATCGGCTAATCAATTTAATTTTTATTTTTTTATTCTTTAATATTATTCTATGTAAATGTATGCGCAAGCAAGAAAGAGAGAATTTTATTTATTTTATTAACGCAAGCTTATTATTATAAATGAAATGTTAGTACTTTTTTATGGAGATAAAGCGTGGCTGGTGCGATATGATGTTTTGGAATGAAAACATTTCAAACAAAGTGAATGTTTACGTCCAGCAGCTCTAATATAAGGCAAAAATTTATTCTGCGAACCAAACGGCCTTTACTTTATTGGCCATCGGAATATGCCATTTAATGCACAATCGGTGTATAGGAATATATCTAAGGTTTTAAAATGTGTCAAACGATTTTCATGAAAATTGTTAAAAGGGAGTTTTAGAGTTTAGAAGGTCAACCGGTAGGGCGCGGGTCCCGTTTTTATTTTTTTTACTTGAATTGGTGAAGCAGGGTTTTCGTATTGCATTCAAAATTCGTGCAGAGATTCTGCTCGTGAGCCCTAGGTCTCTTTCTTTAATTTTGTTTCGCATCGCACGATTTTTATAAAATACCGTGAAGAAGGGGTTTCGAGCGGTAGAATTTGCTTGCGGTGGGTACCAATTTCGGGAAAAACTGTTCAGAGAGTTGCGACCCGTTAGATTTGTTTAGCTCGCACGATATTTATTTGGCAGAGGAGCGTTTTTGGGGTACCAGACACCGATTGTAACGGGTTCTGATTTTAAAAACTTCATTTAGTGAGTCATCCCATGAGGTCGGGTTTCATTTATTTAATTTTTTCGACACGCACAATTTTGATAAAAATTGGTAAAGAAGAGGCTCCAATTTCGGGAAATTCGTTTAGATCCTTTGGTTCCCACCGCTTTAATTTGTTCGGTTCGATCGATTTTCATAAAAATTGCGGTGAAGTTTTTTCTAATGGCAGGAATGGATTGCGATGAGTCTTAACTCTTTAGTTGTTTATGTCGAGTATGCTCGTCAGAACGAAACGAAAACTTTTCGCATAATATCGAGTATACTCGTGATAAAGGTAAAAAAAATTACATTCGTATTATTATTCAAAGAATCAACTGTAATTTTTCACAACGAATCAACTGTAAAATTCACACTAACTTGTATTGTCGTCTTCGCTGAAAAATAATTAAGCAGAGACAAAGTTCTCAGAAACAAAATTAAACAGTTAAAGGGTTAATTTCGGGAAAATCAGTTAAGGAAGTCCTTGTTGGGAATTTCGAATGCAAGGAAAAAATCACAAACATGAAGTTGCGTCATATAATACCATGTCGCGTAATGTTGACCCATGTTCCTTGAAGTAGCCCACTATGTTGCATGAGTAATTTTGATAATTTTTGATAAAATTTGGCGGGACGTCATGGATGAGCTCTTCGGATGGGCCCTCATGTTGCACCATGTTGTGTGATGTTGCACGAAATTACGTTATGTTGGAACATGGTTGTGGGATGTTACACGATATCGTGGGATATTGCATCATGTTGCGCCATATTCGATTGCATCTTGTTGAGGAATATTGTATGTGTTCGACTATCTTGCGTCATGTGGCATAATGTTGCATCATGTAATGCGGTGTTGCACCATATTGCGTCATGTACACCATGTTTCAGAATTTTGCGTGAAGTTGCATCAACGTGTAATTTTGATCCAATGTTTTGTCGATAATATGTTTTGCAATTCCAGGTTTTGACTACGACGCTAGGTAAAATTTTACTATCGGTTTGTCGTATTTTCGATGGGTTTATGGAAGTAAAATTGACGCACTTTGAGTTTGAAGTGGTTGTGGACTGCCATTCCGATAATCTCGAATCCGATTCCGATAATGTCCGAATTCAAGATGTTTTCGACTATGGCACTTACAACTATTTTAATAAATGAAGAGATTTTACTAATCGGACATTGAAAGGTGATAGTTCTTCTGGCCTAGTTCAGAATGATTTTTTGTGTATTGATTTGATAAATAACGATTACCAATAAGAACGCCGCTTTTCTGTTTTCATACAGCCAAAAATTGTCGATGACGATGTTTAAACCACATTCAACGGTTTGCATTTACCGTTAAAATGATTAATAATTCCAGATTTTGCCAGGTGGATATCGATTTTTATTTTAGGTTTGGCTGGGTTTAATGAGGTTATTATTTTGATGAAATTGTAACTTTCACAATGTTTTATCAATAAAATTGTTTGGAACTCGAGTGGTCTCACTTTAGAGTATCCACTTTAGCACAAATCAAAATCATAAAAACTAGTTTTTATAAATATTGGTTTTACCACCTTGTTTAAAGCTAGCAGAACCTTACGGTTTAGTTAAGATGGATGAAGTATAAATTCTGTTAGAGGCTAATTAAATACATTTTAGTTTACATAGTATCTCGTAATGTTCTGCTGAGTTGGTTCTTCTAACTTTAAGAAAGTAAATTGTTAGTAGAACTCATACTAAGTTGAAGTCTAAAGTAAAACTCAACATTTAATTGTGACTAAATTTTAAAAAGTCTATAAGAACAAGTAAACACCTGTATTTTATTTGTAATATACACATAACATTAAAGTGAAAAGTGTGCAGGTACTTTATTTTAAAATTGTAAAAATACTTGTCGGAATGATGAACCGATTAATAAACACACGAAATATATTCTTATACGAATACCACGCCCTATTTTGCAAGCAAAAACTACAAACAAAAGAGTTTGCAGAACTGGAAAAATTAAAAATTTCATTATCGGACAAGATGAACTGATTTCGAGATGAACTGCTCCCGAAATACGTGCAATTAGGTTTTGAGTAACTGCTACCTTTTAGCAGACGAACACTACCCCCAACTAAATATTTCAATGTTGGATATGATGAACCGATATGCGATGTACGTGCCGATTTATTTTTGAGCTGCTATCTTAGCACGAATACTACCCCAAATTTGTCAAGCAAATTCTTTAAAATTGCAAAAATTAAACATCTCAATATTGGTTGTAATGGACGATTTATGACCTTACCAAATCCGTGCAGATTAATGTTTGAGCTACTACCCCTTAGCAGCATTTAAGTTAATTTCAAATTTTAATTTTAAGCTCACCTTATAAATCAAAAACAGCCCCCGTTTATATATAAACGATCAATTCTTTTAGTTGCACCAAATTACTAATTCACGGAAAACATAGTTTGATTTTTGAGCTGCTCTGCTAACCCTTCGTACGAATAACCTTCTCAAGTTCTCAAACGAAGTACAAACGACAAATTCTGTTAAAAAAATTACAATATTTCAATGTCGAATATCGGTAAGTAATTTATGAGCTCGATTTACGGTTCAGTATATCCAAAATGGAAATATTTAATTTTTGAAATTTTAAAAAAAATTGTCGTTTATACTTAGACGGGGGTTGTTTATGGTTGGTAAGATGAGCTCAAAAGCGAAGTTAACTTAAATTGAAAGTTCTCAATATTATAGTGATTATAGTGAATTATAGTGATGGAGGGCTGAATCAACGTTAACTCATGCTCCCACTGCATGTATTTAAATTCCTGCACTCTCTTAACGAGTTAAAACTTTTTTGTTTGAGGATTTCGACAGCTCTTTTAAATTGTACAAGGCCAGCTCAACAGGCATCGATTAGTATTAGTCAGCTTAACTACGTAGCAACGATTTTGAGATAAGTTCTCGTTCTACTTGACAAATTGGTTTCAACTCCCGACATCTCGATAAAAACGTAATAAAACATAAAACTATTACCAAGTTTTAAACAAGTCATAAAATGTATCAGAAGAAATCATAATTCAAACCTCGGAGTTGCAAAGACCGCCTGCATTTTATGTAAACGGCGGCACATAATTAAATCAAACCCGCATTATTTTAAGACACCGACCTGTCCTCCGACTATAATATAATTAACCCATCATAAAGTAATAAATCACCATAGCCTATATGATGGATTTGGAGACGGTCGCGCGAGACACAATCATCTATACTACTACTAAACAGGTAAAACACACACAAAAAAGTACTAACAATATTTTCGTCTTACCATTAACTTCCTCACATTTTTACCTTTGTTACTATTACTATTTTCTGTTGTTGTTTTCTTTTATTTATCTGTTCTCTTTTTTATGCCTCTCTGTACATAAATTTTATATGTACACTGATATACATACATACATGGTTTGTTATCGTCCCGTAGTTTTTTATATTAATAATTTGTTGTTACTATAATAATTGGAGACACCTTTAAAAACAAAATCAACAAAAAATTCAGAGAGAGAAAATTCTTCTAACGACGATCCGATTTCCTTTTCATGTATTTCTTTTTTTTTTGTTTTTTTTTTTGTTTGGTTTCGTATTCGTCTCAAAAAAGAAAAATATTGTCTACTCTTCTATACGGCGCGCGAAAGAAACACAAGAAAAAAAATTGTTTCATGTGTGTTCACATCTCCAAAGACTGTCGTAGGAGAAACATCTTCGCAAAAAAAAATTTATTTTTTTTTGGAAAAATTAAGAAAATTTATATAATTTTGTATAAAAAAAAATTAAACATTAATAAATCGACTTTAAATTAAATATTAGTAATAAGAATGTTTTTTTTTTAAATAATATAATAAATAGTACAATTTATATAGAAATAATTAATAAGATTGTGTTACGAAATTAAATTAAGAATTTTTTTAAAATTAAGTGTGCTAACAGTGGAGCTTTTATAATAATTATTAATCATAAATTTGGTTGGGATATATTAGCAAGTGATTATAAATCAAAAAAAAAGTTTTAGTGAATACAAGTAAAATGGTGCAACATTTTATGCAACCGAAATAAATAAAAGAAAATTGGGAAAAGTTTTTATATTTTGTTTTTGAGTGAGACAAAAAGTGCCATTTAAATTTTTTTCTTGAAATTCTATAAATTATTTAAAGTTTTTAAATATGAAAAAAAAATTAAAAACAAAGTGATTTTGAAATATAAGGTGAGTGATAATATTATGGCCATTTTTCCGTTACGGAATATATTTATTATCACGTTTTTGTAACAAGTACCTAATACATGGAATTTAAATATCGTGGCGGTTTATATACGATAAGAATTAGATTACTATGAATTTCACCCCAGTTTTGTGGTTACCTTAATGTCCGGAATTTTAATATTTAAATTATTTTTTTTTGTGTAAATGATAAGATTATCCATGTCATTTGATAATAAATATGTGTCTGTCTATATTTTAAATGGTAATCGAAATTTTATAAATCAGCTTTTACCAAATATTATAAATATATATATATATATAATCAATATCACTTGAATGATATCAAGTACTTTCACCTTTCCATCATCGTCCATATAGTCATTGTATATTATTATTTTATAAATCGACTTCAGCATAATTAAGTATTTTGTCAGCGATCGCACAACTAAAATAAAATATTTACAGTCGAACTGCGAGTATCCAAAACATAATTTAGGCCGCCGCCGCCGTACACACACGCACAGATAATATAATCAGATGACGCAAAATGAAGAATTTCGTGATGAACAGAAAATAAAACACATCCATCCTCCGTCTTTTTCTAAATATATATGTACAAGAGATAAAAGTACGTGATAATATTGGGCGGGGTTGAATTTTTTTTGTTTTGGGATTCGGAAAATTTTCCCAAAAAAAATAAAAAAGATTTTTCCAACATTGCGCGCTGTGTCGTCTCTAATGGCCGCATTGTGATGAGAATAATCATCAGGATCAATGGTTTTGTTGTTATTGTTGTTTTGTGGTGGAAATTTAAATATATTTATGAAAAGAATTGGAATCTTGCGCGCGCGCACCGACTCGTAACGAGCATCATTATCATCATCATCCATATAATATATTATATACTTGGATATGTATATACACAACATGCGGTTTGATTTGATTCTTATTGTATATTTTTGTGTTCTTCGTTCGGTTCGCCATTGCCATCATCTCTTTTGTATTCATTTCTTTATTTATTTATTTTTTCTGTAAAACGATAAATATAAGACGAAGAATTCCATCTCGATGTTATATGTTATGAATATATATATATATATATAGCTACATAGGAAGAAAGAAGAGAAGAAAAAATTGATTGTTGTTCAATGACGATGACATAAATAAAATATGGCGGACTGCGGTCAAGAACATAAATAACCAGTTTTGGGAGACTACCTGATTGGATGTTAGGTTGCGTTGGGTGAGCTCGATCATGATGTGAGATCGCTAAAGAAGAATATAAGACAAAGGATGATATATGTCATTGTTAAATATTATTACTTGAAGAGGAAGTTTTAAATTAACGATATATGTATGTATATAAAATATGATGTCTAGAGAATTAAATACCCATTTCAAAAATTTTTGATAACCCTGTGAACCATTACAATGATGCTGGTTATATTGCGACGTTTATTGAATATAATTTATGCAAATTTTATTATCGTATTTGCATGTCATTGAACACACGTGAATTACCTTAGAATCAATGATTAGCTAAATATTATGTAGAACAGTTGCTCTATATTTAACAAAAATTTAAATCTAAATATTCAAAATGGCGTGCGATTATTCCTTTGGGATCAAAATATTATAATGTAATCTATTTACATACACATCTAGAAAGAGACAAAAAGTATATCCATATATGTGTGGGTGGTAACATAATGCACGACCCTTTATATAAAATTTTTTTATCTCTTTTTGTGTTGTACGTCTGATGGCGCAGTTTTAGATGAACAGCGTATATAGATATATGTATATATGTATATAAAATGAGATAGAACGACAGGTGAAATTTATGTAAACTATCCTTTTTTCGTGTATGTTGCGGCTTACCAAACTGTTTGAAATTGCTTTGTCAATATAATAAATACGTACGTCTATATATTCACTGGCGACAAGAATTTTTCTTTTATATTTTATATTAAATTATACAAAAAATATAAATTGCAGATGTAAAATGCATGCTAAGCGCATATTCTCGCGATTATTATTTATTTATATATTTGAAATATTAAATTTTATATTTCTGAAAAAACATTGAAAACAGGTCAATATATGCAGTAGTTTTTTGTGTAACACACTAAAGATTTCATAACAATATATTATAATATGTGTTATTACATATTTACTACAACACCCTGCATATAACGAAAAGATCGATATAATCTCCCACCAAGGTTATAAATATACCAAAAATTTCTCTTATTTCATCATCCGCACTCTTAACTGAAATGGAAATCTGCCGCATAATTAAATTACACAAAATAAGGTTTCACCCTCTATACTCATGTACTCGTATGTATGGTATACTCATCTGGAATTACCATTTTCTTCATTTTCTATTTAATCCAATTATATATGGACGCAAAATGTATATATTATGTATGTAGAAAACCAGATTTTCCATTTTTCACATATCAAATATGTTTTGCTTTCAAATGATTGATGATGAACGAAAACAGGTCAAGGTGGGATTTTTCCCAATGTAAGAGAAATGTTTTGCTTATTGGGTAGCTTAGCAACCAAGTATGTATATATAAACTACTTCTTAAGCAGGTACCATGCCCGGAGAAAAATAAAACAGGAAAATAGATAAATTTTTTTTCGGGTGCCGCCTTTGCATGTTTTGACGAAAATTTGTATGGATCGATACAGGAAAAGTGTATCTGTACAATTGTTTTTATATATACTGCAATCCTCCCTTTATACGTAATTTTTGGAATATTCTTTTGTAATATATATACATATACATAATGTAATGTGTAAGTGGAGGCGCATGGTACTTATTATTCATCAACCAAAATATATAACGATGAAAAAAGGGAAAATCACGCGTCATTATATTCCATTTTCTAGAAACCATAGAAATAGTTTAAATAAAATCTCACACCTTGCTATGTTCTCCACATCAAGCCACCCTCTTCCAAAATATATATTTATATATAGTCTTATATCCTTCTCTCTGTATTATATATACACAGAAGGAAAACCGCATTGTCGCCATCTTATAAATACAGTTGTTGATGATGATGATGATAGTCATAATACCATCCCAAAACCTTATATATATATATATATATATATATATATATATATATATATATATATATATATATATATATATATATATATATATATATATATATATATATATATATATGAAATGAAAATTCAACCAACCAAATCACACTCTCGTTTCGTGCGGCGGTGGTTATAAAAAAAATCCCCCGCGAATATTTTATCTACTTTGTATATAAATATACCAACATTTCCCAGATATCATCTTATGTATATAAATATTTTACGAAAATGATTCGAGTTTTTTTTTTCTTGGAAACGTGAGGGTGAGATTTCCACCCCTAAAACAACAACATCGACAGCAAAGAAGCCATAAAATGAAAAACACAGAGTATATCTCTCTCCTATATATACTCGAATGTTATAGTGTTGTGTGTATGACCCTGCCAGTTACTATAACAACAAATCAATAGATTTTCATTTCGAAGCAAACGAAAGAAAGTAAAGCGGAAAATATGTATACTAAAAGAACAACAACAATGTATGTACAGAAAAACAGAAAGAGATTTTACTTACAAAAAAAGTTTTGTTGTTTTTCCCAGAAATAAAACAAAAGAAAAATTAGAGTTCTGAAAAATGGGAGAAATATAAAAATAAATTTTATATGATTGGACAAAATAAATAAAAGGGAGGAATTTATTTTGGATAAAAATTTAACGAGATTAGATTAGTGGGCGCTGAAATCTTATTTCATAGTGTTTTGATCACAGGCAAAAAATGAGTCAGATATGGCAGGTGTATATAAAAATATTTTTAGGGGTCCGCATTATATATATATATATATATATATATATATATATATATATATATATATATAATGTAATCTTATCTATGTATCACATTACACCCTCTTTATATATATATATATATATATATATATAAAAAATATATATATATATAATATATATATATATATATATATAAAACCCACTCTATATCTAAATCAATACCTAAAAAAAATAATTTTCATCATCAGACTTGATGTTTGTTTTTCATTTTTATATTTTATGTTCGAGGAAAAATTATGTTGGATTTTCACCATCCATATATAATAAAGAAAAATCAACATTGCGTGACTTTGTATTCTATTATAATAGTTTTTTTTTACTATATAGTTTTGTTGTTATTATTATGATTCTTTTTTGACGATCGTGCTTTACTGTTTTTTGGTTTTTATTTGTCAAAATCTTGAAAACACCATCGCATATTCGAAAAGAAGTCTTTGTTTCTGAATTTTTTTTTTTAATTTGGAATTTTAAGAAAATCATGAATTTACTGTGAAATATTGCTATTTATTATGAAACACGTTCCATTTTTTTATATGTACACAGTGTATATACATAATATTAAATAACAATAATCTGCAATTATCTTTAATTTGTGTTGGTTTGTTTATGAGTAATCGAAAAATAAGTTTATAATCTGTCACGATATAGCGAAAATGGGTAATAATTTTAGTTGATGTATAATTGGGAATCTGCTCATGTTATATTATTATATCGCCACATTAAATGCCAGGAGCTGATCCTAGATAGAAATGCGCTTTTCTGCAGTATTATCGATTTTCCAATATTGAATTAGTTTTTTTTTCGAAAAGTTTTAGACAAAATTTAAAATTTCATCTTGACATAGATATAGGGTTATAATTCTGAATTAAGGTAATATGGGGACTAAGAAGAAAGGCACTTTCTAAAGTATTTTTTATAAGTACTAAATGGGTTGAAGATAATTATTTCGACTATAATAATCTTGATCAAGAATTACTTATTGGGCCAAATTAAATTCTTATTTTAACGAAGCCTTGCTATTTTACTAATATATCTGCTAATCACTGTTAGTTATTTCGTTCCTAACTAACTACTATATTCGCAATATATAGTTACGCTCAAAACTAGTTGAAATCTATAATTTTACTAATAATAAACAAAAACATATTATTGATAAGACAAATTATGTTGACTACAACTATAACCACCTGGATTCCAAACTCAGAAAATTATCGAAACTTTGAAGCACAGTTTCCGTGATTCGGAATATGCACTGCCGGACAAAATTCATTTAAGATGTTGAGAAGAAATTGGTTACTAATAAAAGGTAAATTAACAGGTTGCTGAAATATGTCAACGTGTCAAGTAAGCATAGAAAATCAGTATAATGTTGCGAAGGAAACCCGGTTTAGTTTAACCGGTGTTCCGCGTTACAGTCGCGTTAATTTGTATACACAATCATAAAAGAACACATATTTGGTTTGGGGCGCATAATCTCAGTTTTATCAAAAAATAAAACGAAAAATTTAACTAAAAAGCGAGTTACGAGTTTTGAACAAGCCCTGAAGCATAATGACAACTACATAATGTTTGCAAATTTGATTTAGGTATATGTATGTAGTTGCATTGAAGTTTCTCGAGGTTATACATTTATAGAAAGGGCGTATCGAAGTGTTTAGTCAACGTAGGAATACTTTTGTCTAAATTACCGACTTCATATATTCCAAATCTAGTTTTTAATTAACCACCAAAAGATTAAAGAAAGTTTATGCAAGAGTGTGCCTCTCGTTTTATTCTCGTATTAGACAAATTTTAAATTTACTACCTTATAAAAGGTTTAATTATATAATTATCATATTTACCAATTTTTAAAACACCAATCCATTTAATACTCACATATTTTTTTTTTCAAGTAAACTTAACGTTAGATAATCTCGCCATAGGAATTTGTATCAAGCACACGGTTTTCGAGGACAAATCCATAAAAATTTGTGGGGTAGGTAAGATGATTTGAAAAGAGTAAAACTAATGGTTTTGTATAGAGAAATAAATTAATTTCCAAATTCAGCAATTAAATAAATTTATCAGTAATCAGTGTTCGTTTTGTAATTTCTACATAGAGGCTCTGAAATGGATTTTGAATCTAATGAAATTTCAGTCCAATAGATCCCAAATACAAATTTTTTATATTCTCCAGAATTGAAATCCAAATAAATTTTGAAATTTGATATATGTCGTTGTCCATCCACCAACTTTGATCGGAACCCGTTTGACCAATAATATAGCTGCAGATTCTCCGATTTAAAGATATTCAAACCTTATGTTCACTCTATTTCGCTTACGTTCGATCTTAACTAGAATACGCTGTACCGGTCTGGAATCCATACTATGCTGTACACATTAAAAGAATTGAAAGCATTCAAAAGAAGTTTCTGATTTTCTTGTTAAAGAAAAGTGGCTGGAATTACGACCACAATTTACCATTCCATGAAAATGTGGCTCGGTTACCTCCGTACTCAACAAGATGTACGGATTACAAAATATGCACGCTTGAAAATAGGCGGCTTCTCTTAGGTGCGGCTTTCATTGGTAACGTTTTGCTTGGTCACTCATTCAGCATACATTTTGGAAAACATATGAATTCATGTGCCATCTAACACCGTCGACGACCTGTTTGACTTTAATTTATCCAAGGACAACTTCAAAAATATCCGTAAGAATTATTTTTAAAATTTTTAATTGTTAAATCAAGATTTGATTTATAATTTTGTGTTTTAAAATTCTCTATTTCAATTTTTAATATAAATAGATTAAGCCAAATTGTTCAAATTAGCGGATTCCGAGAGTTACCCGAACTCCAATTAAATAAAGTGTTATAAATGAGGAACATATTTTTTTTAATCCTTGGAAGACGCGGGGAGGGGGAGAGGGGGTTAAAATTAATTATAATTTGAATTTTGCAAACTTCTCGAACGGTTAGAAGTTATGGGATTAAGTATGCATATGGCATTCTTCAATTTGAGCAACTTGAACGAAAATAAAACATTTTGGATTGTGATGTTCCTATACCTACACTTACTAATTTGACATTAAACCATACAGCTTGGTGTTTTTAAGCATTCATACAAACCAATCTCGTGAAACTTAAATTTGCGGGCCAGAAATAATTTAAAATGTTAAATAAAACTTGAGAGAGAATTGTCAGATAGACAACCTAAATCGTAACAGTCGTACGTTTTCGAGGAATAATTTGTCTCTAGAGATTTCTTATATTTTGAAAACGTAATAGGGATAAGATTTGGCTATATCGAATATCTGTAAAGTTATTCTATCCCTATCGATGTGATAACTATATGTCTATCCGATGGTGTACAAAAGTTATCTCTTTCAGTTTTTTGAAAATACTTTGAATTGGATTTGTTCCAAAAGCTTTTGTATTGCGTTATAACAAGAAACTCAGATTGTCCTCAATTGGGTTTCAAAGAAATTATTACGAAATGCCTGTAGATATCTGATGAAATTCGCTCTTTCTAAATGAAGGGCATGAGATTTCTTGCAATGATTTAAACAAACTTCGAATTTTATTTGCCTGCCAGTTTCAATTAGTTAATAATTAGAATTCCGGTTTTACCAAAACGGGATTTTTAAAGTATGGACAAATACTCATAGATATAATGGTAAAATTTTCAAAAATTGTTAGAAATGACCGTTCAGAACTGCCACAAGCCTAAAAATATATTTTAAAATAACACTTTTGTAAACAACCTCCCGGATTTCTATTAAGCTAATTTTATAAAAACGAATTCCTCTGATAAGCATTCAGAAATGGTATTTAGGTTAGAGAGACATATCGCCATAGTTTACATAAAGGCATGTGAGAACAAACTCAGTGGATTCTATTATGACTCGTTACTAAAACTACTCATAAAAGTCCAATTCAAGGTTTTTCAGTCACGGTACTTTGCTTATTTAATTGGAGAGACACATTGCTCATGATTTCCACAAAGAGACATTTGGAAATGATCTCTGTAAATATTATTATAACTCAATACTAAAACTAATCTAGCAAGTCTTATCCGATATTTTTGTTGAAACAATATTACGGTGGTACACACCGCCCATTTGTTGTTTGTCAACTTTTACCAAATACAATTTCAGAACTTGATGGTTATTCAATTCTGATTCAGATCATATCCCATCTGAATCCGATTGCGGTGATGATATTGAAGCGGAACTAGGATTTAACAAGAAATTGTCAAAATGTGATAAAAAATCCTTGCTCAATGCTACCGGTTCTATTAAATAGCGCTTTCCTATAAACCTAAGGGTCCAGATAATGCGAAGGCCCTTTTTAGGCCTAATACGAATTTACTAGTTGCTGAGCCCAATAGATATCTAAATTTTAATAAATTGAAGGTTATGCGTTTTTCATAATATGGGACAAATTAAGGGGTAATTTTTGTAACGGGAAGAAGGCGAAGAAACTCAACTCGTTCTATAAATTGAGAATTAGCAGACGAGAGGTAACTGTGACTCGGTGATAGCTGAGGAACGAAATGCCTGAAATTTTTGATATTTTTTTATAATAAGAAACTAGGCGATGAGGCTCCAATGACCTAGGTAAGGGTTTCTCTATAAGCTGAGGGTTATTTTTCTTAAAGACACCAAAGGTTCTAGCGAAGCTATCTCAAGGAATCTAACGCTTATATATTTGCGAGTCCTAATTATAGAAACTCAGAAATTAGGGAATGAGTTAACAAAACGAATTATTGATCGGCATTTGCTGGTGCGGGATTTTGTGACAACTCCTTTTTCGACACTTATCGAAGATTAAGTCTTTTTTTCTAGAATAAATTTGATCGCAGTCTACGAGAATAAATTTATTGGTTTCTTTTTTTCTTTTTCGATATAGTATCACTCACCAAACTAATAGATGATAGAAGCAGAGTAGAGAGACAAAGTTTTATTCGAGTGGGCCCAGATCGCAATATAAACATTGGAACGCTGAATACGTGAACACCAGATTTTTTACCATGAAAGCATACAATACATAGATCTCGAATAAAGCACACTTGATTTCAATGGCGTAAAATTAAACTTGCCAGACTTTTGATAAAATTGTTTTCTATAATCAAGAAACATCATGCATGCTTAAAGTTCAGAAAACCAAGGCCTACCTTTGTTGGTTGAAAACTTAATCGTTAAGTTTATTTAAATCTTGTCATTCTTTGTCGGTTTTTGTAAATGCTAAACTTATCAACATTTTTGCTTGCAAGTTGAAATTTCATTCCGAATAGTCAATTCGCCTGGACTGTAGAGATGCCGAATTTTAATGGAATATACAGTTTTTTTATCAAAACTCGTCATTTCCGATAACATTTAAAAACTGATCTAAACTAATTGTGTTCACAATTTAATTTGCAATCTTTTGTATTTTACTAGTTATTTTCGTAAATATTTGCAAACAACGAAAAGCTCCTACGGAAGCTACCACTTCAGGCAGACCGATCTCAGTAAAACTCACTGGGATCTCCCAATTTATGGAAAAAGCTTAAATATGAAGTTATATCCGACCGAATTTTTGTTGAGAAACATTTTTTTTCGCCAAAAATCGTCATCTTCGTTTGAAGTTTTGGAAAACTGATCTGGGACAGTTTCCAAAATATTTGCAAGAAAAACGGAAAAGCTACTTTGAAAGCTGTCTCTTCAGGTTTACCAATTTCACCCCGATCAATCATTCCGTCTGGGCTGCAGAGACCCAAAAACATGTAGTCTGCACCACCCCTCATACACACACGGACACAGCCAAGAGCATTTTTAAAAAATGATAAATCGAATGCAAATGGTAAATCTGCAAAAATCTCGAGGTCAACATTTTTTACAAAAGAAAGGTAACAACGTAGGTGAAAAATTAATAAACGTTAAATTTTACTCATGATAAGAAAATTCTAACCGAAAAGTTTCGTTTACCAATTATTTCGTTTCTGTTGCGATTACTACCTTCTAGAATAAATTACAACAATTTCCTTTTCTCCAATTTCGTAGGAAATAAAGTAGAAATATCATAACGTGTTAATCTAGCAGGCTGGTAAATGATATAAAAAGTGAAACAGAGCCCTATTTTATTCTAGAGAAACGAGACATAAACTTAGCATAAAGTATCAGAAATGTGCTTATAGAACAAGTCGCCACAGATATTTGAGAAACGCGGCTCCATGATTATAATTAATTAATTACACATTCAACTATAGTTATCAAATTATTAAAATCGTGGGCTACTCGAAAGTTGGCACATTTCATTTCAAACCTTTAGAGGCGCTTAAGGCAATTGTGACACACAGAGTATTCGAGCCCACACTGGTGGAAAGGCACAATTTATTTTGGAAGTACACCTCAAGTAATGACACTAACGTCGCAACTCAAAATGACGTACCTCGAATTATAATCACTGTCAGTTCTAATAAAACCGTTTAATCAGAAGAAGAAAGTGAATTAAAGATAAACTGT
The DNA here is from genome assembly GCA_963691935.1 of Nephrotoma guestfalica. Classification (NCBI taxonomy): domain Eukaryota; kingdom Metazoa; phylum Arthropoda; class Insecta; order Diptera; family Tipulidae; genus Nephrotoma; species Nephrotoma guestfalica. The sequence goes on from OY829915.1 coordinate 11,274,068, forward strand.
AAGTAAACTAAAGAAGTTAACTAAAAAAGTGAGCCTGAAATCACTACATTTTTGCTGGTTCCAACGCACATGATTAAACGCTTATGTTATATCATAATTACTTTGAAATTCCATAGCGCAACAAAAACCTATGCATACGCTCTGAAAATTTATTCACTCTAAAATTAAATCTCTAAATTTCGAAACTCAACTTATTTCGGGTGCGTATCGAATTAATAAAAAATTCGTGTGTACAAATTCTCGTTTATGAAAATCCTAGTTGTTCAGTAAAAAATAAGGCTTGCATAATTTATTTTTAAACCGGCCTTTGAACGGAGTTTGAAATTTCTCATCTTTAAAATTTCAAAATAATTCGGCGCATTAGAGCCTAGAGAATTCCCAAAGTCGTTTTATGCCAATTTCAGGTGAATGTCGCTATATTTAACTTTTAGTCACCCAATTTTTTCAAGTGACAAAATTAACGAACGAACCGACATTCCCGCAATATCCCGTCAATAATAATCTAGCCTTGATTCGGACTTTAAAGGCATTAAGTTTTCTGTATAACCTAATAATACTCTTAATTGAGATGAAAAGATTCCACGAAGTTGTCGCATCTATATTATCAGTATTTTTACTTTCTTTTACAAAGTAAACGAAGTATAGTAATCATGAAAATTTTCGACCTCGAAAATTTACACATTTATATTTGGATATTTTGCAGAAGTCAAAAGTTATTTTCTAGATGATGGTCTAGCGTCTCTCCTCTCAAAGCCTAGATGCATTGGCTGATATTGAATGAAACTTCATAACTTACTATAAAATTGTGAGATCCTAGGGAAATTTGGTGGAAATGAGTCCACCGGAATTGCCGGCTTCACATCAGCTTTCTCGTTGTTTGCGTATATTTTAACATGTATATTTACGATAAAATCGACAAAATTATTCTAAATTAAATTTGAACAATCTTAGTGCACATCATTTTTCCAAAATTTAAGCAGAGCAGAGCAAAATTTTAGAACATTAAAAACCAACGCCATATGAAATATAATATGTTGATATGACATCGCTGTTGTATTCAATGTTCACATGTAAGCTTAAAATAACGTCGTGTTGTGGCCATCTATACACACCTCTATTTTTATTGTTAATGGACCAAACAAAATCTCCCGCTCATTCTTGCATATATTTTAAACTGACGGTTATTTTTCTTAACGGGGACCAAAGTTCCTGTAGAAGTTATCTCGGTGTCCTAATTATAGGAGCTGAGAAATTAGAGTAAGATAATAATATAATAATAAGGTAATAATTCGAATTCTCAATTTCTATAAACTGATGGGCATTTTCTTCAAGAGAGCGGAACGATCGAATATTGGATATTCTCCCGATATTTTTCCTGATACTATAAAATTTTTTGAAAAATAGGGGTTAGTTTTCATAGTATAGTTAAAAACAAACATTACAAAAATTTACCAACTCCATATAACTAGAATGAATGAGAGACCTGTTAACTTAGGATTTAAATGAATTTAAAATTGTACCCTTAGCCGATCACTCTTTAAAATAGTTGGTAGCATATTTCTAGTTACCAGCATTAACTAAAATATTAAATTTAACAGAGTTGGTGGATTTTTTTTTAATTCTTCTAATCCTTGTTAGAAGCAGCTAATACAGGGGCAATTTTTTAAGTACCATCGAAACTGACTGACATATTCGCCTATACAGGGAGCGAGAAGAGTCTTCCCGATATTTCCAATACCAGAAGACAAAAAATGTATATTCCTTTAAGGGTTATTTGTTTTAATACTCGGTCGCTCAAATTCTTTAAAATAATTTTGATTTTTTCAAAATATGATTTTAAAGTGAGGAATTTTGTTTCGATCCTTGGGAAAGTAAACTTAGTTAACACAAACACGCCTGAAAACCAGACGAAATCCCATGTACACGCTCGTACACAAACATTTACGGAACTTAGTATTGATTCGCCCGGTAGAATCCGTGATGCGGTATCATCCGATCGGTTTTTTATGTCTTTAGAATCTATACTTAGCATTCATTGGTGAGATAGAGTTGTATAAAAGTTGCATACTCGCTTTACATATCGCACCATGCGCGCAAGAAAACATTGCATTTTCAGAATATGGACAATTGTCCCTACAGATGTGTCTATTTAGTTTTTTTCTTACGGATCCTCCTGCAGAAATTGTCTTTTAAAATAAATTTTACTGTGAGCTTTTGTTTTCCTGAAAAAGTTTTTGAGTTATCGTTTTATTGCACGCATGGTGCGATATGTATGAATGACTAAGCATTGCCTGGAAGTAAGGAGTAACTTATCGGAAAATTTTATTAAACCGGCGCGGCAGCTTATCTAACGATCAATTATACCCAATTCCACTGTGATTTCGCACATTATGTAGTCCACCTTGCGAGGAATATCAACAAAATTAGTACATTGTCACACGAGTGTTTTATTATAGAGGCTACATATGTAGATAATTAAATATTTGTTTAATATTTTCATATCGATATAATAATTTTGTGATAAGAAAATTATATTTTATTTTATTCAGAATTTTTTATATATGTGTGTGAGTATATAAAAGTATAAGAACTATATAAAATAGTCTGTTTTATCCAGAAGAAGAAATAAGTCAAACAAACGTAAATTTATAGAGCTCTAATTCATGGGAAAAAAAGATTTTATATGTTGTGTAATGTAATCATAAATATCTTTTCGGTTTTTTGATATAAAATTACTTTTCTTAACTCTAATCTTATTCTGTTGATTCTGTGGTTTTTATAATATGGATATAGAGCTAGGTTATTTAGAAAACAAACAAACATTCATATATACGAGTACGACTATATAAGACGCTTTTGTTATGACTCAAATTAATAAAAATATTGATTGCAGTCTGATTTAGCCAAATCTATGTTGTATTTCATTGATCAAGTTGCATTTTATGTGCCTGTTAGCCTCTTGCAATAATGGCGTGTAATCCAATATTTGTGAGGAATTAATAATCTTTTAAACAATGCGCACAATCGAAAAGACTTTGGATCTTTGTATAATTTAAACCTACATACATGCGAATATATTTTATTAAGAAATGATATCAATCATCAGACATTTATAAATTTTATTCACAGTAAACATACATATATTGATTTAATCATAAATTTTTATTTCATTTATTTAACTTTCGGTTTGATAAGAAAAAAATTTTTCACGGAGAAAAAATATTGATAGTGGTAGTGATGGTAACCTTATGCCGGATTGAAATATTATTTTTGGTCTGTTTCTGATGAAATAAAAATAAAATTCGATAACGTTTGGTTTTGAATCAAATGTGACTTATTGTCAGGTGGATTATTTTTTGGGTGGGTAAATTATATATTATTATACACGTTGTTCTTATCGCCCCACCAAAAAAATGTTTCGCGGGAAAACATCAAAAAGCGCTGTTCTTGAATCATCGCACAAAAAAGTATAAAATACTAAATTGATTGAAAACTTGAAGATCATACCATATACCTATATATGTAATCAATCATATATAAAATCGAATGGTGTTCCAATAAATTCCAAAATTGTGAAATCAACCTTTATATATATATATAATATTCAATATGTGTTACTGATAAGAATTTTTATCTTAAAACACAATTTGATGTATTTTTTATATTTATCATCATTTTTAAGCGCAATTTTTAATTCTCATTTGGCGATATATCATGTTAAATACGTACAAATATAAGATTCACACCTTTATTTGTAGTTTGATTTGGCGAAATATTTATATCAAAATCAAACATACATAAAATACGTATATATTCGAATCATACACTAAATCCTTGGTAGCATGGGCACAGTATTACAGCAACACTAGATTTTTTATTGATGGTGCTAAGTGCGATGATGAAGTGTCATAAATATCATTTATACATTTTATAATGAATTAGAGGGGCGATAAGATTAGAAAAGTTGTTTTCATTTTAAATTCTATACATGATATTATTTTAGATTGAAATGTATGTACATAATATATCAAGTACATTCTATGGTACTTTTTAATTTATATAGGGAAAAACTGGAAATGCTGCTTTAGGGTGATTTTTGTCTGAACAAAGTTTAAATTTGTTAATTGACTTTTAGACTTGGTGTTATGGGTCAATTACATATCGTGTAGATCATTATGTCAATTTTGATTTGGTTTTCGTAACATACATGTACGTGAACTTTGAAAGATTTTAGCAATTTTTCCTTTTTTCTAGAAAACGAAAACTTCTTTAAAAATTGTTGACGCTTATTATTTGTACGTAATTTTAATATTTAGCTATGCTTTGGCAATTTAGCGTTGAGCCTTTCAAATTCTATGTAAGTTCGCAAAATCTCGCTAAACGTCATTGAGTTCATGGATACCTGTTTACACCTGTTCCATCCTTACTATGCCAAAAAAATTTATTACTTATTCAGACGCATGCGGATTGTACAGTTTCTGGCTGAGCAACTGAGATAAATTATTGATGAGACCGTATAAAAAAAATTACACCCGCACCCTTTAAAATGGCAATATTTTGAAACAGTTCACTAGAAAAAATTGTTAAATAGTATTAAAGGTTAGCTTAAAATTTGCATTTTTGCCTTATCATTTTGCAATTTTCAGTATAGACAAATCGCGACCCTAGAATGGCAAAGTTCGAACCAACAAAATTTGAGAAAATGGATTTTGACGTAGTTATACTTAAAATTAAAATCTCTATCACACTAAACTCTCATGTAACCTTAATGATCATTTTAAAACAAATTTTTCGATTGACAAAGTTCTAACTACCAACATTTTGTCATTTTGGGATTGAACAAAGTCCTATATGTTTCAGTTAGAACCCTGTAACACAAATTTTCAATTATATTGTTTCATAGAACCTTGTCAAATTAAAATTATTGTGAGAAGATAATCGCATCAAAATAACACTTCTAGATCAAAATCGGCAGATTTAGACAGATGTAGCTGACCCATTTTTATACCGCACTTGCCCTCCGAGCTAAGAACACCTCAGAAAACAGTGTAAATGTAATTAAATAATCAGTTTTGCCAACAGACAGACAAACAATTGTTGGCTCATATTACGGATTAGGCTAAAATGAAACGAAACAATTCTTACTACAGCAGACAAGATGATTTTGTGTAGTCGAAAACCCGTAGCAGCTGCATAAAGCAACCTCTAAAAGAAATTTTACATTTAAATATTACCCCACCATCAAAAAAGAAAAAGCTCAAGTGTGTAAAGAATTTTTCTTGCGAACACTGGCTATTTCACAAAAGGTTGTTTATAATACGCACCTTTCAAAAACAGAAACCAACTCTGCAAAAAAAACAGATTGAAGAGGAAAATGTAGTGGAAGTTCTAGTTTGTTGGATCCCGGAACTGAGCAAATAATTATCAATCATATAAAGTCTTTTCCGGCTATAGAGTCGCACTATAGTGCTTTTATAGACGTAAGCTTAATGTTTACAACCTGACTGCAAAATTTTATCTTACTAATCTTACTAATCAAGAACCGGAAATGATATTGCTAGCGTATTCAAAAAAATATTGGACTGCGTGATAAACGGTAATGTTATACCAAATTTAATATTGTAGAGTGATTTACGTATCCCCCAGTATCGAAATTCTCATATATCTAAATGTATAATGGAATTTTTGGAAGACAACACAAATATAAACGAGGTAGTGATGACATTCTCGGTACCTGGGTTCCTTCATTCAGAAGATAGACCATGTGCATTAATTCTATGAGAAAGCTATGCGAAAGACGAAAATACATTCCCCAATTTCCTTAATTTTATTAAAACTTGTAAAGCAGAATCAACCGTATAAAGTATTAGAAATGCAAATGACAGACTTCAAGGATTGCGGCACAGCTTCGAAGTTCTTCAATTATAAAGTAGTGCATTTTTCAAAAGTGAGTAGACTTAAGTTTACCAGAGCCTTACCTGAAATTCAGTATAAACTGAGCCATACAGAAAGCGAATTTAAAACAGGTAACATACGATAATCAGAGCGTGCTCAACGTAATAAAGAAAAACAAGGCGACGGTTCTGTCTTTATTACTAGAAGATCAAAAGTTGTTTCAAGCAGACCAGCAGACCACCGGATAGATGATTTTATTTGCACTTTTTTCTATTTTGATTTATCTTAAGCAAGAAGCTTTTTTGTTAGTAAAACTTTAATCTGTTGAAATAGAACTGTTGTGATAGCTGCGAAGGCTAATTTAAATTAATAAAGTAAATTATAATTATTTTTTGAAGCACTTTCATTTTAATTGACAAGGTTCTAAGATCCATTAAAACTTGCTGTGTAAAAAAGTATGTAGTTTTCGGAGTACCAAGGTTCTAACTGAGAACCCCGTACTGTTGTAACTCTTAAGTTTCCAGACATTGCCTTCAAATTTGAACACGTTGTTGAAGTATAAACTAAAGGACCATGGGTTAATTGATAAAAATAAAAATAATTGATGAATTATTGAAGAATAATAAAACGTTAACGATCATTTTCTCGAAACTATGTTGTAACAAGTTAGATAGAACCTTGTCGTTCTAGGTTGGCGAGACATATAAATTTGAGAGCGGGGCTATTTGTATGTTTCTTTTTTAACCTGCTCTGTTTGATAAATATAATTGTAGACTATGCTTTTTAGTTATGAAGTTCGATTTGAAAAGTCAGCCCACAGAAAATCAATAAATTAATTCTTCCAATCCAATTAATCCATTAATTGGCGGACCTCAGGGTTTAAGCTTTTTATATAAATTTGGAAGTCCCAATAAATTTGTGTCACAATTGGTCCAATCGGGAGCCTCAGAATTTATGAGAACAAAAACGGATAAAAACCTTCTAAATCTACTTCAATTTTCTAAATCTATGTGGTGAATTTACTTAAGCTATCCGTTAAATTGTAAGAACCGGCATTTGTATCTGTAAGTTTGGCAAAAAATGTAAAATACCACGAAATGATGTTTCCAAAGTTCGGATAATTCTAGTAATATTGGCAGTTTTTACTGAAGTTGGAAATGTCAGGATCTCTGAATATCAAAGGAATAAACCGCCACGTGCCGTCTTACATTAATTCGCAGATTTTTTCCATCTTTATTTGTGACTATCAAAAGCTATCACTGTGGCAACTGTTGTTATTGCACTTTACCTTAGCAATTGTTGGTGGTGTGATTGCAAGTTGTGTTGCATTTTACATTTATTACTAAGTTAGCTAATATAGGGATACCAGCAACGCGATGTAAGCCGTCGATGGTGAAGTATTCTGTACCAGTTGGTGTAATTTCTTGCAAGTTTTCATTAAAAAACTAGACTGATTCAAGCCGTGTTTTCAACTCATTTTTGAAGGTTTCATTTTGAAAAGTTTTTTCTTTATTTTTTTTTTTTAATCCTACAGTGAAGGACAAACTTTACTTTATATTGTCCATATCATCCTCATTTAATTTCTAAATCTATTTCGCTTCTAAACGCTTGTTGTTATAATTCAGTACCTAGGACGCTCACCTCACCTTAGTTCTTAGAACCGGAAGCTGATGGACCAGGGTTCTCGATTCTATTTCCAATTCTATTTCTAGGTGTACTAAATTTCAATAGTTGAACGAAAAACACAAAAAAATACTAGACTTGACCCCGGCCGACAAAACTTCCTCAACGAATTCACTAGAGCGACTTCTGCGTTAGCCAACCCTAAATTAATTTAAAAAAAATTTCCTCGGACCATTTAAAAAGTTGGCAGCTCAGAGTACCCGGGATTAACCAAACTATTTAAATAGATTCACATCGCGGAGAGATTTTATTACGAGCTATCCGAAACAGTAAATGTCAAATCATGTTTTTTATTTCTCTTAATTCTGCTAGAAATTTGATTGTTTGAAATAGGTAGAGGATTATCATTTTAAAGAGTTTTAAACTCGTTGAACTACTTAAAGTAGTAGTACTCTCATATAGTGAAACGCTAGCTTCAATGTAACAAATTCTTTATATAGTCAAATTGAAACTAATAGGGCTTGCAAACCGGTAAATTTCTTAATAATGTCCCATTCACATGGTCTATTAGTTTGATTTCGACCACCATTTCGAAGTCGTATAACTATTCAAGCCAGCTATTTGTTCTTCAACTGTTCATTTTCAGATTTTGACAGTTTTCACTATAGCTATTTCCAAAATCATTTTCTTTTATTGGTTTTTATTTGCTTCTTCATACCGACCACCAACAAGCTGGGCTTATTATTTTTTTCCTGATACAATCAGCATTACTGCAGATGCCTTTTGTAAGTATCATAATCATTATTCATATCGGGGCCTGTACTAAAATTTTCCAGTTTCTCTAACTTGATTATTAACGCCATTAACAATTGCTTAACCACATTCTTCATGGAATCGTATTGAATAATCTAATTCTAATCGGTATTGGAGGAATACTTCACCCGGTAATATCGTTGACTAATTAGGTTAATATTAGTCAAATAAAAGTATAGTCTGTGGCGACCAGCATCCCTACGACCCTCGAACACTGTGTATACCTTTAGCATTCTTCTCCTTCAATCTATCCTAGTTAAGTAAATTTAGGTTTTACTAAATATGGCACAGAATTGTAATCTGTGGGTGAACAACTCAGTGAAATAATAAATAATTTAAAATTGCAACGGTAGAGGGATTAATAAAAAAGTGATAATACGAGGTGATTGGGGAATTTTCGAAGCTTCTCAATTGAAATGCTGGATCGAAGGCGAGGTTTCCTAAAGGATTGCGTCAGCCTAGTTATTCACAATATTTGGATTCAATTAAAAGCTAGCAGGAAATTTAAATTGGAAAAAGTTGAAAACGTCATGAATTGAAAGGACAATAAACCTTGGCCATCTGTACTCGTATATCAGTGCCTTTGTAGGGTTTAACTCATTTTTTACGGTATTTTACTCACCCGGTTGAAATTCCTTTAGGCCAGTTCCAAGCCACAATTTTTTGGTGTAAATGACTGATCTTAAACGCTTACTATTTATGTAAGTGATTAAAATTAACCAACCGAATTATGTAGCTTCAATTTCCCATCGAGCACAAAATTAGAACTTGAAGAGAATTTAAGGTTACTGATTGATTTAAACTCGACTAACTAGTAAATTTACGAATTTTTGCTTCAAAATTATATTAAGCGATTAGCACTATTCCTCATCGCGTCGTTTAAGAAAACATTGGTGCAAGGTACACTACACATCATCTAAAACTGGACTATATCAAATTTGTCATTTAGATTCGGTGGCATATGATCGCACATGTTCTACATTTATCTGCAATTCGAAATGGTTGAGCATTCTTATCAGTATATATATATACAACATACTAGATTGTAAATCAATTAAAACGTAAATATTCAATGATATAACTAATTGGAAAAACAAAATCAGTTACCGTACCTGTAGTGTGTTCTCGATTATAAGAAAATATTGCGTTGCAACCTTCAATAAAATAATATTGAGTACACATACGAGTATAGATTACGTGTCGTCTATACGGTATACACCATACCATATAAACCAAGAAGACATTTTTTTTTCGCGTATATTTTGATCAAAAAACATTCTTATCATATATCAATATCGCATAATGCTTCACATATATAAAACCGTTCCAAAAGCAATGATACAATATGATTCATCTATATACATCATATATGATTCATATGCTGTTTTGTATAATAGAAATTTTTTATTGATTTCAAAACAATTTAGAAAAAATCTTGGAAAAAATATGGTTTTCTAATAAGGAATATATATATACTTGCGAATGTATTAATTGCTTAAAAAAATGTGTACATGGAGCGATAACGATTTATTACAATAATTCACAGCACAGATGCGGAACCTAAACAATATTATAAACCTTTATACTACGCCTGTGTTGTTATTGATTATTGACCCCCATGAACTGGAATTTTAAATTTGTGTATATATACGTTATTTATACTATGCGCGATTTCCCGCGAGTTAAAAACAAAAATTAAAAATTCATTTTTTTAGCGCATATAGAAATTGTCGTATAACTAATTATAAGAAGGATCATATCATTGAAAAAAAAAATTGCGTCTAAAACGTGAGCTTAATCAAAACAATTATTACACCTTTTCGAATGAATTGCGTCCATCCTCTTAATTATGTGTGTACATAAAATATAAATACCTCAAATTACGTCGCCCCCACTTTTCTTATATATTCATATTATGTCATTAAATTTCATCATATATAAATACATACAATGTCACAAATACTATAATTTAAATATTATAATAAATTGGTTTTTATAGTTTTTCTTTTCTAATTATAGCAATATTTATGTGCATGTAAGTATATGAACAATTACGATATACGAGTATGTATAGTAAAATATTTATATATAAAGCTGAAGCTTCGAGCTTTTTATATAGTGGATATTTAATAAGTACTTTTTGTGAATAGCTACTTCAGGTTCTTAAGCTTCATTGCAATTAACTCACTGTATACTATACGAGTATTAATAGATGAAATTTTTCCTTCGTTCCTTATTTATAAATCTGAATAAAACTCTTAAAATTGGGGCACGCTCTAAATGAGTAAAAAAGATTCGAATTAGGCAGGGAACACTAAATGTTCCTTTTAGTGCACAAAATCGTCCAGTACTGTGACCACTTTCACAGCCATACAAATAAAACAATTTTAGCGGTCTTAAGAGCCAATTAAACCAGTTTTCGGTTTGCATTAAGTAATTTCTCGGTTGTTGCCTGATTCGGAGCAGTAGTACAAAATATAGAATTTGATATTTTTCTCAATATCACATTTGGATAAATTGTCTGAAATTTTGACATTCACTATTCGTTTTTAAAAGTAATTTAGTACTAACAAAGAACAGTTTTAAAAGCTGAATTTTCATCTCTTACAATGTAGCTGGTCCCGTAAAACATTTGAAGTTCTAATGAATATGAATAAATACGGCCGAAGTTATTGCTATTTATTGAAAATTAAAACGAAATTTAGGTTCTTGGTTTATCTTTATATTGTAATTATATCCAAGTCAAAAACTTGATTTTTCAGGAAATCAGTTTTTCTCTAAAAAATTTTGTGGGCGCTCATAGTAATTTTAATTTTTAAAGCCGATTAACTTACACAGCGAAGAACAAATCTACCTCGATAGAGTTTGATCCTGAAATTTTTGAATATATATATATATATATATATATATATATATATATATATATATATATATATATATATATATATATATATATATATATATAAATATGTTTGTATCATTAATATCTACAGCAATGAAAATATAGTTAATATAGGAGTTCCACAGGACTCGGTATTAGGGCCTCATCTTTTTTGATTTACTGCAATTCGATATTCGATCTTAAATTGCATAGCAACTTTGTCGCTTGTGCCGATGACATGGCACTTCTATAGCCTAAACCAGATATGGATTCGTTGGAAAGGGACATCACGGATGACACGAAAGACATGATTTTACGTGCATGATATGATTCTCAACTCTAAGTCTAAAATAGTGTATTTCAACGTGGGTGGGGGAATCCAGGATCTTAACCCACTAACCTATCATTCGTTACCTTGCAATGAGTCTAATTGTAACCGATTTAGTGATTAATTTAGACTACCAACTAAACTTTACGGATCATGTAGCCTACTTAACAAAGAAACTTCGCCATGCATTAAGGACATTTTTTCATTTACGAAACATTTGCAACTCCGAGTTTTTGAAATGTTTATATTATGGCTTGATTGATTGGTATCTTCAATATGGTATAAAATAGTGGGGTGGCACTTACTTGTCCAATATCAAACAAGTAATTACAGTAATTACCGTCATTCCCTTTGTTTTATAGTTATAAAATTCGTCCCTTACGTTACCTGTACATTTTCAAAATCTTAAAGATCTTCTATTTAAGAAGTGATAATCTTTTAATCAGCATGTATAACAGCGAACCGTATATGCTCAGAAATCAAAATAGAATTAAAATTCCGCGACCATATAAGGAACATTTTAAAAGATTTTTTTTAGTCTACCTATGTTGTTTGCCAAGTGGCCCCCGGTTATTGCGAACATCAGTACATTTAGGGAGTTTCGTCGCTGTTTAAAAGAATGATTATATGCGATTGAAGATCGCATATGAAAATCTCTTTAAAACAATAAGATGATTTAAGATTACTGCGAAGATGAATTAATTTACGAGTGTTTTCTTGAACTAAAAGATTGTTTTGCATATCCTAATTTGTTTATTATTTATAATTTGCTCAGAACATAATTAAATTCAAACTATGTATGTATGCTTTATTTTTAATTTCCAAAACATACTTTTTAATTATTTTATATACGATTGTATAGTTTTGTTTATTTCTTGATCTATATAATGTAACTTTACTACAAATTTTATTTACTGTACTATTTTGAATCGTGACTCCAACTCGTTTTCTTTTTTCAAAAATCAGGAGTTCACTAATTATTAAAAAAATTATATGTATACATATGTTTGGTTATTCTGGGCGGCAGCCAGGCACCAGCTTAATATCGAGATGAGGTTACCAAGAAGTTGGCGGTTCTGTTTTGACCTAATGGTCACTGCAGCCTGATGAGACGACCGAATTTTTCAATTTAAAAATTGATTCTATGTTTCATTACGTCGCAAATGTCTTGGTAACCTCATCTCGATGTTAAGTTGGTATCTGGCTGTCGCCCAGATTTGCGTAAAGAGGTTAACAAATGCGTGAAACATAATAATTCGCTAATGCATTGTGATTATGCTTTCTATGTAAGTTTAAAATAGTTTCAATATTTTTGTAGTTTGTTCATTACATTACAGTCTGAAGAAACGACCGAAGTTTTAGATTCAAAGAACTCAATGTTTGATTATAGGTCGAAACCAAATTGCCAACGTCTAGGTAACTTCATCTCGATAGAGGGAACTATTATGTATCAATTAAATAAACATTGCTAAAATTTGATTGCAATTTTAAAAAATGTTTGCGCAGTTTCATTCAGGTCATACGCCCAATGATTTCATTTAAAATTTCTTCCAAATATTCAGGAAAAAACCCGAAGTTTTGGCGAATTTTTGTTCGAGAGTTCGAGTGGGGAAAAAATAGAACAGGAAATCTACAGTCGAGGAAAGTGACAAATACAAATTAAATTAAATTGGCGATTGAAGCAATGCAGATAAACAAAATTAAAAATTGTAAATCGATGTTATTCACTTTTTGGCACGTTTCGTTGCTCTATTTAATTATCCTCTTTGGTTATAGGGATTCATGTAAATTATTTCTATAAATATCGGTGGCACTATAAAATATCTCTTGCTAAATATGCGACTGAATTCCATTGATATTTTCTTCGACTTTCTTATTAAGAAATATTCAAATGTTCACGAACTTTTGTTCACAAATTACCCGAAAGCTTATGAAACTAATTAGAGCCAAATTCGAATAACATTTTCCAGAATTCCAAATGTACTAAGATAATTCCAGTAGAATATGTTATATAGGCCACTTAGAGGTAACAGTGACAAAATTAACGACTAAACAGAAACGAGTAGCGTATACACAAAAGTGATAGCAAATTCCATCAACAACTAAGTAAAAATAGCACGAACATTGCCAAAAATGTTGATAACAGTTTACGCTCAAGATTAATGCTATCAAATCCATCAATACCAAAGTTGGAGACGCTTCCAAAGATATACAAACTCGAACCAACGAATGAGACCTCGCATATATTGAATATAGCAAAATCAAAAGAATTTTCAACTCTAGATACATTAGCTAGTCGCAGCACCAAAAACACGCTAGAACTCGCCGAATTGTTGCAAGAAGAAATAATTGAACCAAATTAGATTATGATCTATTCCAAATGTATCAATAGACACAAATCACGGGTGTTTTTATAGGAATGGCTCCATAGCAGCAACGTTGACCCATTCGAGATTGGGGTACTAAAGTTACGTAACTCACAAGCGGAAACACTATAAAGTTTACAATGAAAGAGAAGATAAATTGACGCGATTCTAGACATTGTGCTATGTAATTAAATCGCTAATTCGATCTTGGTTTTCATTTCGTTCGAATTATTTTCATTTGCATCGGTTTGATCATATTAATGATCACGTGGTTTTATTACCTTGTAAGAAATTTAAATTAATTATTAATTCTGATTTTCAGAGTTATTCGAGAAACTGCGGCCCAATTCAAGACTTATTTTGTGGCGACCGACTTATTTGTAAGTCTCCAGTCAGTATTTTCTTGAGTAGGCTTATCGCAGATTTCTTTGACTTATTTGAATAAGTTAGAAGTTTGGGCGGAAGCCTTGACCAAAAGTCAAACAAGTATATTGGATAGCTGTTAATTACTAATTAAATTATATTCCAGAAATTATTCTGCAGTAATGTTTTTAATTAGTCAGCGTGTCTGTGACCGGGTCAATTTCTATGCTACTAATAAACCTGAACTAGCCTCCTTATGTTATGTGTAAAGAGGTTGTATAGACGAGACCGACGTTATCGGCAACACAAGTTTAGGCTTAGCTATACATTCCAATCACTGAATTAATCTGATTACTGAATGTGTTATGTACCAGCATCCAGTAACCAATAATCTTTACTAGATCTTGTCTAAGATTACTTAATTTGAGTGTATCCATTTTATTTTTACTGAGGCAAATCTCTCAGAATACTGAATTTATTTACTTTCGATAATGAATAAACTTCTTTTTGGCTCATTCGGATAAATTTTAATTTTCAACCCTATTATAAACACATACGATCGATCTCTATAGATGAGAATATGTTTAGACCGTTATGGTTTCTTTTAAATCCAAATACCACTTCATGAATTATATAAACGTATACCCAGTCAACTTAAATGTTGATTGCATGACGAGAATTTTCTGAACAATTATTAATTTGGCAAAGAAAAGTTCGATTTGAGAGAAATAAAACTCCGCGTTCTCTTGCAAATCCAAACCCGAGGTAACGAAACAGGTTGCAGGAATATCAAATTACCCCGTTGCCCGAATTTTGGTAGAACCGAGTTGGATTCTCTGCCTAAACCTACATTTTGGTACCTATAAAGTTTGCCTCAATATTCACACTACTAATTCTGAGGATCTAATCCGATTTATGGTTGACTTTCGCTTTTACAAAGACGAAGAAGTTAAAATTTTTTATTCAAAATGATTGTTTCTGAAAAAGATTTGCTCAATATCCTGTGAATTATTTATTAGCATGTTTATGGATCACTTCTGCAAGATGGGTTCTGTATTTTGGCCTAATTTGGCACCAGAACTATTATAAATTAAACGTCTATTTGTGATCTATTGGAATCAGTTTAGCATAAATATTTTCTGAAACAAAGTTAAATGGATTTCTCCCTACTAAAACATTTTTAAAAATAAAACTTTCCACTTAACCTATTTCAAAAGTATTCACACGAAATGGCACGGAAAAACAACTACATATAAACAAGAAAAATTGGGTTCAGTCAAGAAAATCCAATATTAGGTTTTGTCAAATTAATTTAAAGAAAGCTATGATTAGCTATATGATGATTTATGATTTTCTATAAATTTGCGGTGGCTAGCAAGTTATTGAAAATAGTAACTTTTGTATTTTCATCGAAGGCGATTGCTTAGATAGTTGTTTGATGCCAAATTTCTATTATTAGTTTTTCGGAACCTGTTGTCTTATGTAAATTACCTTAAGCGTTTTAATAACTGAGAAGTAGTAATGAGTTATTATTATTTATCGGGATAAAATATCGAAGCATACCAGTACAATTGCGATGTTTGTGCTGTTATACTTACTCTATGATTTATGTTTCTCTAGCCTAATGAATCTTCAATTGTGTCTCGATATCTACTCGCCTTGCAAGAGAATCCTTACGGTTAATTGTCCCGTAAAAACTATATAATTTCTATTGTCTGAATTGCATTCTTTCCGGTTTATGTACCTAATACAAGCTTAAAAACAGTATTCAACCTGCAGAAAGTTTATCAAAAATATGTCGCTATATAAACGAATCTATACGTTCCAAGTACTTGCGATAAACGGAAAATTCAGATTTCTCTGGTTCGTTCAACACAGTTTGGTTTGATGTCGTCATTTTAAAAACTATTAACTCTAAAATCTCTCTAATTTGTTTTTTGCTTCTCTAATTTCTCCCCAATTACATTTGCATCGGTGGCTTTAAACGATATAGTAATGCACGTAACATTTCTAAGGAATTATTTTATTTCAGGCCAAGTTTAGTAGTTTTTATACAGATTTTTTCTTTTGTATTTCGATTCGCATTCGTAGAGACAGGATCTTTCGTATAATTGAAGATATTCTCATATTCATAAATTGCTTCCCGATTAATTCTGGGAGCAAACTAAACAGATTTATTCAGCTAGTCACGATATCATGTTTAATAAAGAACCTAATGTTACAAAATTGTCGCCTTCAAACAAAAGTATAAATAAAATACTCAACTCAACCCAATTTCTAATCTACAAATTTATTACAATACAATTTCGTCTTTATTCATCCAAATAAAATTTATCAGTTTAGCTAACAAAAAAAATCAATCGACAAAATAACACTTTGAAATATTTTTTTAAGTAAATAAGATTCACTTATCAATAATTTTCAATTAAATTAAAAAAAGATTTTTCTTATCGAAAAATAATAATTTTATCTTACACAAAAACAAAAATCCCCGACCAAATTATTAAACAAATAATTTACAATAAAATGTAAAGGTGAAAATTTAGGTGTGGAAAATTTGATCTATATATTTGGTTGTTTTCTTCAACTTCCAAACCGGATATGTAGAGAGTGACAATGTCGTGATATCGCGCCGTATCGTACCATAAAGTCAAATAGTTGATGATTAATAGTAGATAATGTACCAAACCTTTGTTACATATTTTTATCTTTATACTAGTTAACCCTTTATAATGTGCAATTGTTTTATTCGTCATCACGCGTATATACACAAGATGCGGTGAAAAGAAACCGCTCGCGGAACAAATTAACTCATATATGACTAAATTATATTTACAATATGACTTAAAAACTATAAATTTGATGACTTAATTATTTATTTACAATTCTTCTCATCTCGTTTCAGATAACTCGAAAATAATCTTATTTAAATATCTTGTCTCAGAAAATATCATAAAACCGCGACACAAACAAATAAGACACACGATCATCGGAAATAATATTGTATAGCGTACCTACATAGCGAAAGAGGTTATTCGAGTAATACGATGAGACGAAATAATAGATGTAATTCATCCGTAAATAGCAATCTTAATGGTAAGTGTAATTTCTTAAAAAAATAAAAAATAATTCGTATTACAAGCATTTTTATGAATGAAAAATTATCTGCTGAATTATGTATTATGTGTACAGGTCAAGCTCAAGCTCCGTTGTTTGTTGTGAAAACTTTTTTCATTGACCTTACTATTATCATAGACTAATAGACATTATTTAAATGTTTTATCATATCTAATTAAACAATTTTCGAACTAAAGCTGTGTGCCCCTCATATCAATTTTTGTTTTACTAAATAACGATAAAATTCAAACCGCGTCACTCGAGGCTGACCTGTTCGTTGTTTGTTTGGAAATTAAAGCACGTGTACACATTTCATTCAAACATGTAATTAAAAATTACAAATTTAAAATAAAAAAATGTCTGTAATTAAAATTAAATCTTACGTTTGATTATCTTTTGTGTAATTCACAGCAAACATAATAATGGACCGTCGTCTATCAACCAATTCCGAATCATCAATCGAACCAATGGACATAAGTGTTTCGAATAAAACCACCAGCTCAGACGGAAACAATACATCGAGTGCAATGGCAATAAGTAAAGTAACCGAATCGAATCATAGCGATACGGACAATGGTGGCATTGAATCGGAGGAAAACGATGAAAATATTGTGCGACGCGAAAATCTTCGTTTGCACAATAGCCATATTGATACGAAAATGCTACGGAAAAAATTTCGCCTCATGAATAATAATAACAATAATAGTAATTGTAATAATAACACCGCGACCGATAAAAATCTCAGTATTGAATTACATGAAAATTTAGAAAATTTTCAATGTCATATTTGCTCAAAACATTTAACTTCATCGATTGCACTGGTACGCCACCTCCAAGCACATACCCTAGATTCTGAAAGCCCATATAAATGTAATTTATGTCATATTTCATTCACGACCCTGGCTAATATGCATCGACATACAAAAAGTCATCAGCTCGATAATGACAAGAATAATAATAATAATGATGATGAGGACGACGAAGATTATCTTAGTAACGATAATGATGAATATGAACGTGGTGTCTCGTCCGATGTTTCGTCAGGTAACGAAAGCCGCGACAGTGTTAATGATAATATACGTAAAAATAATAATAATAATAATAACAATAATACTAATAATAATTATTCGATTGGTAAACGAAAAATTTCGAATGACGCCCATGACGATTTAATAAGCCTGAAGCGTAAAAATTACAATAATAACAACCTTATTAATAAAAATTTTATAAATCAAACAAGTCAAATGCTGGCGGAGGCACAACAGCAGCAACAACAAAAATTTTGTTGTCCCGTATGCGAACGTAATGATTTTATTAGCATGCTCGCGCTAGAAAATCACATGGATAAAGAGCATCCTAGTATTCAAGCACGTTGCCGTCACTGTGACATTGTATTCAAAAGTCATAAAGCATTAAATGCCCATCGTTGCACAAAATCAACAAACCAAAGTATAACTCAGGGATTTAAAGATTTAACGTTTATCGATTTTTCTAGCGAAAAATTTCCGATAATTGCAAAATCCGTATGTGAGCAAACAATTCGAACGCCAATAACATCGCAAAAATATGAATGTCCAAAATGCTATCGGGCGTTTCCGTGTTCGAGTGCAGTTGATATTCATGTACGGGAATGCGGTGGGGCGAATGATTCAGCAATTGTTCAGGATTTTTCGATGCGTACAAATAAACGCATCGACAGCAGTGACATCTCGGACGATGATGAATGCAAGCGTGATGACTTTTTTGCTAATCTAGACCTACAAAATAAAACATCGAATACATTTAATACATCGAACAATAGTTCACCGCGATCGACTGTTTCGTCTGATATTATGAGAACACCTTCTCTACATCACTCAATTGACTCTAAAGATTTGGCTGATATTCAATCGATAATTAATGTAACGTCGTCCGGAGGATTATTGCGACATTTAGACAAACCGTTAAAAGATCATTTAGGCCAGCCAAAAGAGATTGAGGAAGAGGCACAAGACGTCTTTACCGCTGAATTTCGTAAAATGAAGTTGCGTGGAGAATTTCCTTGCAAATTGTGTACAGCAATTTTTCCAAATTTGCGCGCTCTAAAAGGCCATAACCGGGTACATTTATCGGCGGCCGGTGCTGGGCCGTATCGATGCAACATGTGCCCGTACTCAATTCACGATAAAGCGGCTTTAATACGTCATATGAGAACACATAATGGCGATCGCCCATATGAATGTGCAGTTTGTAATTACGCGTTTACAACGAAAGCTAATTGTGAACGGCATTTACGTAACCGACATGCTAAGACAACGCGAGAAGAAGTTAAACGTGCTATTATTTATCATCCATCTGAGGATTCGTCGGCTGACGAACATCATCATAGCAAAAAAATGACAATGTTTAGCTCGCCTGATTTTAATGAAGACGAGGACCGGATTCCTAAAGACCGTAGCACTCCTGTCTCATCGAGACTTCAAGATTTATTATTGCCCGACAACCATCACCAACGATTGGCTGCTTCGCTTTCACCGTCGCCATTAAAAATACAAGTAAAAAGTTTGGAGAAATTAATTCATCCAGAAATCATAAAAAGTGAAGCGGAAGATGATATTGAGGAGAAAAAAGTGATTGAAACAAATAATGATGACACAAATCGATCAGAAGATGAAGAGGAAGAGGAGGAAGCTAATGAAGACACAAAGCCGATTGATCTCTCAATGGACGCGCTAGACTTAAGCAAAAAAACTAAATTCGATGAAAATAAATCATTGAATTTGCTCAACAACAATAATAACGATGAGCTATCATTTTTTGAAAAGAATAAACAGCTATTTATGGCACAACAACAATTTTTAAACGAAACCCTTCCAAAAATCGACCCCTCGCACTACCTTCAATTATCCCACTTATACCGAAATTTTATGTTTCCACCGCCTGGTTTTCCTCCATTTTTAATGCAAAATCCGTTATTGCAACCACCAAATCTCGGTGAAATGCAAGATATGATGCGCGGCCAAATGTCTGGAGGAAATTTGATATTTAACCAACAAACATCTTCATCGCCAACGCCACCACCAATTTCAATCAAATCACAACCACATGATGATTCTCCGTCGAAAAGTAGTAGTGCGAATGAATCGCACAAGTACAGTCCAATCACTACACCGACAAATAGCAACAATAATACGTCACAAAACAATATTATCCAGGCACAAAATAATCAAATGTCGAACGGGCCAGTCAAAATGGTTATTAAAAATGGTGTTTTGATGCCGAAACAGAAACAACGAAGATATCGCACCGAACGTCCATTTGCATGTGAGCATTGCAGTGCAAGATTTACGCTACGGTCCAATATGGAACGGCATATTAAACAACAACATCCACAGTTTTGGGCACAACGTCAGCGAAGTGGTCATAACCTGCTTCGGCGGGGTAGTGGACCTCCACCACCACCTTCTCCTCAACAACAACAACAACAGCAGCAGCAGCAGCAGTCACAATCGCAACCATCTCCACAACAATCAATGAACCACATGATGCCACAAAATGTACCGCAATTACCCAATCAACCGAATTTTACATCGATATCCGATCAAGTAAAATATGCTATTCTCGCTCAACAACTCAAATATAATAAAGAAAGTAGTAATAAATTGGGGATGCCATCATCACTGGTACAATCTCTAAATAATAATAGCCACATGCTTCCGAACAATAATAATAATACCAATAACAATAATAATTCAATGTATGAAAATCAAAATAATCAAACTATTAACAATAACGACGAGGAAGATGAACCTCAGTTAGTTATTGACGAAGACTCACAACCAGAAGACTTATCCAAATTGGAATCACCAAAGAATGCCGTCATACCAAATAATGATTTACACCAGAATAATGTAATTGAGGCGAAAAAAATTGCCGATAATATATTGGAACAAGCCAAAAAAGCGTCATCGAGTATGAATGCCACTACTGCTGCAATTTCATCGAATACCAATATAAATCCCGAAACTGCTAAAGATTTTGATTTAAAAATTTCACCAAATTTAATTGTCAAATCGGAAAGTGTACCAATAAACTATAATTTATACCAGGGGAAGGATAATCATCGTGAAGAGGGTGATTTGGCATCCGTGTCCCGACTAGTGGATAACGCGTTCGGTAATTTTTTTGGAAATAGCGAAATTAACACCCCGATGGAGCATAGCGATGAAGATGGTTTAGTAGCATCTGGTAGTGCATCCGAAAGTAACACTTCGGGGCCAGAAGATCACACGTCTGCCATACCGATCGAACCACAAAAGAAAAAATCTGCTTACAGTTTAGCACCAAACCGTGTTAAATGTCCATACTGTCAACGGTCGTTTCCATGGTCCAGCTCCTTGCGGCGACATATTCTAACGCACACCGGTCAAAAACCATTTAAATGTTCACACTGTCCTTTGCTATTTACAACCAAATCAAATTGTGATCGTCATTTACTGCGCAAACACGGAGACGTCGAATCAGCCATGTCAGTCGCTGTGCCAATCGATGAAAATATTCCAGAGCCGATAATAAAAAAGGAACCGAAAGAATATCCTGAAAATGAACCGAATAAATCACCCAAAACGACTGCACCAATTATTCCGCCAACTTTCATTCCAAATTTAGTTTTAAGCTTAAAAACTGAACTCATGAATAGTAGTAACGCATCAAACATTCCAGTTAGTACTGAACTTCCATACAAGTGTCATTTATGTGATGGTTCATTTTCGGAACGAATGCAGTGTTTAGAACATATTCGGCATTCGCATGCGCAAGAGTTTGCGTTACTATTGGCCAAAGGGGCGATCGATGCAGATCCAGAAAGTAATGCGAGTGCACAACAACAAGTACAGCATAGCAGCGAGAATAATATGGATGAGGAGAATAAAGATGGAAAGGGGAAATATCCTGATTATGCTAATCGAAAGGTAAGAATTACGCATGATTATATTATTCAATTTCTGTTATATCGCACTAGCGATAAACACGAATCTTGATAGCACACACTGAATTTGATTTTTCTTGCCTCTTGAGTTCATCAGTCCACCATTTCCATTCAAATTAACTAAACACAAAATAACACAATATTGCATTTATTTATTTCATTAAACATAATTAAATATTTCTTTTAATGTTTCAGGTTATTTGTGCATTCTGTGTTCGACGATTTTGGTCAACGGAAGATTTAAGACGCCATATGCGAACCCATTCTGGGGAACGTCCATTCCAGTGTGACATTTGCCTACGTAAATTTACGTTAAAACACAGTATGTTGCGGCACCAAAAAAAGCATAGTGCGCACAATAACAATCAACAGCAAAATAATAGTGCATCAGACATGTCGGATGAAGAACCGACAACAACAATGATTCCAAATAAACTACTCAACATTCCGGATTTAATACCAAAAGACATAGCACACACGGCCCAATGGAAGTTGAGCCAATTACAAGCAAAACTGTTTGGTCAACATCATAACGAAAGTACAGGCACAAATAATAACAATCATCATCATCAAGCTCCGTCACCACCATCATTCCTTATTTCACCATTTCTACAGCTTCAGCATCGTTTTGCTAGTCTAGCCCAAGCCGGACTCGATGGCCACTCAAAAGATCTCCACGATCAAGATGAATCGGATCTAATCGGAAATCTACTCGGCATAAGCGATCAAGGTATTTTAAATCGGGTTTTGGTATCGTCAGCTGATGAAGCTGCTAAATTATTAGGAGTTGAAAAATAAATTTAAATAATATTATATTATTTTTAAAAAAAAACATTATCGAAATAACTCTAGTCATGTTTAGTTTTTAATTAATTTTTGTGACAAATTAAAATTAATAATAAAAAGAAAAATTTCAACGATCTTTTGTGTTTTGTGCCTATATTTTTTAATTATTATACAAATTATTTAAAATGGCTAAAAGTCGCGTTAGTTGATAAATAATATAAATATAATTTAACATTTATTAATTTTAATTAATAATTAGATAATGTCATGTGAATTTATAGAATAAATTTATGGCAATATAATTATTATAAAAATAGTACGAGCTTTTCCATAATTTTAATTGCCTTGAACCAAAATCAAAATTAATTAAATAAGGATTACATATTATATTAATTATTAATTATAGTTGTGTGTTTAATAAGACTTTTAATTATTTAAAATATAATAATATAAATATTTATTAGTTTTTCGTTCAATAATTATCATCTACGTATTTTTAATTTTATTGGTTTTTTATTAATAAAAAACGCCTTTTGAAATAAGTACATTATTAAGAGGCCTTTTTTAATTAACCGAAGTGGCTTATTTATTAAAAGAAAATAAATAAATTATATATAATATATATATATTATATTATATATACCTAAATTATGTATAGATAATTCTAGGAATTTTAGATTTAAATTTTAATTTTAAATTTTGAGATGGTAATTTTTTTTTGGACTTAACTAAAAAATAAACCAATTAATTTAAATTATTTAGTGCCAACGAAATTTATTTTTGTTTAATTTTACGTTATATACAAATTTTTAAAATTCAAAAAAAAAATATTTTGTGCAATTTTTCATGCGCCATAAAACAAAAAATTTGATTTACTTAACAACGATAAAATTATTATAATATCATCTCAAACTAATTAAAATAATTTTAATGAAAATAAAATTTTATATAACTATATATTTATATATTTTGCCATTTATATAAAATAATATTGAAAATAAATAATTAAACAAAAATTATATAATACAGCAATTAACCAAAGTAGACAAAATAAAATAGAAATTATTAAATAAATGAAATTGAGCTTTTATTTAAAAAAGAATAATAATTTACTTAATTTTAAAAAAAATCGAAATTTACTAAATTAATTTTACATTATTTGTGCAATTATCTTAATTTTTTTTAAAATCCAAAACAAAAAATTGCTTTTGTATTGAACTGAATAAATTTAAATAAAATAATCGAATTAATTTATAGTCAGTCTTTAATTTTATTTAATTAAAAAGTTACTACATAGATTTTTAATTAAAGTTTATAACAAAATAAAATAAATTTATAATTAAACGAGGCACTTGTTTACATTTAAAAAAATAAAAATATAATTTAATTTTAATTTTAAAAAAACATTAAATGCACCTTATTTTATTATAATTAATTATTATTATTATAGTAATAAATTAAACGTAATTTTAATGTGAATATAATGAAATATAAATTAAATATGAAATAAATAAATATTATATTATATAGAAATATTGTAATTTTATTATTACTACTATTATTTTATTTAAAATATATTAAATTAATTATTTTTAAACAAAATTATATTATATTAAATTTAAACAAAAATGTGTTTTTTGCTCAGCATTCAGGTTTTTTGCTCTGATTTAATGAAAATATTTAAAATAAAAAAAAAAATATTATGAAAAATGAATAAAAAATTAATGAATTAAAATTAAAAAGATATTTGGTTTTTGACTTGCCTACAGTTTAACCTCTTCATTCTTCGTATAAATTGGAATTATTTGAAAGTTTTGACAAATAAATTATATTAACAATGCACGGGTTAAGTATTCTACATCCAGCAAATAATAGTAGCGAATGAACTGTTTGACTTACAACTTCGAATTTTCACTATGATTCGATCGGAATCACCTATTACGACAAATTGAGATATGATGGAACTCTATGAAATATTCACAATAATTGTACTTAATTTATAATATTAATTTAGGGAGGTCTTTCCGAACGAATTGCTAATAAGAGTCCTCAGCTAAAACGATGTTGCAGTTAACTTTAAAAGTCAAATAAATTACTATGAGAATGATGCATAAAATAATAACAGCAGGAACTTCTAACGGCTTTGAATCTTTTCTCAACAAATTTCGTTTCATGCTTGATATTTAATCGACCTCGTCTTCCGCACAGTTACGAGTGAAATAAAACGGTTCGGTATCCATTATTTAATTTTTTTCAACTCTAAACTTATTTTTAATGACGTATTGAATCGCAAAAAATACGATCCGCCTCGCATTGGTTTCTTAATAGAGGCTGCAAGAATGAACCAACGGAAATTCACCACTGAAACAATTTATTGGTAGGTCGCTATATATGTAACTGCTTATTGAACTCTTAACATGTTTTTTACATTCGGCTAGATATTACTTCTACTGGGTTTTCCATACCGCCAAAAAATGAGACAGACAAACTTTAACGTGTGAATAATGCAGCGATTTTATGGAATATACTAATAATAATTAATAGTCAGCCAAATTCAGCTCTGCTTATATCTTTATTTAAAAAACCAATCGAATAACAAGAAATGTTTTTCTATGTAATATTTCAACGTTTGTTCCCATGCAAATGTTTTATTCCCTAAATCAGCTGCCTCTGGAATCTGAAGTACCCATTTTGTTTTTTTGTGAAGGGTTGGTCATCATGTCGGCAATCATTTCATCAGTGGGACAATAATTACAGTTTGTAATGCCTTTTCAAATACTATCCTTTATCGAAAATACTGTAGTGTCGAAACGTTTAGAATGGCTAGAAAATATCAGTAGTTGGCGTGTCGAATCTCAATGTTAAAATCAGCAAATAATCACCAAGATCAGAGCGTCACGAAACAATGAATTATGTTTTCAAAGAATAAAGTATCACTACAACTTGCTACTTGGATCACACGTTCCAATCAGGTTAGGGTAGTTGGAGTTGCTAGTAATAATCCTAATTCGCCACTTTTTTCGTAATTAATATTCAAAGTATTTGGGAAAGTTTTTAATTTTCCATTCCGAAATCTTTTACAATTTTGTGTATTTAATAAACTGGCTGTTTAATAGAAAAAACCCATCTTTATTTCTATTTACCATACTATACCGAGATATGTCAGAACCGGCATAATCCACTAAGCAGGTTATGCCTCGCATACGGGGGCCGAAGTGTGATTAACTGCAGCAGGTAAACATTCGATTTTAAAATGAAACTTTGCAACCCATTAAAATTTAATTTTTGCTAATTAGTGCTCAAGGAAAAAATTAGTGCTGGTCCAGATACCACAAATCATTGAACCTGAACCCTAGTTTTTCCGAAAAGCGGTTAAAGCGAGGAAATTTGTGTTTATCATAAAAATAATTCTTATTAAGTTGCATTCAAAAAATAAGGAGAAACAACCATACCCCTTCTAGATACACATTGCATTATATTTACCGTTGAATAACAACTAAGTTTTCTAACACTAAATTAATCAACCAATTTCTGAAAAGGTAAACTAAAAACCATAGCGGCTAGATTTTCGCAAATCCAGAATTGGCCAAATTCAAACAATTTCAAACTACATAATAGATGATATTCTACATTTACTACAAGATCTACATTTACTTGTAATTCACTTGCAAAGTAATAAACGAAATTGAATAGCATCACCAAATAGACATAGTCTATTCCAACTTCATGAAACCTTTTGATTCTATTTGGCATCAGAACGCGCTTGAAAGTCTATATGCATTTGAATTTTCAATCAAATTTATTGAATGATTAAACTCGTCTATAAACGCATCGAAAACAATACATATATTGTAAGTTACCTCGGAAGTTTGAACGAATAATCAAATTATAAGTAATCTAATGTACTTATATATGTAAATGACATTAAGATCTTTCAATCTATCAAAGAAGTGTTTAATATTGAACGGATATTAACAACCTTAGTGATTGGTGCGATTCAATATGCCATCACTTAAATATGCCACACTTAAATATCAACAGATACAAGATAATATCTTTCCACAGAAACAGGAGCCCCATAATAATACCTACAGAATCAATAACATCGAGTTGGAGAGAGCTTATGAAACCATAGATTTGAAGGGTCAACTCCTCTGAAAACATGACCTTCGAATTATAAATTTGATTTTGTCAAAAGATGGAAATCCCAAGTGGAATATGCGGAAATTGATTGGAGGCCTCACTATTCTGTTCAAAATACCTGTATATATACCGGTTCCTAACAGGTATATATACAATATAATTCGAAGAACACAGTGGCTGAGTTTGTGCTAATATGAATTGGCCCAATTCCATTGAACAACAAAAACGGTTGAATGAACAAATTGCTGACATAAAGTCATCTAGACAACAACGAACTTGGCACTTCCGACTACATATTCATATCAGGTATGATTATTATATATAATGACTGAATTGGTGTTAATCCACAATAACCTTAATTCCATTTTAATCCAATAATCACGTGATATTCGGATTAATGAATTATTGGTCCGTGAATCCTTGAGACCGCTACTAGAAGAGATATACAGGCATGCTGAGGAAGGGCTGTTCTCGTCTCCTTCCATTTTGAGTCCATGATCTAGAATACTTTATTTCAGTAATTCGTTCATTCAACCGTCCTATTTAAACAGCCGGTCTGTTTAAACAGATTCAAAAATATTTTCGAACATACTCGATTAAAACTATGAAAATTTGCCTTAGCGGATGTGGTGTGACGCATAAATGCAATTTCTATAATATTTTCAGAGCAATGACTAATCTGCAAGAAGATTTTCGAAATTCAATTTCTATATCGGTAGAACATTTCCGTTTAAAAATGCTCGATAAAGAAATGGTTGTGGAATACAGTTTTGCCGTTAAACTTTCGTTAATATGCATTTTCGTACTAAATATCAAGGCCATCTGACCATTTTTCGAAACTTTTCCCGGTTGAATATTTTGAAACAATTGATGAACAATGAACAATTTTTCGATCGGATTTCGTGATCTCACCTCAGTATATTAGCACAAATCTAGCTCCTATGTTTTGCAGGGGGCAATGAACATATCTGACAGGTCCTTGCCACAGAAGAGCCGTCATTGGTTTCTAGAAGACAGTCAGAACCTGCGTAATTAATGTTTAACTTAAATATTGTTCAATGGTAGATGTACATATTTCGTTTTCAATATAGTATGTTGAAACTAATTACAATTACAACTTACAATGCAACCACAACTATTGCTATTAAAAAAAATCCTCTCGAGAGAATATTATTTATTAAAATACGTGTCTACGAATGCTATCATGCTATTCACGTAGACTATATGCCATAAAAGTTGAACCAATCAATAATATAGAGATTGCAGTTATTATACTGTCCCTGTCAGGACAGTCTAAGAAATTTACATTTTAAATCACCAGTGGTCCTATTCTGGTAATTCCGTTGGAATAGGGAATTGGGAGAAGAATTTACATAGCGTTTCGTAAACATCTGTTTTTTCTGGCCTATTGAGCAAAAAAGTTTGATGTAAATTTTTAAAAATTAGGAATAATTTTTCCATACTGAAACTGGTAAGGTAATTTTGTTTCCAAACAAATTAAAAGTTACATTAGCACGCCTGAAGAAAAGAACACTAGAGGCACTATTACGGCTTTCCCTGGGAATAGGGATTGAGAAAAATATTTTCAAAGCATTTTTGGCTAATTTGTATTTTTATGGCCTACTGATGGAATCAGCTTAGTGCAAATATTTTAAAAACAAAGTTGACTAGGAAATGTACAGGGTACAGAAAACTAAAAAATCTTGGCGCAACTGACATCGATAAAAACATGCCCACAATAACAAAAATAAATTTATTTTTAAACTGATTTTAATTAGAATAAACACATTAACTAAAGTTTTTCAATTAATTTGACCAATAGCTTCATAATTTGAATATTAATTGCAAAATATTTAAATTTATACAACAATTTGTATACAAAACAATCTAAAGTAACATTTTGAAACAACATATATGTACTTCTATTACTTTTCACTACAAACTCAAGAGATCATTTTTTAATATTACCAAAATTAAAAACCCCTATCCCTTTCTGGAATGCGACCCCTGCTGAGTTCCTTCCCCAATTCTCTTTTCCCAGGAAATTATCAGAATAAAGCCACGGGACCCAAGTTTATTATTGATGGTGATTTTAATCTTTGCATTAATGTCATCCATCTATTGTGGAGGTACTTAGAGTTACAACCTCTAAGGAAAAAGTGAATTAATGCAGCTCACGAAAATAACTGTGATTCTACTCTGCAGATAAAACAACATATTGGCCTATTGAAATACATAAAACAGATTAGAACAGCTGGATAATGGATTAGATGTATTCAATAATACCATCCAGCGCAGCATGGGAACGTTCACCAATTTCTAATCACTATGTTAAGGAAACGACCTTATCCCCTTGAGGTCAGATAACATGGGAACGAGAAGAAACCTCGAAAAATCTACAAGAATATGCTCAATTCTCTGTGCAATAAATTAACAGTACCTACTAATAAGGGGATTCCAGAATCTCTGAATTGAAAGTAAATACGGGCTACAAAGAACGAAACGCAAGAGCCGCATATTAATAACGATGATGGATTCTTGGTTTAAACTGACAAGTAGAAAGTCTTCATTTTTGCTACTCAATTGAAAACGATTTTCCAACCGTTACCTTTATAAGAAAACAGCAAATTTAAACACAACAACAGTAAACAAAATTGATCAAAACATACGATGTGATTTTATTGAAACTATAAATTGAGATCAATAATAATTTAATGCAAGAAAGCCGCAGCTGATGACTTAAATAATTACTGGGCAAATTGTAAAAGTCATTCCGGCGAGTGCAAAATAGTTTATAAATCAATCCCAGCCTTCAATGCGAGTTTATACAGTTTTCAGCAGAATACCATTGATTTATTTCGGAGAGGAGATTTATTTACAAAATAACATGCTTCGGTTGGGCTTTAGAAGTGCTGAAGAAGAAAAATCGTATGAACTCGCACTCAGGCTAAAATATGTTCCTCGCCAATCGAAGGCGGCTGAACAAATTATTATTTCCAAACCATTTCCATTTGTGGTAAATCAGTAAACGTATACTCATTACTTATATTTCATTACAAAAACTGAAAAACAAATTATTCAATTAAATTTTAAGATAATAAAACAAATCTTACCAGTTACAGCAGTCGTCACTATTATGCTACCGTACGCACCGTCACTATAAAGAAAATCAATTTCCATTGCACTAGACACTAATTTGCACTGATTTTAAATTTAACATACGATTACACGATCATAAATATAACCAAACAAGAATTTTTCCTACACCGCACTGAATTCACTTGTTTTTAAAAAATATTTTGTAGTAATAAATTACTATTGATGGTACAATATGGTGTATCGGTCCCTTGCTCACCAGAACAAGACGCGGTTTAATTTTCAGTTAGCAGTTTCACTAAATTCACTGCTTGGCGAAATGGTGGGCGGCTATTTGACAGACACAACTTTTTCTGCAATCACGAAAACCATTAATTTGATACATGAACTAAGTTGAATAATCCAGTAGCAATAATTATCACTTTTGGGTATTGCAAAAACGCGAATACTATCAGTTTATTAACGAGTTTTCTTTAAATTTTGACATTTTGGTATTTAGCAAGTAGTTTTGCTCAATTTGCTTGAACCGGCTGAACATGACACCTATGCGTTCAAATAGTAACCTTTTGTTTATAAACTTTTCAGTTTTCAAACAGTTGAGTCGAATCATTTTAATTTAATTAATAAAATAATTAGTTGTGATCAATTTAATCTCGTTCATCCATATTCTAGAACATTAATATTATAAAAGTAAGTTTTCAATCAACTAATCGTTATCATAAAATTAGTTTGTAACATAACCTCTAAATGTATCCATCATTCAGACGAGTTCGTGGTCTTAAGTTATCTAATTATATTTACAGATTATATACAAATATGCCTGGAGTCGAGCTTAGTGAAGTGGTTACTAAGCTAAATGATTTCGCTAACATAAAACTAGCTGAAAAATGGGATAATGTGGGTTTGTTAATCGAGCCGTATACCCCAAAGTAAGTAATGACTCACAGTGCTAAATAGCTTGAAATATGTACGTGCATCTCGCTATCATGTTGTTTATTTATAGATTAATCCAAAATATTTTATTAACAAATGATTTAACGGAATCCGTAATGAAGGAAGTGATTAATAAAAAGGTCGACCTAATCATTTCGTATCATCCACCTATCTTTGCGCCAATGAAACGAATTACACAATGCTCTTGGAAAGAACGTATTGTAGCACAGTGCTTAGAAAATAGAATCGCATTATATTCGCCACACACTGCTTGGGATTCTATAAAAGGTGGTGTTAATGATTGGTTGATTAAATTTCTTCCAATCGAAGATGGTGTCGTAATGCCGGTTGTACCTAACGTGGATAATCCTGAGTATGGCGCAGGACGGATTTGTAAATTATCCAGCAAAATGACACTAGGCGATATAGTAAACAATATTAAACCTCATATCGGAATTAACAAACTTCAAGTATCGATTGCAGATGGTGGCGATTTTAATTCCGAAATTCATACAGTAGCTGTATGTGCTGGCTCAGGTACTGCAATACTTAAAAATTGCTCGGCTGATCTATACATTACCGGTGAAATGTCTCATCATGAAGTTCTCGAAGCAGTACACAACAAGGTCCATGTCATCCTTACAAACCATAGCAATTCCGAGCGAGGATTTTTAAAGGAATTCAAGGAAATTTTGAAAACAGCCATTAATAATCCAGATGTCAAAGTATATGTATCGGAATCGGACGCCGATCCACTAAAATGTTATTAATGCAATAAAACACTAAGATTCAGGCTCATAATATAAACTGTTTTTAATAAAAAAAAATTATTACTTTATAAACTTTGGCACATAAGGCACTTATGGTACTAGGTAATTAGTAGAGCTAATGATCACAAGGGTTTACACCCTTAAACTAATTTTAATACGTTTTCTTCGTATTGAAGTACTGCATTGCCAATTTGCTTGCGGGAACCAAATCGTATGCATTTATCAGCGTTAGGACCGTCCCGTAGCGGGCACTCGGGCACGTTCTCATGAAACTTAAGATAGTTTATGATTCCGAGGCCAAATCTAAGATTCGGTTCGATCGCCCTTAGTATATGAACATCGGTTTGCGATTTGACGAACATATCAATAATTGTATTAACTTCCACAGCAGTGCGTCTCGTTAAATTCGATATATCACGATCATTTCGAACAATCGGAAGTTCGGATTCTAATTTTTTGCGTGCTTCTACGTAATCTCGACTGTAGAACGCTATTACATCGTAATTTGCGCGATCAAAATATCCATAGCCTTGGCCGACATCACAAGTATCGCAAGCTTTACATAAAGACGACCAGTCGCATGGATAGGTCATAAATCCGATCGGGCTATATACTTGGAATCCTTGGATTGTGTTCATTCGCACGCGATTTAGAAAATCTGACCGGAATGTCATACTATTCGATGCGACCATCACTAAACTTTCGAGCCCAATTTTTCGGAGAGCTAAGTCGGTACCAGCTAAGCTTAATAATTCATATTGTCCGTAGATAGTGTTTAGAACGGTGTCTCCCTGGGCAAATGGCCTGCTAAACTCTTCAGGGAGTCGAATTGAAACCCAAGCAATTCGTGATCCATCTTTTTTGAATTTGTCAGTTAGATTGACGGCGATCGTTTTCAGTCGCAGGAAAATATCATCATTCCCCTGACTAGACGCTTCCATTGGATACATAAACACCAACATTAGGAATGTATTATCCTGATTTTCCATACAAATCTTCTCGTATCGCGTAATAAATTCGATGGCTTCATCCAACTGATGCTGAAATACAGGCAGCAAAATTGCAATACGCGTACTCTCTGTGACATACGGTGAAGGCACAATTTCAACCAATCCCAGTGGCTTTACAATTTCGAAATGTTTGAGGACGATTCGATTATTAGTACGATTTCTAAAATTCAAGAATAATTTATAGTCCATTCCACGAACTGGATCAAATCTTTTATAAGCGGAATGTAGCTCGATAAAATCAAGCATTTTATCCTTTTTGTTAGCTTCGGCTATAGTACGGGTCATAATTTTTTGGATATCTTCTTTCTCGATTTTACTTAGCTCCTTCACGTTATTGTCTCCATCCCACATTAAACTGTGCGTTAAATTTAAAAATTGCCAGGCAATTATATCGTGACGTGTATCCGGACTTTGAGAATGTGGCACTCCTAATGGCCATTTAATTTCGAGAATATCGTTAGATACGGTCCCATTCGAGATAAACGTTGATTCAATTTCATTTTGTTGTTGTTGTCGTTTGATCAGTTCCAAATGTATCTAAAATGAGAGTACATGAAGTACTTGTAGAAAGGTTTCTTGACTTGCGTTTCTTACCCTTGAGAAATATACATGAAGCAAATAAAAATCATCCGACGACGTAATCGGATATATACTAATCGCTTCATTAAATTTGTCATCATGTTGCAATTTGTGCAGATCACGGTAAATTTTATGCGAGCCTAAATCGAAAGCACTCATATTAATTCCTTGCCACACGGTTTGACAATGGTCTATAGAACTTGCGTACTTAACGCATTTACCAATGTTCATGCTATGATAGTTGGAGGCTGCACTTCGCACGCACCAGTCCAAATTTGCGCGAATTTTTCGTATCACGCTACTCGAGAATACAATCCCAGCATTCAGATCACAGTAATTACGAGAATTTTCAGCCGAGTCATCGAGAGCACCATTAGAATTTTCATTCAATGGTTGTCCTATATACACATCAAAACTAATACTGATGTGGTACAGTTTTTCTTTTAGTTTTCGTGCATCCAAGTAATTTTTATCTGATGTTATCATAAAGTAATCATAATCATCCAAATAATTATCGGCAATATACTTGAGTACATGGAATGGTTTTAGATTTTCTCTCGTATCCGTAAACCCCACAATATTTTTTAACCGGAAATTCGTTTTAACGTCATCTGCGTTTATAAAGAACTTAATTTTATTTACCAAATGTGCAGAGGTTTTATTAAATGCCGTTGCTAAACCATCGATGTTCTCTTGTGATGTCATCACGCCAACAAACAACTTTTCCCGTATCCCCAGCTCGGATGAATAGTACCGCGGCCGGATAATATTTTTAACAATCTTTTTCGCGGAAAGTGGTTTTTGAGCTAAATTCAGCTGCGGTTCAAACTCATCACCATATTTATCGTAATTTTCATAACTATCAGGACATTCCTTTGCGATTTCACGAATTTCCTGTGGTACGTAAATACTAAATATAAGTCCTAGCAATATCCCGATTATAAAATAATGATTTTTGTTGAAATTAAATTTATGTATGCCAAACATTGTTTATTAATTAGAATGAGACATGAATTAAATAATATGTTTAATAATAAAATAAATTGTAAACTCAAAAGTAGAAAATTTGCGTTTTTTAATGAAATGTTGACATTTTGAGAATATGGAAATTGTAAATGTCACAAGAGTACTAAAAAATGCAGGGTGTAAGTTGTCGATAAATTCTTATAGGATTTAAACCGATTAAAATACACTACTTTTGTGGAAGGAATCCTGTTGCGTCCCACAAAGGAACGCAAACGTACTCGATTTCACGTCATCGAACGAGGCGAGCCACTGCTGATTAAATTTACGATTGGAAATTGAAAAGTCCATAACTTAATAAGCTAACATGCTCTACCATCTCAATTGTGTACTACATGTTTTGTTAAATTGCGTTTTATCTGTTGCTTCCTTAGCTCAATCTATTTGAATACCTAATCTCTTAATTACTAAAAAAAAACGATAGAATAGTGTTGTCTTAGATTTATACCATGTTTACACCAAAGCTATTTTAATAGTATAATACTTTTTTGCTAATAAAGTCTGATGGGAAGACTGATTTTTTCAAATAATCGCATCCGTTCGAAACTGATTGTTGGGATTGTTACAAATTTTCCATCTATGAGTCAAAAATTCAAATAATTTTATTAATAAAACCCCAACATTTCGACGGTATTTATTACTGATGCCGAAAGATAATAGTTGATGGACACAAATAGCGACAATGCGTTACAATCCGTACTCTGCGGACAGAGTAAAATTTTCGTCAAGTTCTTCAAAAAACCATTTTAAATGCCTCCCAATTAATCAGTAAAAACATGGTTCGTATCTCTGTACCGGTATCCGAAAAATATTATAGCAATCGCACGTTAAATCCACCCCTACTTTACCGAAACTCACCCGCAGAGTTGTACTAAATTTATCATCAAATCAAATTTGACATTAGTCATAATTTTTTTGTCATTTTGAATGCAACACACAAATTCAAATAAAAAATAGCAAAGCAAATCCAAAATAAAGTGAGAGAAAAGTGTTGTAGTTCGTTTATTATTTTTATTTTTATAAATTAATATTTTGTATAATAAAATCCAATAAAATGGATAGCAAAGGACGAAATGTAATTGTTTGTGATAATGGAACAGGAGTACGTAATATTTTGTTATTAAAACTTTGGTTCGCCTTTTTTCCCCATTGATGACACGGAATTGGGTTGGGCGCTGTCAAATAAAAAAATTTCTATTTTACAATTTAAACGAAAGATAAGAAATATGTGATAAAAATATATGTATTATGTTGTATTCGTATTTTTAGATAAATAAAATGTCGAATGAGTGTAATCGTTATCAATGAATGATTTAAGCCAGAAGAAATGTGTGTAAATTATTGCCGAGTGTGTTGTACATTTTGTGTGTGTCGCTCTTGACCTGGTTTGAGGTTATGTTACATTAAAGGAGTAGCTGAGTGCGTTTGAATTACATATTAATCGGTTTTCAATTCAATGTGTACTAATTACTGGGAATCATCTTGATTACAATGGTTGAATTAATAAACACAACTATGACACTCTGGAAGAGAGCAGATCCCGTCTTCTACCAATCTCTTGTATCAGCCGTTCAGAGCTTAGAACCAAAATTCATAACTATTTTAAGTAATTTTTGTTACAGCGTACAAATGGTATACTGTAATTATGTAAATGGGTAAATGGAAAGTTTGAAGTGAATGAAATGTGGTATGGTTAAGACTCGCAATGTATGCCATTCATTCGAGACAGCGACCTTAGAAAAAATATGAATTGCCTGTTAGAGAGTTTGCATGTACCGTTTATCCAGAATTTAAAAACATATTGAATCATTCATCATTATAAAGGAGCTCGATAATTTCTTCCTTACCGGATTGACAAATATATTGTTAACAGAATTGAATCTCACTACTTAATCGCATATTTCCGCATGAGCCATTATACAGATTCTCTAAACTAACATTTCCACATTGTTCCAATAATTAATATTCCATTTCAGTTTGTCAAATGTGGATATGCCGGTAGTAATTTTCCAGCCCACATATTCCCCTCAATGGTTGGACGACCCATAATTCGGGCAGTCAACAAAATAGGTGACATCGAAGTTAAGGTAAGCGTTACACACATAAAGCTATTAATCTTTTTAAACAAACACATTTTTAAGTTTATCACGAAACTCCATAAAACTACAAAAATAAACCACGCCAGGATATCGTTCCTAATTCTATATAATAATAGAGATCATCTCAGATAATTGTATATCAAAACAAATCCAGAAAAACATTTTCATTATTTTTTAACTATTCTGTTCAGTTTTTTAAAAAGTTATCATTTTTAATTTTTAAGTTTATTTATTTTTATTTTTAAATTTTAATTCCAGGATTTACATGTCGATGTAAGTCTTAATTACTTTAAATTTTTTTTTGTCAAACGAAATTTAACACCTGAGATGTTTATTTTTTATTTAATTTTTTAAATTAAAATTTCGTTTGTGTTTTGATGGATTTTAATGGATGAGATAGCCAATATATGAACCGTCATGCTCGTTTAACTAGTAAATTATAGATGTCGTTAAACTTAGGATTCAACATGGTTCGATTATTCCCATTTAAAATCCAACCGAATGCATTCGATCGTTTTTGCTCGTTGTGCGTTTTTATGTTTTCTAAACAAATTTATTTTTAATTTATGTAATTAAATGAGAAAAGGTGGATTACACATAAACTAATTAGTTTATCTATCACTCAATAGATGTTCTGTAAAATATAAATGTTTCAACCTACAATAATTTGTAGTTTTGTAGCCAATACATCCACCTTTTTGTCTTTTACACATTTTTAAAAACTTTCCTATTCACACCGAATTTTTAACAAATTTCGACAAATTTTATTAATTAACCTGATCATTGTTTTAGAATGGCTTGTCGTTTTTACAAAAAATATATTTAAATAAATGTTTAATTAAATTTTAATAATTTAATTATTTGCGTTATTTGCACGCATTTCATTGATTGTAAATTAAAAAAATTAAATTAAATTGATAAATTAAGGATGAAATTGAAGCAACACTACCAGTAAGTATATGAGATATAGGAAATTCGTGTTTGCTTTTACAATTTTTAAATAAATGTATTTTGCTCGATTTTATTAAACCACTCGTCCCTTCACCTCTCCCCCCGATTAACAATGTGTTAAATGTATCCGTTTTTTCTTC
Organism: Nephrotoma guestfalica; assembly: GCA_963691935.1. Taxonomy (NCBI): domain Eukaryota; kingdom Metazoa; phylum Arthropoda; class Insecta; order Diptera; family Tipulidae; genus Nephrotoma; species Nephrotoma guestfalica. The sequence goes on from OY829915.1 coordinate 11,311,950, forward strand.
CCCATATTTTTTTCCCAAACTATAGGATTTAATGGTAGGTGATGAAGCATCACAATTACGATCATTACTCGAAGTATCGTATCCAATGGAAAATGGTGTCGTACGAAATTGGGAAGATATGTGTCACGTCTGGGATTATACATTTGGGCCGCAAAAAATGAATATTGATCCGACAAATACTAAAATTTTGTTAACGGAACCGCCAATGAATCCAACAAAAAATCGAGAAAAAATGATCGAAGTAATGTTTGAGAAATATGGTTTCGATGCGACCTACATAGCAATACAGGCTGTACTCACACTGTATGCACAAGGATTAATTTCTGGCGTGGTTATAGATTCGGGTGATGGTGTAACACATATATGCCCCGTCTACGAAGAATTTGCGCTTCCACATTTAACACGACGATTGGACATTGCCGGCCGTGACATAACACGTTATTTAATAAAATTGTTGCTACTACGTGGATACGCATTTAATCACACGGCCGATTTTGAGACTGTGCGCATGATGAAAGAAAAATTATGTTATATTGGATACGACATTGAAATGGAGCAGAGGTTGGCTTTAGAAACAACAGTATTAGTTGAAACGTATACGCTACCGGATGGCCGAGTCATTAAAGTAGGTGGAGAACGTTTCGAAGCACCCGAAGCACTATTTCAGCCGCATTTAATTAATGTAGAGGGACAAGGAATTGCCGAACTAGTTTTCAATACAATACAGGCGGCCGATATTGATATGCGATCGGAGCTCTACAAACACATTGTATTATCGGGCGGATCAACCATGTACCCAGGTCTACCTAGTCGATTGGAACGGGAAATCAAACAATTATATTTGGAACGTACTCTAAAGAACGACATCGATAAATTATCTGTAAGTTGCATGCGTAAAATTTTACTTACCAGCGTTGTAATAATATTTTATATTTTATTTAGAAATTCAAAATTCGTATAGAGGATCCACCCCGACGAAAGGATATGGTGTTTATCGGGGGTGCGGTACTAGCTGAAGTAACAAAAGATCGTGATGCATTTTGGATGTCGAAGCAAGAATATCAAGAACAAGGTCTACGCGTTTTACAGAAACTGCAAAGTCGTCCACACTAAAACCACATATAAGAAGTTATCAAATAAATTCTATATTATAATTTTCTATTTTTTATTTTAAATTCGTATTTTGTGCTTTAAAACGTTATTAAAATGGATCCATATGTTTTTGTAAACTTGTTCAGTATTAACATTAATCCACTCGTTCAATAAAATAGAATTTTAGCTCAAAATCTAAAAACTAAATTTGTTTATAAAATTATAATTTTGTGAATTTGTTAAAAAACATTGTGCCAAGTGACACATAACCTCAAAAAATAATATAGAAAAATGGCGACACTGAAGTAACCGTATTTTTTTAAAAAGCGTGTAGACATTTTTTATTGCGCAGATCTATCGACAACCGTCAAAATGACACCAATATGATTTTACTATCGCATTTATTTTTAAATAGTTATTTTTTATTAATTAAACACAATAATCACACACATTATTGACGAATAAAAAATAAAAAATTCTACACAAATATTTTTTTTTTTTTGAAAGATTTGAATAATAATGAATATGTGCAAGAAAACGTCTACGATTCCTTGATAGCGGAGATGTAAAAAAATAATAAATTATTTTGTAAATTTTATTAATTTTGATCAAAATATATAGAAATAAATAATTTAAATAAATAAAATTTTATGCATTCCAAATTAATAATTGGAATTGATTTTTAATTTTTGGATCAGCCGAAAAAGTTTGTGCAGAATTTTCTATATAACAGGTGGAAATATTAGCTATAAACTAAAATAAGCAATAATATAAAAAAAATCTCCTTTTGGCTTAATTTCGTCTACATACATCTACTAAATTCTCCAAAAATATAATATCCTGCACTCCATTTATCGTAGAACAAGTACTTCTTTGTAGTTTTTCCGCGTTCAATGAGACACTGTAAGTAAAGCATTCTGGCCACGCTCCTGCATGCCACATTTTTACAGCATGAAAATTGACTAGCTCAAAATGTCTGACTATTTATTAATTTTTATTTTTAAGAAATTATTAATAAACCCTTTTAATTTCAATAAACTAACACTCTTTTTCATTCACTCACATCTCACAAGTTATGCCAACTATTGAGTACGATTGTGGAAGAAAAGATAGAAACCATACTGGAACCTGGGACGGAAAATTGTTTTGCCCATGGATGAATGTACTGTAGACAGAATTTGGGAGTTTTGATTAGTTGCTGTAAGAGTAGGCATGACAACACGATTTGCGTTGTAACGAAACTTACGGTCCTGTTGTTGGAACCTACTTATTGTGCCATTTGCTCTGTTTCCGGCATTTTAAAAGATCAGCAGCTTAGGGAAATGCCAGCCCAGAAACATTGTGGTAAAATCATCCAAGGCAATAACCTCAGTAACGGCAGCGAAATGGTGAAATTCATCTATAGAGCTCGATAATATATCAAATCTAATGAGCAGTGTCAGCACCTGACAAATTTGGACTTCAATAACGAACAGAGGAATTTTATTTATTTTGTGTGTATAATATTTTTTTAATTTGGCGCTACATCCCATCTCGCACACCTCACAATGGATGCTGATGCATTAGTAAAAAAATATGACTTGACGTCGTTGGGTCGGTTACGTTTTGTGTGTTCATCTTCTGAACATATGGGTGAGCAACCAGCGATCTATTTGCATCGATGGCTTTACGACAGAGCGATTTGGAATCTTCTATTTGTCTGATTTTGCGAAGGACAGGTACAAGGACTAAGTCAATTTAGTGGAAATCTCTTTGATGATTATAATGAAGGACCTTCCATGGGCATTAAGTGAATAAGGATAATAAGTTCAGACAAGTAATCGATTGCTTTGAAATTGGATGTCGATGCGACTTTTTGTCAAGATTTTGTCTCAACAAAATGTCAACAATTTGATGATGAAAAGTCTTTAGGGGCTGCGTACCAATAGTCGGGTAAAAGTCAATTCTAAGTAAATTAGTCGGTAAATCAATTATTTTTGAAAAACTCTATGGTAAACTGACCGAAAAATCTGTTCAAAATCCGATTTTTACCATAGTAAATGATTTACTCGGCTATTGGCCCGCTGCCTTAGTAGATTTTTTGTATTTTATATTTTCGCTAGCGCTACATCTCTTATAAGAACGATTTTAACACTTCATTGAGGTTTCCGTAATCATGCAATCTTCAGATTAACGAATGATTGCATTGATTCCTTAGCCGTTGTCATTGAAAAGCGGCCTGAATATCTATTTAAGAACAAATTTAAATTTCGAAAAAAACGGCAGAATCATGAACTCCAGGCAGCAATTTTAGACTATATTCAAATTTTAAGTGAAAAATAACAATTATACATACAATAATGTTCTCATTAAAATTTAGTTCGATTGCTCTAAACGGAGTACCCTCGGCCCGCCACAGACGACCCTGGTTTTGGTAAGGTGAATTTAAATACTGGCAACGCTAGATAAACGATTTGAACATGTAATTTAAACATTCAGAAGTTTTTAATCTAACCAGAAACGTGATTCAGACAATTAGCAATACGACATTCTCATAGCTCAGCCAACCAAATTTTCCTTTTCATAAGTAAATGACATTTGAACATTTCAGTTTAGATGTGGAATAAATGCAACAAATGATGTTAGATAATGCCAAAAACTCATGAACAGAATTCTGTAAGCAGCAAAATTAAAATGCACACGTTTATATGATTTGAAATACATGTACTCTGCTCGCCAAGCAGAATTCTGTTTCTCGTCACTATTTCTAATTTCGCTGCTCAACAACAAGGCGATGCCACATAAAAGTAAAAAAAATATGAACGACTAACTTCAATCATGATAAGGAATATGGCGATTTCCAACAAAGTAGCTAACATCCGGCGAACAAAACACAACTCGCAGGTTGCTATAAAGCAAGGGGGATCAAAACTGTAAAAATGATGGATTTGGCAATTCTCGAACCCCTTGCCAATGCAGAAACCAACGCTAACTACATCGTGAATAGGAGGTACTAAGAAGTGTAAATTTTTTTAGTTAATTTGAGTGCCGAACTCATGGGCCGACCCATCTTTCATTATAGGCTGGCATGGAGCTATATAATTCGCAGATGGTTCTATGAAAACGGTCCGGAAAACGGACGTCCTCGATTTGGCTGGGAAACGGCGATAACGTAAGGATGGGAAAAGCGAAAGAGTTGGGAGTGCCTAGGCTCTAGAACAGATTTTTATATACATACAAACATAAATATTTATCTTTTTTACACATGTTGCTTGCGTACATCATTGCCGACACGGTGCTGCAAACAGAAATTCTGACCCACATATTTTTAGGATAACAAGCAGTGCACAAAAATTTATAAGTTAGAAATAATTACCAAATTGAACTGTACAAAAACATTTAACGCCCGAGCAGGGACTTGAACCCTGGACCCTTGGATTAAAAGTCCAATGCTCTACCGACTGAGCTACCCGGGCTCATAGGATTGCACCGAATGAATAATTTCTACAGCATTTTTATAAACGTAGTTAAACTTGGGAGACAAAAAAGCTAGCAGACCAGCAATCATCCGGTATTCCTTTTTTAAATCTGCAAGTAGGATAGCTTTGGAAGATTATAATACTCGTATGAGTGAATGGTCAAGTAACGAATTTTTGGATGACAGAGCGAGACCCATATGTTTAGAATGGTTAGATTTACTGTTTTAGGCGTTCGAGGGCCTAAATTAGTGGAGGCCCTCAAATTTGAGGACAGAAATCTATTAATTGTAATTGTTTATATATGATCCCGATTAACTTACGTGTGACAAAAAAAAATTGGAAGGACGACAAACGCTTTCAGTACGGTAAAAAGGAAGAGATGAGGGAATTTTGCGTTTGGAATCACATAAAGAACCTCAAATTCATAAGTAACAACAACACTTACTATGTATGTAATTATATAAATTATCTTTTGTGATTAGGATGAATTGCGGGTGATCCGGAAAGTTGTGGAAGCATACACCGAATAATGAATTTAAAGGATCAATTATATTCTTATTGTATGTCGATAACAAATCAGAACCTCTAATCGGCATTAACTAATTTGCGATAATGAACCTAAAGTTTGTCTGGCATGGAATAAATGTGTACGTTTGGTTTGATACTGGTGGAGAGCACAGTTTGCACAAGTTGACAAATTTTGAGTAAGCAACGATTATATAACTACTGATATTTTAATAATTTTGAAAGCCCGAATTGTTTTGTTTGTATTACAATAATTATCCTAATTACACATCAATCCTTGGCGGCAGATTAGCGATACATTCAAGTTCATTTATTCAATTTGAAGTTAATTTCCCTCTAGTCCTCCTTATCCTGTAGGTAAACGACTATTGTTATACAATAAAAATAAAATATTTTTTCTTTTGGTTATGAAAGTCTACACAAAATTTTTGCGGGCGGAATTCTAAGGAAAAACACAAATTTATAGTTTAAAGTATTTATGTATATATTTCAAATTCACATTTTTCTTTGTGATAAATAGATAACTAAATAGCACATAAAATAATTAAATATAAATATAAATAGCATGTATGTGTATAAAAGAAATTACAAACGTGCCGTCTTTTTTACTTATTCATTGTGTTATAAATATTTATTTTATAGATAAAGGCTAAATTTAAATTTCTCCAAAAATATAACCAAGGGCTTTCGCGGTTTTAATTTTAACTAAATTACTATCATCCTTCAATAATTGCGAAATTTTATAGCCTACATCGAGCTGGGGCTGGTTTGTGGTTACAAAATTTTGCAGTATACCAATAATAATTGCTGCATTACCGCGTAACTCGGGCCAACAACTTTTTAAGTACGGTAGAGTATGATCGATAAAATCGTTTATGTGATCTACTAATTCTTCCCCCTGAAAATACATAAAATTGAGTTATAAAATATACCTTAGATGATTAGACCGCAATACTCACAAATAACTTAACAAACTCGTACAAAAAATGATCATAATTTAATGTTTGATAGTCGATCAAATGGTCCCGGGCCATTTTCATAATTTTTGGTGCATTTAGAAGGGCGCACATTTCCCGCAACGTATACTTGCAGGCACGCACAATTCGCTGTTCCGATTCACTTAAATGCAATAAAAGCGACACAAAATTTGTATATAGCTGCTCCCGAAGTGCATCCGGTATTTTAATCGTTTCACTAACGACCTCAACATCAATCTTCGTTTGGCATAGATCACCAAATAGAATGATAGCCGCCTCTCTTATATCCACATTACTGTTTTCGAAAAAAGGACGTATTCGTATCGACATCGAGACTTGAAACATATCAAGCTTATCACATGGAATTGATTTTAGTATGCGCGATAACCCTTTCATACTTTCGAGGGGAATATTTATAAGACATTCACCATTATAATCATCGATACCCTTGAGGAGAGATGTCAATGCCATTTCAGAATATTTGTCTATGTCGTGCTGTGTTAAATTACCGATGAATGCGAGCCCGCGAATACATAAGCCTCGGACGAGTGCGTTGGGATCGTTTAGTGATGAATGTAGATGTAAAACGATCACAGATGATATTTCACCGCATGGTTTAAGCGGCACTAACTGCGAATAAAATCCGAGTGCCGCAATGCGTTGAGGATCATATGGACTCGAAACATATTTACTAAATGCTGTTATAACCTGCTTCATTGCGGACGAATTTATACTCAACTGATTAGCGAGGCCAGTTGCTAATGGCGTCAATATTTCCATAAATTTTCCTAAATCCTGGGTATTTGTTAAATCATTGGTTAGAGTAAGTGCCACGCTAACCTGTTCCATATCGAGCCGGCCCAAAAATAGTATGAACGTGTCGAGTATTACCTGACACGGATTCATTTTAACTGTAGCCGGATTAAATCCAAATTTTGATGAAATTGATTTTTGTTGAACGGGAGTTGTGGCCACTTTACCCGATGCTATCGGCGGTGCTAAATTTGTATAGGTCGCAAGAGTAGTCAATAGCATTGAAAATATATTAGCAAATCGAGATTTTAATTCGGCCGCTAAATCTGGGACGACAAACATCTCGCGTAATGCACAAATAATCGCAAATGGTTGTTGGGTGGCGATTTTTTGCCGACTGTTATCTTTTCCGTCCTCCTGTTCGTAAAGGCATGAAGTATTTAGCGTGGTCAAGAAATTCTCGAAAATGACCGCACATAGTTCGAGATCGAGAGCTACCGTTTGCCAATACTCGATTATATGTTCCTCGTAAGGTAAATTTTGTCCTAATATCTCGTTACATACATTTTTCGGGTGATGTTTTGTAAGGCCGACAAGCGCTTTTAAAATTCCAGTCCTGGCGCGAACGGTTTCGCAATACTTGACAACGTGTAGTGATTCTTTGACCAGCTCCGGTATAGCATGGAATAATTCCTGCCCCTTATTCTGAACAAAAAATTTTAGTACGACCGATGCGCCGATCGATGAACTCTGTTCCGGATCATTCATCGAGTACAGTAGTGTTTTACAAAACTGTAAATATTGAAAATTGGAGAGTCGCGATCCAATCACATTTGCGATTTCTCCAGCGAACCGATAAATCTCCTTCGGTTCATCCGTAATAATTTGATCGTGAATTTTTTCTAATTCTATAATCCAATCGTTCGTATTATCCGCGATCGTAAGGGTGTCGTATATACAAGAAATTTCTAAAATTTTGCGCAGTATATCGATCGACGTCTGCCGTACTGTTGCATTCGAATCGATACAGCGTGGCACAATTTTACCAATCATTGAACCAGTTTGATTAAACTTCGATGGAGCATCATGCCCGAGCTTCATAGTTTTGATGTACACGTCCAACGAGTTGTTCAATATGTGTCCGGCACATATCCGAACTTCGCTATTTTTATCCTTTAGCCAAATTTCAAGAATCGTATTTACATCGTCCAAGGACGAGGGTAGCGGTATTTTTTCAATTATTTCACGAATAAATAAATTTAATTCGGGCAGAGTTTGATTTAAATATTTAGCTAGGAGACTATTCCGCTCGTCATCTTCGGGCGATGCAAATTTCGTTTTTAGCTGTTGTGCCGCCAGAAAGAAATTCTGACAGAATACGTGCAAAATGTCGTTTACAATCATATTGTTATCTGTGTAGTTGTAATTGATACGAATTAAGTTAGTAGCCAATTTAATAATTAATGGGAACAGTTGAATATTATCGCCGAATGGTTCAATTGGAATTTTTACAAGAATTTTTATAATCTCGTCGCGATGCTCCGTAAAATTAATACTCTCACAATTTTCGTACGCCAGGAATTCGTCGATCAGGATCGAAAGAGAATTCATTGTTAATTTCTTGATCGTAAAATCTTTAGTCTCTGACAATTGTTTTAGCAGGTAGCTGAATAGTTTAGTGTTGAAATTATTATAGACCAAATGTTTTAGGGAACTTTTAACGATGTATCCATAACCTTCGATAATAAGTAGTCTGATCTTATATATCTCGATATCCTTGTGTGCATCTTTAATAAAATTTAGACTACTAAAAAATCCCGATACTTGCTTTTTACCATGCGCCTCATCATCAATCAAAATTTCGATTTTTTTGATAATCAAATCATAATGTTTCCGTGCAATATAACCTAAGGATCGTGCCGCATCCGAGAGACGATACTCATAATCCAAATTTGGAAAATGTTTCTCCAATTTTTCCAATTTCACACAATTTATAATAAAATCAATCTTCGACTCTATCAAATTTATATCGTTTGTATAGCAGAGACAAAGACCTAGCATTTTCAACATCATGCCCCGCTCATATATCATATTCGGAATTTTAAACTCGCTACTCTGCACATGATTATTATTTGTGCTCAGATTAACATACAGTCCGGTCTGCTCGATGATTTTATTGATCAAAGTTTCCGGGAATTTTGGTTCATCGATATCTTTAATGGTTAACATTAGGAATTCGTATAATTTATCGTAGTAGAGCGTCTCGTTTGCAATATTGCTGAGAATCAACAAAATTTCTGGAATTTTTTCGTTCCACAACGGTACCAAATGTTTGTTCAAATTGCTACAATAATGTTTTAAAAAGTTGAGTACATTTTTATTGCGTTCCCGTTCGGTATAGTTGCCCAATAGGATTAAGCTGCGGATAAATATTGCCTCTGATGGTGGAAATTTAATTGGAGTCTCACCCGATAAAAAAATCGCATTTTTTTGAAAAAGGTTCGATAAGCATCGTGCTATTGTGCTACACGCATCCGTAAACTCCAGTAACATGTAATGCTGCAACAATTCCGATTTTAATAGTTCATCTATTGTCCCAACTGTAGACGAGAGTATAAACATTGAATTATTACAAGCCTCAACAAATCCAGTATACTCCTCGACCGAGCCGTATTCAAACACGAATTTATTGTAACGACAACAGTGCCGAATTATAAACTTTATAAAATCCGTATCTGATATAAATGATTTCTCTATAAAAGCCACGATCGTCTTCAATATAACCATTTTGATCTTAACGATTTTTTCCGTCTGAATCATTTGCTTGAGTACCACATTAAACTCTTTTACTTTACTTGATACATTCGCATTGGAAGTGTTTGTTAGATGCGTTAACAGTAGCAGCGATTTAATACGTTCCCGTTCATTATTACTACGAAGCTGGACGAGTAGCATTTCCAAAATTTTAATGCTATAAATTTCGGATAGCAAATCAAAGCATCGCAGCACTTCGTAGTGTCCTTTAACGGTTTGAGGTTTTTCATAATCGGGTGTCACGCACACTAAATCAAAGAGGCTGCTGATTAGTGTATCTGATAGTGGATCTAGCATTTTAGGATCTAGTTTTATAATAGTTTTTAATATTGAGGCAAGCAGCTGGGTGATTGCAATGCGATCGATTGAACGACGGTATAAGCTAAGGAGAGATGGAATGACCTTACCGATTTGCTCTTTTATTTTATCACTCGGTAGCAGCGGAAACATTAACGATAATGAGTACAATATATCACAACAAACTTTAGGCTCTCGTGACGGTAACCACTGATGTAGTAATACGTCATACGCTATTGATATTTCTGTGCCGTAACTCTCCTGAGACAGTTCGTTATCTTTTAGATTTTCGTGCGTAAAATATTCGACAATTGCTTCACAAAAACGTCCAATTGCAAATGAGTACGCTTGCTTGACGTGATCCGGTTTTATCATGCTGAGCGTTGGTAGTATCAATACAAATACCGGTTTGATAAATTCTATGATTCCTTTAATGTTGGCAGTGGCTAATGTACCCATGCAGTGTAATATCATAAAATGAGTTACGTGGCCCGTCTGTAGTTGCTTCATAAGCCCATCCATTACGAGATGACATTGTGATCGCCCGATAGACACTAAAATCTCAAGGGCCGGTTTTTGTAATTGTATACAGTTGTCGGTGTGGCGAGTAAGCTCTGTAACACTTAGTTCGATTACATGCTTTACTAAGGGTTCTGATAAACCTGCCAGCTTATCGGGTTGTGTTGTTATATTTTCGATTACTCTGTGAATTTTAAGATATTGTTTAGTCATAATGGTTATGTGAAGGGGCGTATTTGGGAGAAGTGTAATGTAATTATAACGCAACCAGCACAACCAAAGGCACAGATCTCTGCAAACTTCACTAGAATTCAATGAACCCGTGTCCGATTTGATTACGTCAGCACCATCTAAACAAGTTAATGACCTGTGATGCTATCACACTGCACTTTTCCCATCACAATCAATATGCCGCCATATGGTGTACTCCGGATATTACCAATTAAGTGTGATTAACGAAAAATACGAACTACGACTTACCTTAATATGACTGCAGTTTGTGATTCCGCCAATTTGGGATTCTTGCCTTTATAATCACACAAAATTTGTAATACATCCTGTGGTTGCTTTTCTGAAATTTTTACCACGGAATATTCAATTGTACTGCGAACCGTTTCATCTTTATCGCCCAAATTTTCCAATAGATTTTGTATTGCACCTTAGTCGCAATAAAACAAAAAAATTGTTAACAAATATGTCGGCAGCCATAGAAGTGCAAACCGAATAATTACCCAATAAATGTGTATCGATTTTCAGTTCCTCCATATCTTTAAAAAACACTGTTTAAATTACATGAATTGTACAATTTTCTTATCTTTAATAAATTTTTTCTTGAATAAACACAAAGAAGTGCAAGAAAATCCTAAAATTGTTCTCTCTCCGAGCTGAATTGTTTATATTTTGATATCAGCTGTCAGTGTAATGCCACTAGTACATGACAGCGTTTTTTTGTTTGTGCGCCATAAAAACAGCGTGCTTTATAGCGAAACTACTATAAAAATGTCAAATTGGCAACCAAGCTTAATACTCCAGTTCTACGTCATATTACTAAATATTCCACATTTTAAAACAATTTATTGAGTTAAAAATTATAAACTAGATACAAATAGATATTATAGATAAAGAAAATTTATTTAATATATTTTTCCATAAATTTCTTATGAAATTCGGATCGCAGTGAATCATTTATGAAATTATGTTCTTTTCGTTCGGGCTCGGATCTAGCACAGTTTTTGAACACTACATCATCATCCCACCGTCGTTTAACTTTTAAATCACTTTTGCCTTGTGCACTATAATTCAATAATGGATTACCCGATAGAATATTTTCCATTCGAATTTTTTCATCTTCCTGTTTCTTTTCTAATTCTTTTTTCTGTTGATCCTGTGCCCGTTCTCTTTTGATTTTATTTAGTTCGGCTAATAGTGCGGCCGTATCATCTTCCGAATCATCATCCGATGAGGATTCTGAATCCGCGGGATCGTCTGCATCCAAATTTGCAGCTGGAATTTGATCCAATTTCTGACGTTTGGAATTCTGTTCGATAGCACGTCGAACATTTGGTGGCACTTGGGGTGCTTTTGCTACTTTACCACCGGTAATGCTTGATGTCAATTCACGTTCATCTAATTCTTTGCGGAAATCACGGTTGCGAAGTTCTTCTGTGGTACCTTGGCCTTGATCACGATATTTGAGTTTCGTGTGGCTCGGTAAATCGCGACTTGAGTACTGTTTCGAAAGAGCACTTAAATCTTTCTCACCGCGACCACTTCCACCCCGTGCTGGATCAAATGTTGGTCGAGCAGCTGTAGTCATATTTTATGTTTTAACGTTTAACCCAAACAATTTATGGTAAATTCTCGATGTCAATAAAAAAATTAATCACAATTGACTGACAATCGTTATTACAATGAAGTAAGCCACAATTATACGATATTCATTTTCAATCACTGCACTTTTTATGAACAGTATTTGTACACTGTTAACTTGCCGGTGTTAAAATTAATTAAAATCGTATTAAACGGAAATGCTAGAACAGATTTAGACAATTTTTTGTGTGTTATGAAATCATTAGTAAAATTATTTATATTGGTTTTAGCTGGTAATCAAAAACATACAGTAGTTTAATGCTCAACACACGCTCCTCAATGTTGCGAAGAATTCGAGATCAACTGATTAGTAAGATACCTAATAGATATTCAATCAAAATTAGAAATTACTTATCTTACTTGATTTCATAGTAACATAATATAAATCAATTATTTAATTTTCGACTGAATCTTGGGCTAAGGATAATTAATTTTCGCGCCATTAACTGCCATTAATTGTTCGGAACAGATAATATAAGTAATATGAGGGGCTCACCTCTATCCCTTAAGATGTATGGGGTAGGGGAGTATTTTATAGTTTGATGGTAAAAGTATAAGTTCTAAAAATCGTTATAAATTTCCAATTTCATCGAAATTATTTAAGACAGGACTAAGTCTATGCAATATTCCTGTAATTTGGTAAACGATTATTGCTACAGTCCTAGTTCTATGAGTTAAGATATGATTGAGTAATTATGAACCTAAAGAAACCAATCCATCAAAAACTAACCTTCGAAGTTTCGCAAGACGACATAAGCATTTTTTAAGAGGCACCTAAACAACAAACCAAAATGATTTACCTAAATAGACAACCTTCGGACATTCCTTTTAATTTACGCTCGGTACAGTTTAAAGCCCGGCAAACATGAAAGCCGTGGCACAAACTATTCTAGTTTAGTCAGAATTTAAATAAATTGACCAAAAATCCATTTACGATGGCTTTATGGAGGGTAGCCGAACAACCATGGAAGCGAAGGATACAAATTCATGATATCGTGTTAGCAGACTCATGAATTAAGACCGGATAAATTGTTGATATTCTCGATATTTCAGTCGAACACGTACAAAACATAACTCATGAAAAGTTTGGCACGAGAAAGCTATAGCACTGTTTGAATAAGTTTAAGCGATCCGACAAAGCTGCTACGGTGCTCCGTAAGCCTGATAATACAATAATCCAGCAGTACACGTCAGAAATGAAGCAATCAAATCTTGGCGAGGTGGATATCAGATGTTCTCAAAGTCACCTAGCGCATGTTATCTCGTGAGCATATGGTCTCTCGTTTTCTGGGACTTACAAAGCACCATCTTTATCAACTATTTGGAAAGGGGAAGGATAATTATTGGGTCAGAGAAAGTCTAACAAATAGTTTGGTTAACTAACAAATTTAAATTAAAAATCCACATATTAAACAGTCTCAAAAGACCGTACGATCCGGTTTTGCATCAGTTGGGCTTTCGCACATTTTTTCCAAACTGAAAAAAAAAATTATCAAAATAACTGAAACCAGTTCGATAAAATCGGTTGAAAAATCCTTGACCTTATGCTCCATAGTGACCTTATGCTCGATCCACACTTTTTCAGTTCCAAAAAAGCGGAATTGATAAAGTGTCTTTAATAAAAACAGTGAATACTGACTGCTCCGAATTTCATGGGTAAAATAAAAAATTTAGAAAAGCGTATCTCTTTACAAGAGAATCCAAAAACGATTTTCATATAAGCAAGGACGTTACCATTTGCTAGATCCAAAACTCGAAAATTTTGAATGGAGCGATTAACTGTAGTGATTCAAAAATATTCCCTTTCTACAATAGAGATGTCTCATATAGTTATATGCTGTCGTGGTTGGGCAAGTAAAACATGAAGGTCAAAACTAGGAATCTTGAACCTACGACGGTCTCTAATACAGGATAAAGGATTATGAGAAACCTACTAGATCAAACTGTCAAACTTGATCAAACTGTCGTTTTTTCACATTACAGATCGGTATTTCTCCTCACAAGTGTACTATCACCATTCCAAAGGGATATTTTAATATCTAATAAAATTCTAAATATCTTCATCAATTTACAAATTTAAGACCAACAACTAACCGACCATTCAAAACATACACCTAGCATCGTCAGGAACCAAGAAGGAACACAAAAATTATGCTTATTAATTATTATTTAATCCTACAGTTCTATTAACCTTCGCAACCCAATTCATTTATTTCAGATATATCTATATATTATTATTCCACCAAATCTACAAAAAGCCTGTACAATTATTTCTTAAATTTCCCCTTTAAAAGTTTTATATAACGAATACCTAATTTAATAATAATAATTAATAATAGCTTGCTTTAACGCACCCCCCATATAACGAACAAAACTGATGGTTTTCTTTGGTTTGACCAATGCACCTGGAGTATCAGGCAGTCTTGTTTTACAAAGCGTCATTAAATTTATGTCGACAGTTTTTTTTCTGAACCGTAGATGGCGGATATGTTCGTAAAAACTAATAAAACATAGTGGCGGGAAATATTAAAAGTAAAAATAGTATGGTTCGAAATGCATATTTTAGCAATAATGTATTAAATTATTGCTGAACAATGACTCGAATTATAATTTTTAATTGTTGTTTTTTCAGAATTTATTGCTTTCTTCACCACGAAAGACGTTGTACGAAACAAAAATAAAAAAAATACTAAAAAACGTTTACTTTAATCGATGGAATATATATTCGATTAAAGTAAACGATTAAATATAAAAATAAAAATAAATTCAAAAACTCATCTTTTGCATCCTTAGGAATCCTTAAATATTTGTTCACTATATATGTCAAGTGATATATAAATGCGCAATATAAATATATATATATATAGTATATATTATATATATTTGATAATCATGTTTTTATTTCACGTCATTTATATTAAATAATTGGTTGGAATTCTGAGCTTCGACTTCAGGCAGCAATTCCGAGCAGCCATTATTCTCATTCGGTTTAAATACCTTGAGCTACACTGGACAGCAAAATTAACGTGCCACTCCAAATGCACCTTAAGTTACTTTAAACCTATTTTTTCCTAGGCCATTATTCCGATTTAAATCTTTTGCTTGAGAATTCTGCCAAGTTAACGGAAGAATTTGAATTTGAAGTTCTACCTTCTTCCCGTGTGCTACAAACAATCATTTCTTTTTTAAAAACACCATTGATATTTTCTAAATTTTGGCACTTTTTTTTGACGACACCCAGTCGTTGGACTCTCTTTCCTGAATATTCTCAGAAAGCATAAAATAAGTGGCAAGACCGTTCGAGCAGTTATTTTAGTCCAAGAAGGAATGACCCATATTTTGCTGTGTTCAGCGTTTTAACAAAACAAATGATCACACTCGCAGATTGGATAAGGAAAACCAAAAAACTACACGAATGCAGGACCGATTTACGCTAAGAGTCTTAAGAGTACGGTTCACCCCTAGCAGAAGTAAACCTCGATACGGTAAGGAGTCATCTTATAAAACATAATGTAAATGTAAGGAATACATAGAATAAAGAGCCTGCTTTAAACGCCAATCATCGTAAAGCAAAATTATAACTTGCGAGAGAGCGATATTGATTGGAATGTTGAGGACCGGTAGCATGTTTTAGTTGCCCATCGGCCTCGGGTTTTGTTGTATAGCTCTTGTCGCCGAGTGAGGATTATAAGAAGACCAAATAAGCGTTACAACAGCGATGTTTGATGTAGGTTCTATTATGGTTGCGGCATTTCCTTAAATACCCGAAAAAATCTCGTACCGGTACTCAATGGTTCTTTGCCACGCAATAGGTACAGTGTCGAGATTTTTTTCGATCATGTTGTTTCATTTGCGCATAACAGTAATAACTTCTTACTAATGCATGACAATACAAAACCTCACACAATACGCGCTGTGTCGAAGGGGTTTGGTTGTTGGGGATTCTAACCTTTCTAACCTGGTATGGAGAAAGTTACATACTACGATTTTACCTTATCGGGGGATTTTACACACTACGTTGCTTTAAACGCCACTAGTACTAAGTAAACCTCGTACCGTTTCAATTTTCGCAAGGCAAAAGTTGAGTTCCTTTGTGGAACTCAATGATTTATTAACTAATATTGATTGACTCCATTTTAAATTATACCAGCGACATTGACTAAGAACAATCAAAAGCTGATTATTCTGATTATTTGATCGCCTGAAATGATTTTAGCAGCCTATCTAATGAGTTTTGCAAGGACTTTTATCCTATGGATATCCAAATAAATTTGAGGGCGAACAATGCTCTATTAACCCGCAAATTATTGCTAATACATATATGTATGCCTAGTTTTTTAATCCTGCTGTTTCTAAGCTGCCAATATCAACCTGCTGTAAATTATTTAAAATATTTGGATGGTTGTAATCAAAGATCCCTTGTATCTATTAACTTCGATTATAGCACGGTGTTAAGGAAAATAAACAGTTTAAGAGAAAATTTCTCAGCTCGGATGGATTACCATCAATTGTTCTAAAAAAATATATTTATAGTTTGGCTCAATCCCTCACAGTCCTTTTATAAAAAATCTCATTTCAAACTATAGGCCAAAAGCAAAACTGCCACGTAATCTCAAGTTATTCTAGAGTACCGTGTATGATTTTCCAATCCAAAAGAATTCACATCACTTACTCTGAATGTCATGGAGGCAGGAAACAAGGTTGATATTGGCATTTTATAAAGTTTCCCACAACATTATAATTTTTAAACTTAACACCCTTGGCTTCCCACCACAATTTGCTTCTCTGAGTGGACTCTTATAGAAAAATCGTAGATATAGAGTACTCATTCGCCCCTTTTATTGCGACATCCGGTGTACCTCAGAGCAGTCATTTGGGGCCAATATTTTTTATTCTGTGTATTATTGATGTTGGGCATATGATCAACAACTAGAATATTTCTGTTAACGCCTATATGAAAAATTTTCAAACATATATCAGCTCAAGCGATTACATTTGCCGTCTCGTGATTAATTTACCAACACTGACGTCATTACCAGAGTTACTTCTAGTAACTCTAGTTTTTCTAGCTCCATCTGTTACAAAAACGATGTATGCTACCTTCGTTCGTCTAGTATTCGAATATTACAGTGGAACAAGGATTTATTAGGTTTGCTTTGCAAGGGGTACCTTGGATGGATAGGAGTGGAATTGTTGCAAATAGTTTTGTTCATCAATTGCTATCCATCGCTATTGGAGTATCTATTAAACTTAATCAACAAGTTTAGTCACCCTTTTTCGAAGAGGTTCGTTTAAGGACTCTTCCAATCCGATTACAGGAGATAAATACTCCCAACCCGAATTGTGACTTGCATTTTAGATTCTCCTTGTGCCAAAAAGTGTAAAATTTTGAACCTATTGTTAAGTAATTACGTTACAGTGACGTGGCACCGAAACTTAGACATACACTGAAGAAAATTAATCGGAAGTATTTGTTTACAATGCCCATTATATCTATTAAGACACAGATTACCAATTTTATGATAACATTCTAATAGAAATAATTTTGATTCATAATTCTTTAGGTATAATGATTAAATGATTACTTATTAATAAAAAATTTGATAAGAAATTTATATTCATAACTTCATGGGTATTTCCCAATGTTACAAATTTTGAAGTGGTAAAAAATATGATAATGATGACGGCTAATGACGATTTGAAAATGCTATTCTAAATAGGTCTACATCAGTCACCACACAGTTAATAATAGCACATACTCGTATTATTATTAATCCACGTTAGTAACAGTGAATGAAACCGAATTAATATCAATTCCACCATAACGAAACTTTTGATCATTTCATTGGATATTATTGTTCGAATATTCTTTACTACGTAAAGTCGCGATCGCGACACTTCTTTTGTTTGTATATTTTGTTGTTTGCGACTAGATTTTATATAAAAAAACAAAAAAAAAATAAAAACCACACAATAAATAAAGTTAAAAACGATCTACCTGTGTATTGTGCACGATCGCGCTCTGCTTGTTGTTGTCTATAAAATAAAAATATTAATTTGTAGTTTTGTTTTTAGTTTTATTCCTCAGTTGGTTACTAAACACTTGCCAAGGTAATACGAATTTAAAGTCGTGTGTAAAAAATTCAAGTTTAATACTTTCATTAAAACAAAATAATTATTTGAACGAGGATCAAGTTTGATCGAATTTTTTTTAAAAACAAAAAGTGAATATTACTTTTATTTATTTATCTAGTCTTAAGTTTGTTTAAGTGTTTTCAAGGAAAGTGATCTTTTATGTAGCTTAATTAACTTAACGATCGTGCAGTGGGAATTTAAATATTTTGTATGTTAGTGAATATTGTGGCGCGATCACAATTTAATATTTTAAGTTTATGTGCTGTTGAGTCATTTAGTAGAGATAATAGTGGATATAGTTTTAGATATTTCTGTGTTATCATTTTTTCCATATATCATGTACTTAAAACTAATTAAATGGGACGAATTACTGGCGCTTGTACTACTTTCTCTAGTTATTAATTAGCCCTAAATTTGTAGCTTTACAATATTGTACTTTCTCCCATAAATCACCTAATGATTTGGTTTATCGTACTATAAAGTGAATGGCCTTCATATTTGGCTTATCAAATACTGGCGCCAAAACGGGTTGTCATTTGCATATACAAATTTCACTAGTAGAGTAACGATCGTACTTATATCACCCGCTGTACATAATAGTAATTACGTTGTTGGACATATTTTTTTATTTATTATCTACCTTGTGCTAATCATCTTTTAAGATTTATATGAATATGCAAATAAACGTTACGTACATGAAAAATGCGGGCTAAATATTAAATTTTACCTGTCTATGGATTAAATTAATTGTTCGCGATCAACTACATAGCTATACTGACTCATCAAATCAATGTACATAAAATAAATTTCAACTGCTCGATAATCACGTCTTAAGCATTTATTAAATAAACGATAATTCTCAATTGATTAATCATTAGACGATTTAGCGAATACTAAACACAATTTTTGTTGTTATCTTAAGAAATGCAGTTTACCATGCCATCGGGGCCGGGTATACCCGGCGCGACTCGTATAAAAGAAAGTGAAACCCGCGCAAATTACACTTTAAATATGCGGGGTGGTATGATTCATCGATCAATTTTTCGAATAAATGTATTATCATTTTGAGTTTATGCAAATATTTCGTTAGGTGTTGCGCGTTTTTATGTTACGTAAGGCCGCAAAAACTTGATACGCGCGAGAGTTTTACATTTTATTGAGAATGTCTATATAAAGCCTAATGCCATTCAACCAAAATATGTTATAAGACACCATCAAACTGTTATTATTATTTACACAATGATAAAGTAAATGAACCGAGTAAATGTTAACAGGTTAAATGCACGTAAAAGTATATTTAACATTCATTGAGGAGTCAACCTCGTGCGCTCGTTTTATAGTAGTACAACTTTAATCAAATATTTGTTAATCAGGCAAACAATAAAACCATTTATGCTCGTTTATTAATGATTATGTGATTAGGTAGCAAGCCCATAGTTAAAATATTATGTCGCCTTTATGACTAAGAAATTAGAAGTTGCTTCACACGTACGCCTATTAAACAATTAAGTTAATGTTCTATATTTACTTAAGACCGATTAGAATCGTTTACATATTTTAGGTCATTGTCTCCTTTAGAACTATACTACTACTTGACAAATAATCCTTTATAGAAGAGCATTAAATATTATTATCACGATTTTTTTTTTCTTAATTACAGATCGCAGTCTAAACGAACGAAGCCTTTGCGCACTGAGCACAACAGAAAACGTCATGTTTCGCCGAATAAAAATGAATAAAATAACGAAATTGTTGTTTAGTTTAATATTTTTAATTGAAATTAATATAATAAATAGTCAATATAATTACCAATATCATAAATATAATAATTATAGAAATAGTGATAGTAATATAAATTATAGTGGTAATAGTGATTATCTTTTAGAAACACGTGAACGTGATAATTTTAATAGTGAGTGTCCGACATGCAATACAAATAGTGAGGTCACGGATGACAACGGAAGTGGTGTGGTAAGTTTGTTAGCTTATAATATTTTAAATCTAGTTATTAAGCCTTTTCATAATATGCAGTAATTGTGTTTAATTAGTTTTAGTCCCAAGATCAAGTGTCACGGACGTAAAAAATATTTTCATTTATAAAATTCCAAAACTCTGAAAAATTAACTTATTCTAGAAATATTAGATAAAATAAGTAGGGTCGGGTCGGTCGTTGAATATCAAGTTAAATGTCAGCAAAATATTTCACAACAATTGAAAGGCTTTTTTCAAAATTTAATTAAACAGGACAGGAACCAAGCACACATTTTATCGATAAAAAATATCAACAGAAAGAAAATATTTTTCAGGAGAAATTGGAGAAAGTAAGGCCTGCTAGATTAATTTAAGTTTCAAAGTGAATCATATCACCGAGTATCAAAAAAAATATTTATTTAGTTTTGTTTCTGGGTCACCCAGTAAACTCAAAGGTATGCTACAATCTTATTTGGAATTTCATGGATATTTTATTGATTTTTTTAATCGCTCAAACTTGCGCTTGGTTCCTACCCAGATTTCACTAACATGGCCTTGAGATTTATTTGCTTGTTGAAAATTGTTTTTACGCTTGTTTTCTTTCAACTCGCTTTTTTTGTGTCTGATTGGTTCTTTTCTTGTACATGAAAGGGAAAGGAAAAATAATACAGATGTAAATAGGCCCATATTCTTCAAACAGATAACCAACCGACATACTTTCTTGAAATCAATTTCTTTTCAATTTTTATAAGTTTTCAATTCTGTGATGAGGATATTTGTAATTCATTTTTCGGCCAATTTTTTGGAATTTTAGGATTGTTTTCCACTAATCCAAATAAAAAGCTGTCAGGGCCGTTAAACCATGGGTTAACAAAGTCTTTGCCACTAAATTTTTTTGGGACCACAACGCCAATAGTTTGAATTTAATTTTATAGCCAAATTTGTTTTAAATTTCTGTTGTCAATTTGTTAAATATATATTTGTCTGCTAGTGAATGTCAATAGAAAAATTTGTGTATTATATTTCGGCACCAAAATAAAAATTGAAACAGAGCCTGGACACATAAAATTCGTTGCGTTAAGCTCCGGCTTTCATACAAATTTTAAATGTATGAATGACTCAGTTTACATTTTCTATATAAAAAACTTAAGGGGCGCAACGAAACGAATCGTTTGTGCTCTGGGCTGAATAGCTAAAACGAATTTAGAGAGAAATGATAACTTTTAATAAGTAATATTACGATTAGATAGAATAAACTTATCCAACAGCTCAATTTTACATTATTAATGTCAATTTTAGTATTTTTTGTACTTATAACTGTCATTTTTTTCTCGTATCGAGCACAGACAATTCAAAAATATTTTAAATTTGTGTAGGTTTGGGAATGAAATTTGAAGCCTAACATTATTTAGGGAGTCTGCACTTCGATATGATGAACGGAAAAGTTTGGTAAAATGTCACATTTTATCAGATTCTGCGTTACACTATTTACCTTATTGCAATCAATCTTTCTATAAAGTTGCGTATATCGGAGGGTCGATTAAGAGTTCGAGTTACGAGTTTCAAAATAAATTGTTTCTATAAAACAAAAAATTAACCATTACGAGTGGTATCTCGAAATAACACCACCTAAAACAACACCAATAAGTTGAAACTGAGACACCTCAAAATGTCTTAAATAAAAGGTATCGATTGAATTGATTAGATTTCGGACTATTGGAATACCAAAATGTCTGAAATAACGTGTTATATGGTATATTGGCAGCTAATTTTCATTCTGTAAAAATTTTATTTTATCCAGATTAATCCTCTACTGTTAGTCAAGTATGCTTTGCTCTTTCCTGCTGACAAAATTCTGGTCACTTCAAGTCTGACGGTCAAACGATCACCATCAAAATGTTTAGTATTGATGGGTATTATTTCCTTGAAAGCCTTAAGGGAAGATTTACCTAGTTCGAATCCCACTAGAGTCAGAACGTAAAAAGAACTACAATGGTTCATGAGGCTAAGTGGTTTAAAAAGATTGGCTTTAGAGGATCTTTAAAGGTCATTAAAAGCCTTTTCGAATCCTACAAATATTACTTATTTGATTGTAATTTGAAAATTGAGCAACCTCTATTATCAAATAAATTTATAAACAACTCGCAAATACCGTTTACTGTTAACTAAAATTTTTTTAAATTGTTTAACTACAACTACATTAATATTTGAAGCTATAACTCCCTATCACCTAGGTTTAAGATTGTCACCTGCTTGGGCGGTAGGAACTGTCAAGGTCTGGATTGGTACTGATAAGCGCAAAGGATTAGGACTGATAAGCCAAAAGTCATATAAGTTAAAGAAATCATACGTTTTTATCGGTTTTGTAATTACAGGACAAGCATTCACAACCTGGATGCGTGATTCACTAGAAAAAAGCCGAATCGGGAATGCCCAGTAAGATAGCTTACTGAAATGGTTTTATTATTTCTTTCTATTTTCGACTCGAGTATTATGAGTGAAATGCAATATTTAAATCGGCAGTGAAATCAAATCTTAATCCAAAATTTTGAAGAAAACGTAACAAAAGTTAGTATATAAGTATTGTAAAAATGATAATTAATTATTTGACTGAAATTTCTTGATTATCCGGTCGACATATTTCTAATATATTTGCTATACAATATTTAAGAACTTTTATTGGTCAATTATAAAAGTAATTCAAATCAGTAAATTGTACTGCCTAGAACGATCAAACCAGATATATCACCTTGAAAAGTGTGCGAATTGCTTACGTCAGTACATGCTTCCAAAAGCAAATTCAAATACTGCTTGAGAACCATTACTATGAAAATGAGTCTCTGGTTTCCTCTACATTGGTCAGGATGGTACAAATCTCAATAGTGTTCAGCTTCGCGTGCGCCATATTTCTTTATTTCTATCTAGCATTATGGCAACGGGAAGGATCTTTGTTAAACATGTCTTCGCATCGCATGGATTAATCTCTTGGCGCGAAAAATATTGTTGAATTAAGCAACCCTACTTTGTAATGGGCTCTAAACTAAGATAAGAAAATATAGGGTTTGCTTTCCGTAGCAACTTTCTGATTGGTCCTGCGCTTACCGTTGTATTCAGTTTGTGTTTTACAAATCATTTGCTGTATGGCTATTTTTCTTCTACACCAATTCGCAATGTAGAATACCAATAATATTCTGTAAGCAATTTAGAATAAATGATTTATAATCCTCAAAACGTGGCAGCAATTATTTATTTTCTTCATAACGGGAACACTCGTTGTTGTTATCAAGTCCCTAAGGGGTTTTGAATACCTAAAATAAAAATATCAGATTTTAGTTATTATTGTAATTCATTTAATAGAAAGCACAAAGCCTAACATCGGCTAACGTAATCTGCGAGCGGTTACTGTAGTTAAAAATGTAACTTTTTGAAAGTATACCTCATGCTTTATAGTGGCATTAACGAGACACACTCATAAATTTAGTTACTACGCGCTAATGGAAGATGACCAATAGTTTTTATATACCCCAGTAAAGCTCATTTTCAGAATCTGCAATATATTCTTGTGAAATCCAGAGTGACTAAAGCTATAGTAACAATCAACCTGTTTTTGCCACTCATGAGCCGAGTTATAATAAGGATAATAATCTGACAATCTACTTCCAAAAATGTAAACTGAATGTCTTCAAAAGCATCACAATTTCACAATTTTGTGCTAAAGACTTTGTTCCCTCCCGATTTACATAATATGTAAGACATCTTTGAATAAAGAGATCCGCAGTTAGAAAATTTTTCAATCACAATACGTGGTGTATAAATGTGATCGCTCACAACTAATAAACAACAAACAATCAGGCGGAAATGTACAAATAGCGATTGACAAACAAGCATATCCATCGAGCAAGGACGTGTTAAAGCAACGATCAACAAAATGTCATTATTTATCTATGTTGCATATATTCCAACTGACTCTCCATTAGCATCTTATGTATGCTGTTTTCTGCGACACCATTCTAAAAACAAACAATAATGCCAATCCATCCGACACTATTCTAATATCGGGTGATTTTAATTTGATCACTTAATTGGACCTATGATGATGAAATTTGCGAGATTATACCCACCCCTGCCTGTTCGTAGATACCATGGCCATTTCTAACCTGAGTCAAAGATATATTATATAAAATGGTCGTAACAGAATTTTAGACATGATTTTATTAATTCACCTGATTTGTTTAATATATACGAATCGCTATCACTATTCGTCATCAACGACATTAATCATAAAGCGATCAAATAGTTTGACGAACGAAACCAGTATGAGAAGACACCTGAGCGAAAGGCCATATTACAACTACAGAAAAGCGGAGGACACAGTGAACTTGGATTTATACTTTAAAAACATCAACTGGGACGACGAATTAAACAGCAACAGCGTTGATGTAAATGCTAACTAATAAGTGTAAAACCATATATTTTGATCGAAAAACTAATCATGTTGCCCAGTACCATATAAATGATACTACTCTACAAAGAGTATATGAATTTAAAGAATATGAGTTCCTCTAATCACGTCGAGCAGTGCATAGCTAGGGATTTATTAAACGGTGGACTAGGGATGTTGAAGATATTGAAACAATATATTGTACTTCGCATACGTCAGATCCCAACTTGAATATGCTGCTAATATCTGGTGCTTTTTCTACAATGAACATATCTGTAACAGAGAGAGCCTCCAAAAGAAGTTTACACGTTACTTGGAAGGTTGGCTGGAAATATGACAAAGACTTACCGTATAACGTTAACCTGCAAGAATTACCGGCATACCTCACTGGTTGTAGAACGAAGATGAAACTAATAGTCAGCTAAATTTAGAACTATTTTTATTACAGAATACTAAATAACTCTAACTTTAGAATGCTAACTGTAAATCTTTACAGAATCTCCACCCAGATCTATGACCAGTTCTCAATTGTTAGTGTATTGCTGCGTCAATCTAAAACACGTGGAAAAAACCTCTTGTTTACTCGACTTACATTAAATCAAACATCGGGAAGCACACATCGTTAATACTAAACGATCTTCCCCCGTTGACGTAAAACGTGTAAGTATCACGTAATAATAATGATAATCATGTGATTTTCCAATTTTCCATTGACATAAAAATGCAGGTACATACACAATATACATGACACTGGACATTAGTTTGATTTGGAAAATTATTCTTAGATAAATTTTAATAAGCTGATAGCTTGTAGAATATTTAGTAATTCGCATTCAGTTGTGGATTGCAGTTCCTTCTGAATAGGAGCATTCATCATTTTAGTTTGAATGTTGTTGATTAATATTCAAACAGCCACATCGCAGATCCCATAATAACCGTCTTAAAAAGTTCCCGTGTACTCAAAAAAAATGACGAATTTAATAAAACCAAACTTGTACGAGACATAAATTAGCATAATTATAAAAATATTTAAGGCATTTCTATTAAAACATTAAACTAAACCAGTTATCGCGTTTTTACCCGTCTGATGTATAGCAACAAAACTTGTATCTATTACATGCGTATTTGGACAGTGTTATAAGGGGAATTTGAATTGAATTTTTATTGAACTAGTGTAACGCTAAATACAAGTAAAAAACAAATCTATAAATTACAAACTGATTTTGCGGTTTTGTAATGGAATATGACTCAGCTGGATCAAACCAATTTGAACTCGGTGAATCGAGAAAAGTAGGTGGTATGATCTTATAATGTATCAAAATCTATTATAAATTTAATTTAATTTGATAATACGCGATCTCCCTCGCCCTAATCAACTGTATGTATTATGTTATGTCGCTCATACAAATTTAAATTTGTATAATCATTTTGTTTTGATTCAATGATGATGATGATATCTTAATTTAGGTTAATTCAGTATAGTCTTCAGAGATCTCCACTAATAAGGAAGTGATTTATATTCTAAATTTTTGATATAGTATGCCATACGTAGTACGTGTACATAATTTCTTGGATAACGAGAATTTTGCATGAATTTCACCGAATAATTTTGAAACGTGTGTCGAATACGATGACGATATATTTTAATCACTACACAAATATTATAATATATGCTTTGTCATATCTTCCATAAATATATAATATGTGAATGCATCTTAAGAAGTTTAATAGTCTTTTTATGAGTATTATAAAAGTGTAAATATATGTGAAGTGAACAGCATAAAAAGGTGTATTTGTTGTTTACATATTATTCGTAATGACGCCAAGAGGTGTACATATAAATTAGGTGCCGCACACCCATCACGAAAAAAGGTTAAAAAACTTACACAATGTCATCTTGATGAAATTTAACGGTTTTTGTACACTTTCTATATAATATTATTTCCGGTTAATAAATAATTATGCAGTTATAACTGTTTCGCTTTTGATGACTAAAATTAACATTGATCCGCGGTCCGAATATACATA
The DNA here is from genome assembly GCA_963691935.1 of Nephrotoma guestfalica. NCBI lineage: Eukaryota > Metazoa > Arthropoda > Insecta > Diptera > Tipulidae > Nephrotoma > Nephrotoma guestfalica. The sequence continues at coordinate 11,338,829 of OY829915.1, forward strand.
CGTATATGACGGACGTAAACATAAACGACCTTGCAATGTAAATTATATTATAACTGAATTGTATTAGATCAATTATACATCTTCGACCAACGTGTAACGTTATTAACCTTAAGAATCCAACTTTCAAAAATGTATGCAATTTTGTGAAGGTTTTCTCAGTACAAAGAAAACTTGCTAATCCACGTAGATAACTATAAATAGATTTCTAGGTATGTATGCAATGCACATACCTTTTCGGTTCACTATTACTGTGAAATAATGCATAATGGATAAAAGAAAATCTTTGAAATCTCCTTTCTAATACTAAATCGGAGATGAATCATATATTGGTATGCTTCGATTAGGCGCCGAAGATGATTTTATATTACAGTACAGGATAAAATAAAACTGTAAATAATTAAGATGTGACCACAATATGCCGGGTTAACTTCTTGGTAAACAACAAAAACGAAAATACCATCCAGAAGGTGTAATTTAATCGTGTGATTCATACGAATAGAATTTCTCATATTCGAATAATGTATATGGAAATTTAGTAAACGATCGCGAACGGTACAAATATATATAGCAAACCAACATATGCGACATGGAAATTTAATTAGGTTAATTTGATTTGAATACAATGCAATAACAATAAATAAAAAAGTAAAATTTTATGCAATTGATATTTAATTTTTGCACAACTGTTAGTTTAAAATTATTATTATTATGGTATTGACGATGTCTGAAATTATCTAATATACACACACGAATAAACTTCCTCGTGGTTGCCAATGTTACAGGTAATTACATGATCACGTGTTACTAATTGTTATTACTCATGCGGTTTTGTAACCATGATCGACCACTTAAGATCGAAATGACGCGGCGAGGCGCCAGACTGGTCAAGATGTATGAAACGGATGTACAATACTGTGTTGACTCAATCGATCATTCGGAAAGGTGTAGCAATGTAATATACACAATAATAAATTTTTTCGATGACATTGACTTGTAGATATATATTTACTGCTTGCACAACATAAATATTGTTATCACATATGTAATATGAAATTGGGTTATCATTGTATATAATTAGGTGAATGTTAAACTTATAAAAACATTGTATTTATTGTAATTTTTTTTTATTTACAGATTCCAAAAGATGTGATTGATAAGTTCCTACAGGTAGCTGATTTTGATGATTTTGTTCATGTGTTTCTTGCAAATGAAACAATTGATCCTGATGATCCATTGTATATGGGAATGAAAAGTAAGTGAATGTACTGATTCATTTTTTATAACATCCCCTTTCGCCTTTAAACGATTAGTATGGCATCTAGTGGAACATTGTGATACTTCTCCAATGAATGATTAACAAACTACGAAGAAATTACATTAGTTACTCGATGGCAATTTAATGCACATAAAAATTGCCTATTTCGGTACAAATAAGTTATCATTATTGGCTCGCGTAGAAGTTGATCATAATTAGGCGACACTTCATAAATTAGATAACCAATTTATTGAGTACATCAAAAATAAATGGTTTTAAGAATATGAGTATCAAATTGGTTTAAATTGCAGAATTAAAATTACAACTAACTGATAATTAAACTTGACATTATTCTGGTGGTTATAAAGCGACATGTTTGTTTATTTATATATTTCGACACATAAAACCCGATTTTTTTTGTCAACAAGTTATAGAACTATTTTTTACGATTATTCGGAACGTCGAACAATTTTTATTTTCCAACGATAACATAAAATTTTCAAAAAGTTAATACCTCCAATAGAAGGTCATAAATTCTCGGTTTTTTGTAAACAACAGGCAATATGGATAAAGGTAGGTCTATCTGCGGATGTTTTATGTAAGAGCTACTCAAAGAAAATGTTTTGTTAACCCAACTACAAGGAATAACGTTACTAGAGATTGTTTGGCTCACCACGCCGTACATGTATTCTAATACGCCATTTCTTCATTGGCTAATGATTTATTTTCAGTGATGGCTCAGTTGACGTAAATTCTGGCGAATATGCAAAACGTTACAAATAAAGAAAAATAAAACCCGGGTACACATAAGATTCGTTTCGAAAATGTTCGTTCCTTGAAACGAGATTTTAGAAATAACCTATGTTGACATTTCGAAATGCAAGACTAATTTTCCTTATTAGAGGAATCGCACAAAAGCAGCGGGAATTCGATGTTCCTGAATTCTCAAACCCAGAGTTGCATATTTATTTTCTTAGTAGGATGGAATTGGCCCAACAAGAGTTTTCCTGCTCTGTATTTCAGGGTCCTTAACATTTTAATCAATTATATGGGTTCTCAATTATATTTTTGGTACCAGTAATACTAATTTCTAAAGTAATTAATAGAGACCGATGCAAATTTCTAGTTAAAAATATATTTTTTTATAAGGTTATTTTTTCGGTTTTATCTATATGCAGTCTAAATTTTGTTAGCACAAAGCAAAAATTTCAGATTACTGTTACGCTGAAGTTTCTTAGGCTCGAAGCCAAGTTCCAAATATAAATACAATAAACAATAGGCATAATTTTTAAATTTTGAAATTATAGGTCGAATTTCCTTAGACCCAATTTCACGGAATCAGCGACCATGAATACTAATTTTAGACGGTTTACCGATTCTGTTCCATTGTTTTGCAAAGAAAACAAATAGTAAGCCAAAAAAAGTCAAACTCTTCGCCAGATTTATAGCAATCCAACGAATTTGTAAAATTTTTGAAACAACAGAATAAAACCGATAAAATTGTTGTTGCTTTTCCACATAAAATTTGAATAGTCAATAATCTGCATGCAGCGTTCATCATCCCTTAAAAATAGATAACTGGCTGTAAAACCGCCTTTTTATACACCTGTTTGTTATTGATACCAACAATTTTCTGATATACCGAACCGTATGTAAAACCCTACTGTAGGTAAAAACTAATTGATAATCTGTTCAAAAATGCATCTTTCGTAATATTTTTGATTATATACGAGTAGCATACAATTCCATGTCAATCTTTTATCCAAATTTAGACCATTAGATATTTAATGCTTTTCACCGAAGAGATTTGTTTTCAGAGCGTGAATGTAATGCATGCTGATTTATGTTCTTTGGCCTTAATTCTACATTTAGTAAGCCACTTTGCCATTACTTCTAGGAGTTCTTACAGATGTCTTCGACAGATTCGTTATTCTGCATTCGAATCATCTTTTTCCTAAGTTCTTTTACAAAATGCATCTTCTGTAATTAGCGGTATGATTTTCTTCACAATTGTTGCATTCTTTATTCCAGGTTTAGTTTTGGTTAAAACACAATCGCTTGTTCTGTGCATGTTGCTTCATTCGGGAATGTCAAAACTCTTGAGATACCTCATGCTGTAGATTTTCTTGTTTTCCTTTAGGCTGTTTTATGCTCCAGCTAACTTTGAACATTGGTTGGGGGATTTTCTCGATTAATTATGACGCTTCTTATTTGGAAGCTCTTGGCAGTCTGGTAACACAGACAGCTCGATTTCTATTATAAGTAATCTGAGTAATTATTTACTCAAGACACAGTTTTTTTATGAAATGTGCATAAACCGAGTATACTCGCATCATAAAATTTTACTCGGTAATGAATGTTAGTGTACAAGGAGTATGAGAAGTTAGAAACAAATTAATACCCTATGTATACTGGATCATTTGACACTGTACAATCTTCCTGCGGTGAACAATACTCGAGGTAACCTTGAGGTTAGGAAGGAACGAGGAATTGATACCAATAGGTGTTTTGGTTTATTATTTAAATTTATTTTATAATACGAACGAGATTGCGCCAAAACGATGTTCCATTATTACTTGTAGTTCCAATCAGTTTACGGTGACCATGCGTGCTGTATGCTAACGTTTTCTCCAATTTTAAATTGTTATTAGCTTTTGTTTTTAAAACAACATACGCCTTACGTGCAGTGAAGATTCAATACAACTTTTTCTTACCACATGCTCGAGCACCAGATTAAACAACATAGGCGAGAGTACATCTCCATATCACACACCTGATATTATTTTGCAGGGATCACACACAGTCCCTTCCATTACAATTATATACAGCGAGCCAGATGTTGTTAGCTTAAAGCTACGAGGCAGGTTTCTCAGGAATTCCGAGAGATATGAGCGCGATCCAGCGGTTGATGCCGTATTATGCTTGTTGAAAGTCTATATAGAGTTAGTGAATGTTATGTTAGTTACCTTGTACTCCCAACTATTTTCCAGGATCTTCGCCAAAGTGGAACACTGGTAAGTATATTGGTTTGGGCGAAAACCACATTGGTAGTCACCGATGATATTTTCGACAAGGGAGATGATGCATGCCCAAGTATACAACATTAGCAAGCAGTTCAGCAGCGGGCATATGAGTGCGATCTTCCATTCCTTGGGAAGCTTCTCCTAGTTCCAGATCGCAACGGTAAGGCCATGGAGATTAGATGCCAGAGAAGTTCCTCCTTGTTTTAATAATTCTCCTGAGATTTCGTCAAATCCGGGTGTCTCCTTTTTTTAATCTACTAAGTGCTGCGTCTATTTCCACTACTGTGGGTACGAGACAAGTAACTCCTCGCCCGAAGGAGGAATGCTCGAATAGGGATTACTTTATCGTTACGATTTAGAGTTTAAAAGTAGGATTTCCATACTAAGAAAACATTAGCGACGTTTGTTCTGAACTTTCCATTCGTCTCTTTGATTGTGGATCTTGGGTCGAAGTCCTTAGTAAGATTCCTGGCGGAAAACAGTCTCTCGAGTTTCCGTTTTCCGCTTGGAAGCTGATGTTTTCGAAACAGGTACTCACATATTCTCGCTTCTTTCTCCGAAAGCATTTGGTCGATCTTTCCTGGCACTAAGATACTCTATTTGAGTGCTAATCTTCGAACCAATCATTCCGTGCTCTTGGTGGTCTTCTTCCAATTGTACATTTTCCATCGCGACAGTAATAGTTGATTGGATAGTAGCCATACTGCTTCTGAATGTTTGGTGGTTAATGGTTTTCATTGTGCCGATTTAGATGTTCGGTGATAGTTGGATCGGTAACCTTGCAGAGAATCTTCATTTCACTCTTGCAGCTCAACAAAGAATAAATTTTTGACATCATCAGATTTGTTGATGTTCCACCGCTCGACCCGCTGATTTCGTGGGTGGGTTACGTAATGGTGATAGATCTTAAGGCAACAGTTCCTATCAGAAACATGTGTATATGGCGGGCCGCTTGTTACAAGGCGGACGCCCGCTTCAGCCACCCTAACCTTTACCGGACAAGTGGTGCAGTGGTTAAAGCTTCGGCACTTCGGCCAAGAGACACTGGGTTAACAGATGGTAACAGATAAGTAATCTTTCCTTTCTCTGCAGTGTACGGTGCACACACGCATTTATTGCGTTACGTTTCGTTCCCCAATTTAATCTTACCTGTTCAGTGTGGGTTCTGAATCTCACTTGATTTCATAGAAATAAAATGATTTGTGATAAATGCTACATTTTTTGCGGCTTTGGTTAATTGTGCTTTTCTAGTTACGGCTAAAAGCTATGCGTTATTATTTCTGATGAATAATTAAGAAATCACTGCAATTTGAAAGATAATTCCATCTGTAAATCAGAATTTGTTTACAACATTAACAACTGTATCATTTTAGTGATTAGAACTACTAACATAAAGCTAAATATTAAACGGTTAGATGTTGTAATTTCATTTAATTCCTAATTAAGAAAAATATTTGAGGATAGTACCCAAGTAAAGCAACGAGTATGAACATTCTTAATTTATAATCGACTGAAATTAGCTTCGAAGAAATCGGGATTTCTCAATCGAAAAAACTAATTTAGAACTAATGCACGAAAAGGTTTCAATTTCAAGTTTTCTGTATCACGACTCTACGTCATAAGAAATTACAAAATTAATATTTTTGATCAACTGCCCCCGTCTATCATCAAAATACCAAAGAAATGTGAATGACTAGATCGATTGGATCTCCATTAGGACTTTGAACTAATATAACTGGTTATGATGCTTTAAAATAAATACGAATGTTCGCCCAAGCGTTCAAAAAATGTTGGTCACGTTTTGTTGTTTGTTAGCACGTTAAGGTTCAAATTATGACGACCTTCGATTTCTCATTTGTTTTACACGTAATAATCACAATAACCGTGTCATAAAATTACAGTCGAATCTAATTAATCAAACTGGTTGAAGCCTGATGAAGTTGTATTCCTTTTTCGGATAAGGCAGAACACCGTTTAGGGTCTTGTGGAATAGTTGCGTGATATTCCTTCTATACACTACAATCGAAAAATTAATTGTGCAGCGTAAACTGTATATCCGTTGCACACTTTAACTAGACAAAAAAAAACACAAAACAAATTTAATTTAATTTAATTTTTATTTACAAAAATATATTTTAATTATAAAAATAAACAATTGGTTGGCGCGGGCGGTAAACAACGCTATACTTGTTAGTAGCCACCATCTTAACCTTTTCATAAAACATAAACTTCATGTTATTAGGAGCAGCAAACAATAAACTGGGAGATTTTAACAACACAATGTATTCGTGTCGTGTGTTGCTCGTGGACCTTCAGCATGCTCAATAATAATAATTTATGATGATCTAAAACCAAATCACGTACACTTTAAATTGACTTCTCTAATAAAGTGTATGACGAATGCAATATTATGCGGAATGTCCTTGACCACACGTATCTGAATATATTGACCGAAATGAATAAACGTTATACATATCACATGTTATATAGGAGCGTAACATAATTGTAAAAGAATCCGTGATTAATTTTAGTACATTTTAAAGAGGGAACATGATTAGATTAGAATCGTAAAGATTTTTTAGACACAGTAAGGTTACTATTACTTAGGCTACTATTATTACTAGTTTGTGTGTCAGACTTCTTCTTGCTGTTAGATGCCTCACCGCGACGATGTGTCTTGTGAATTTTCTGAAATTCGTTAAATAGATTTCGTCGGGTTTTGGGATTTTTATTTAACGCATCGTAAACTATTAACGCGAATTGTATGTGATTATCAAACAATCGAAGCCGATAGGAAATTTTTAAACATGCTATTCGTTCGCAGGCGATTGATGATGGCGTTAAATGTAATAAATCGTTTGTACTTGACGGCGATGCAATTGAACCGGCTGCAGCAGTACTACCCATAATTCCTCGATGTTTTTTCGAGCGAATTTGTTTCACCATTCCAGTGGTTTGAATATATTTTAATTCCGAATAATTGTTCGTACCAACAGCCTCGGGTAGATCGTGTTCATTCTTTTTTATTTTTGCCTTTGGTTGCTGTTCCGAATCATCCTCGCCTTCACAATCGCTGCGACTAATATTCGCTTCGTTACGTTTTACACACGGACGTTTTATTGTGTTGCGACATAAATTTGCATCCATGTGCTCACTTTCTTCTATGATTGATTTATTTAAATCATCACATCCTGAAACATTATGATCGTCTGCGCGTTTACGATTTTTAATTTTTTCGGTTTTCTCTTCAGAATCAGAATCTGTATCTGAATCGGGCAGAAATTTTCGACCTTGCGTCAATTTCGGTAATATAGGAGAACGCTTAACTTGTGGCGGGGTTATATATCCATCTAAGTTATTGGTACCACATGCACCTGGCGACGACGAAGATGTTGAAGGCTGGGCTTCGTGGGGAATCAAGTCGAAATCAATCAAATTTTCGGGCGGAATTGTACGTCTATAAAAAATACAAAATTAGTACAAAACTCTAAAATTGGATTCAAATGCGTTTTACGTGATTAAATGTGTTTCTTTGCTGTCGTCAAACGGTATGCAATATTCCGCTTTTGTAAAATTATGTTCGTATTGTTCACATAAATCGTATCTGAAAATAGAGGTTTGAATCATCCGAATCGATGAGTAGAATAATAAACAAGCGGCTTACCGAAACCCTTCTATAATTTTACGTGACGTTCGAAACGTTTTCCCAAACCATTCCAGCACACAGTTTGATGCTAAATAATTTTGTAAATCATCTAAATTGTGATTAACGCTATTTAGATATGTGCGTAGCACTTCGTCCGGTTCCATTTTTGTCTGTCGTCAAGCTGAAATGTAATAAATTTTAATCAAATATTTGTATCCCTATTTACAGGCGAGTACGATGAACGCAGTGGTAGCACAACACCTGAACCAGCACACTGCATTCCAACGCCACAAGTTGTGTCACTAGTGCCTGACACAATGAATGACCCAACAATACTATACTATCCGACGTGTACGCGAGTAAATCGTTGCAGTGGTTGCTGCTCAGTAAAAAATTATTTGCTAAGTTGCCAACCAACCGAAAAAGTTGCCCGCCCATTCGTGGTCAAAAAGACACAGTACAACATACAAAAGCGGCGGTTACAAGTTATCGCACAAGAAATTGTTTCGGTTGATGAGCATTTAAAATGTTCGTGCATGTGCACGGTCAAAGAATCAGATTGTAATGGCTTACAAAAATATAATAAGAACGAGTGTCGATGCAAATGCATGAACTCAGAGGAGGAAAAAAAATGTCAAGCTGACCAAACTGGGACCAGAATATGGGATCCAAAAATATGTCAATGTAAATGTCGCGAGGATAAAGAATGTACAACCGGTGTATTACAGGATCCCTATACGTGTGAATGCACAGCGGTAAGAATTCATTTAAATATTTCATTTTTCGAATCTTCAGAATCTCTTTATGTAATCTAACATGCACCTAAACTACGGCACAATCCCAAACAACGTTCAAAATTATCAATTCGACGAATCAGTTTATGGTACAAATTCTCATCATATGCATATTTTATGTTCAAACAAAACGTTCCGACGTATAATCCGATTACCCAAAAAAAATAAAATGTTAAACAATCGGCAAAGATTTTAACAAAACAAAATTAATTTCCGTTCATGTTTATCAAAACGAGTGAGAGCTGATCATAACAAAAAAATATTCAATTTAATTCTAATTCTATAGTGTATGGTGGATTAGAATAGAATTTATAAATATAAAATACGATAAATATTGACTCAGACATGGTGATTTGTAAAGGAAATGGATAAATTTGGTTGATCATTCATTTTAATTTTCATTCATCATAGCATAAAACTGTTACAGGCGGTTGGTGGTATTGTTGTATTGCAATGAGCTGTTCACAAACAATCAATTAACACATATAATATTCATCTTAATAATAAACAGTAAATTATTATAGAATTAAATTTAAATCCATCAAGAACAACCATTACTCACACAAATTTGGTGGGGGTATCAAACCTTTAAATTCAAATTTTAAAAATCACGTATTGATGGTAAAAAGAACCATGCGATTTATATACTGAACCAAATGACCGTCACACATAATGTTACTAAACCAATAATAATATATTTTTCACGTTTATAACTATTTTTTTAAATAAATGTTTTTTTTATTTTTTCTATTTTTTAGCCTAAAAAGTAAAACAAATCAAAACACTTATCGTTAATAGAACGTTTCTTATACAATTATATTAGAAACATTTAACGGAGCTATAGGTTTAACATTTTATACAATTTTATTATTTATTAGAAAAAAAAGAATATTGAATTTATTATTTTATAAAACACAAAAACTGTTGTTTAATTTTAATTAGATTATTAGTGAGTATTTTGTTACATTAATTAATTACAAATCCCATTTTTATAATAGATGTCGCTTTATTATTGTTTTGTTTTGCTTTTTTGTTTTGTTATTGTATTTTTTAAACAGATATCGCTGTACTTCATAAAATAAAATGTGCTTGATATGTTTGGGTAATAAATAATTCTAAATACTATTTATTATGTGGCTAATCTAACAACATATTAGTTAGAGGACAAGGTGCTAATCATATTTTAAGTATGGTACGGTTAATCTTGTTTTGGGATACGCTTATATATAATATTGCTTACCCCCCAAAAACCCTTATCCAAACCCAGTTTTAGCTATTTATAAAAAATTAAATATTTATAAATAATATTAAATTATTTTTGTGTTTGTTTTTGTTCTTAATTACAGTTTATAACATCTCGTGTGGGTGTCGATCCTGCGGATCGTAGGAAATTTATAGTCAAAGCCCAACCTGTCAACTAATTAAATTATTATATAATTTACTATAATAATTATAATTTATAAATATTGTATTATTAATTAAGGATTATAATAAATTTAAGTTTAATTTTAAGGATAAAAACGAAAAAAATGTTTTTTATTTACATAGTTAAATTATGAACGAGCATGTATGTGCAATTGTATATCTATAAATATTGTTTAATCACCATTGGTTCAACGGACACTCTAAACTTCGAAAATTAAGCTCTTAGGTTTTTTGCCAAAAGCAATTTGTATCAAAAACTAAAGGTTTAAATAAGTCTCCAATTTATTTGTAATTTTATCTATCGTGAATAGAATAGATGAGCTGCAAATTGATAACCTTAGTGCTTTAAAACTAAAACCAAATTGGCAACTTACCGTAGAAAAGTCAATGCTAGGATATTCTATCTTCATTATTTTGAAACTTATCGAAGATTGTAATCTCCATTTTCATTATAGAATTACGTTATAGCTACTCAGGGGGATATCTCAGGAAATGTGTGTCTGCGTGACGCTACACTGATACAGTTGCACTTTGTGCAGTGTCCAGAAATTTGCTGACATGAGCTGTATCGTTAGTTTCCTTGATGGAAGGGATCATGGCTTTAGTTCTACAACTTTTCAGTAAGGAGAGATGCTATACGCTCCCGAGTTATACGCGTGTAAACAGAAGCTTTCTATTTTAGTTTTAAAACTACTCAGATTTAGACTATTCACAGGTTTGTTGTTGCAACCAAAATTATATAACAAAAAACATAGTAGCAATTTCTTTAAAATTAATATATAATTTAAGATAAATATTTTGTTTTTTATTCCTTTCCCATATTTATAAATTTCTTTATCGATTTTCACAAAATAACATTTTTAGACATGCTTATTATATAGGGTGTCTCAGCAAGAGTGCTGGATTTAAATTTGCCGCCATTTTGTTAATACGAATTGTACGGTTTTTTTTACAGTTGTCACGTACAGACATCTACGCGATTTAAGAATATGGAGAAGTATTCAAACCAACAACGTTTAATTATTGTAAAAACATATTACATAAATGTGCCTGTATTTCACCAATAACGCGCCTTATTTCCTCTTTAAGATGTTCAACTGTTTCAGGCTTATTCGCATACACCTTTTACTTTACATAGCCCCAAAGAAAAAAGTTCATCGATATTATATCGCACGATCTTGGTGACCAATGTTGATGGAAACTTAGACTGGAAACTTAGTTTGCAGTAACACCATTGTTTCACTTGTTGGAAAAACATGTCCCCCACATCAATTCCATCCAATTCGGGCTACAAAAACTCCGTTAACGTTTCGCGATACCGCACTCCCAAGTTCCTGGATTCTCGACCACAGATTCCCTTACTGCGGCTATATTTTCGAATGACCGACAAGGACGACGACGAACAATGATCTTCTGATCCATCAGCGTAAATTTGGTCTCAAATTTTGTAATTAAACGCCTCACTGTCGATTCATTTGGCGCACCGAAAACTTGACGTAATTGGCGAACTGTTTTTGCAAATCTTTCACCATTTTTGTAATGTGTTTTTACAATAATTAAACGTTGTTAGTTTGAATATTTCTCCACATTCTTAAATCACGTGGTCTGTACGTGACAACTGTCAAAAAAAATCACCGTACAACTCGTTTTAACAAAATGGCGGCAAATTTAAATCCGGCGCTCTTGCTGAGACACCTTATATAAATCACAAAACTAACAGAAAAATTAGCAGATAAACATTTTCCGTTAAAATGTATACGCTGCCATCTGTCAACGACCTCCGATAGTTAGTCTTATTGCAACTTGAAGACGATTCATGTTGGTTTGTGAGTTTATTATAGAAAGTTATGGACATGCAAAATGAATTTGGTTCTCGTTGTCATCAACCAAATGACGAGAGAGGATAGAATGCTATTTTACATATGATTTTTGTACTGAAATGTATGGCGAGTTTGGTAATGGTAATTTATTTGTATTATTTAAAACTATTTACAAGGTAATCAACACGAGCACAATGTAAAAACATTTAGAGTATATGCTGATCTTTCGTATGCGCAAAGAAAATCATTAAAATCGTCTGTTTTATTTCTAGTTTTAGTAAAATTTGTACATAATAACACACACAAAAAATTCCACATCAAATTTAGATCTACAGTTTGTTTCTGAACTGTAGATGACAGTAATGTTCGTAAAAAGTATTCGGGATTTAGAGGTTTAACGAAATGTCGCATAATTTAATAATAAAAAATAAATTAATTCTTAGCAGCTATTGCTAAGAATTAATTTATTTTTTATAATAAAATAAACAGTAATATAGTAATATAACTTTTAATTAATATTATTGTATAATTTTTATGTTTTTTCACCGCGATTAACGATTCACGAGAAAAATATTTTATTGAATTTGATTATACTGTCATCTTCAGTCAAAGATTGGAACCGTTTACATAAAATGACGTCATATAGCAACATTTTTAGGCCAGTCATATTCTAGATGCACTGGTACTCTAGGTGTATTGTTGCTAATCTAGGTGCATTGTCTATATCGTCTACTCTTCATGCATACACACAACTTTGCTCTATCATAGCGGAAAATGAGAAATTCTGAATGAAAACTACCTTAAAAATTAAAGATAAATAAACAAAGTTCTTGCTCAGAAGAATAAACATTTATTTTTCTGCCTCATCTATGAGATATGTTGGCCCTATATATGCGGGATGATAGCATTACGAAACAAACGAAAAATTAAAATCAAATTTATCGAACTACGTTAATAAAAAATGTCTTTATAATGAAATTAACCTTGTACTACGTTTGTACATGCGCCTCATATTCCCAAAATTATAAACCTATTATACATTTGGTAAGCAATCTTAACACAAAACATCTTTCTCCTTGAAACAAACATTTAGTAAATCAGTACATTATTACAATTTATTACACCTAATTATTCTATATACATAGGATAAGCGAACTATTCTTAATGTGTACATATATTGTATCAATAATTAGTGCATTATTTTCGCGATTTAATCATTTTTTTTAAATTTAGTAACACAATTTTAGAACCAACCTTAATTGTAATTCAGCTTTATTTCCCTAAAATCGTCGCCTATACAACATAATAAAGTAGGTTTATTCACTAAAAAATATACAACACAAATATACTATTTAAAATATTATAATTATTATTTTATTAAACAAACAAAATCACAAAAATAAAATAATTTTTTTAATACGAAGCTTTGACATTTCATAGAAGAAATAAAACTCGCGACTCTTGTTTACTTTTTATAATTTTTATTATGTTGGTAGCTCACTGCTATAAAATGAACTTCTACAAAATTTAAGGGTTGTATAAAATAATACGATTTCCATGTATTTAAAATGCGATGCGAATTCGTTTTAATTTGTTTGCACTAATGTTTGATGTAGTTTATTAACGGCAGTATATACCATTTGCTGTAGCTTATCATCGTCCGGACACGAAACATTTAATGTGACTAAATTAATTTCAGCATTTTTACCATTTACGGTGACTGTTAGATTATCACCTTTCAATAGCTTTGGAACGGAATTTTCCCCAAAAATGTCCTGCATTGCTTCGATGAGACATTCTTTAAAGTGCATCCGATCTGGCTTGACCCCAGTTAGCGTACCTTTTACAGTGCTACCTGAAAGTTCCGATTGTAGAAGACTGGCGAGTACCGTATCCGCAAACATATCGTTAACAGGAGTCGCCTGCCATTCGAGAACAGCAATTTTCCCTTCAATATGCACTTCGACACAATCGAATACTTTAAATTTTTTGTCTCCGTCGAACGATTCCACGGTTCCCGGACCACCAATTCGTTCGAGTAATAATTTTAAACTATTTGGCACTCCATTCCAGGCAATACTCTGACGCTGTGTCACTACTGACATACTCATATCAGTGTATTCTAATAATAAAAATAATATTAATAAATACATAAGAAAATACGGAATTGCGGGGAACTTACTCGACAGATCCGATGCGGCTAAAATATGATATTTAAAATCCCGTTTTACTAGAACACCACTCAGTCTATGTCCAGATTCCGGTTTTTTTATGGCAATCGTTCCCATTACCTTCGAAGTTTTTTCTCCACGGAAGTATAATTCAACTGCATGTGTATTTCGCGGGTTATAGAATTTTATCGTAGCATTCAAATCATTTTCATACTCGCGCTGCAGAGCTGATTTCAAGCGACTCATTTCATTTTGTTCACCATGTACTAATATGACGTGGGTTGGCTTAAGTAACCGTATGAACTCACTCGTTTGCTGATAATCAGTGTGCGCCGAAAATGAGATATAATCAACAGACATATTTAACGGTAATTTCTGACCAGACATTGTAGTAATTTCTTCGGGTTCCGATAATATTGTTTTGGCAAGTGTTCCTTCTACACAGTAACCAGCAATTATCACACCATTTTTCGGATCGGTACACCATGTCTCGAATAGTTCCCGGGATAATCCACTTTGCATCATGCCCGGCGAAGCCATAACGACACATGGGCCAATATCTTCAAAATGATCAATACCTTTGAGATTCGAAATATGCCGGAACACAAATGGATTGTTTACGGCTATTTGTCTTCGGATTTTATCGTTCATCGCATTTATGTAAGTCTGGTACACGGCCATACACTTCTTCGCTAATGAAGAAGCATAATATATCGGAATTTCCTGTAATTCTGGATTTTGACTCCAATATTCATCCAATATAAGCAATAGTTCTTGAGCTCGTCCTAAGGCAAATACAGGTATAAGACATCGACCACCTTGTGTGACAATTTTCTGTACCAATGACGTGAACCGTCCTTCACGGTCCTCTCTTTTCTCATGAATATGGGTGCCATAAGTCGACTCTGTGATAAGAACGTCAGGTTTCATATTTGGAATTTCGGCAGCCATTAAATGCCTATCTTCTTGTCGTGAAAAGTCTCCAGTATATAAAATCTTAACACCAGCTATTTCGATCATAAACATAGCTGCGCCCAGAACATGTCCAGCATTATAGGCCCAAAAACGAACACCAAGAACATCACGTTCTTCGTGAAAATTAATAGTTTCAATTTTCTCCATTGACGCTTCTAAATCGGCCTCCGTATAAAGCATTTGTTCCGTTGAAATGTTACTGACTTTAATATAATCCGATAACATCCAACGATAAATAGCTTTTGTCGCATGGGTCATGAAGCAGCGACCTTTAAAACTGGTTTTCTGAAGAAACCATGGAAGAGCCCCACAGTGGTCTAAATGGAAACTTAAAACGAGCACTTTAGTTGAATAGCAATTTAAAACAAAAACTTGGTAAATGCACTTACTGCGAAATAAACAATAAATCAATTTCATCAGCTTCGATTAAATCAACAAATGGTAAAGCATCCATTCCCGAAAGTCCGGGATGAATACCACAATCTAGCATAATCTTTTTTCCTTTAAATTCCAGCATTATACATGATCGGCCGACTTCTTGTCCAGCTCCCCTGAAAACATCGAAACACAAACATAACCTCAAATTTATGAATTTTCTTAAAATTGACCACTTATACTTACAGTGGTCGAATTAAAAGTAGATCATTTTCTTCTGCTGGGATTAATGATTCAATACGGCGCTTTGCCATAATTATTGGATAATTTAACTTTTTACTGACGAAAATAAAACACAGTTATCGTACGAATTATTTAGACAAGTTTGTGTTTTGATTTTCAAACGTCAAATTGGCACAAGATAGGGTGATATCACATTACAGGGCAGCGAACCGAAAAATAATTTTGAATGAGTGAATATTCCGTTTACCACAGACAATTTAAAATATGAATATATGTACAATGTACATACATACTAAAGTCGTTCGAAGAAGTGGGGTTGCTCGACTTTTACATAGATTTACAAAGATTTTTCTAATGGCCAATAATATTTCTTTAATATTAATTATAAGCGATAATCATTTTAATTTAAGAGTAACTTGAAAAGTTTTGATCTCGACAGCGGCGAGACTGCATTTTTTGGTTCATATGAAATTAAACACTTCTTTTCCGTTAAATTTCCTGCAATGAGGAATTGATTCAAATTCTCGGTTTAATGGTAAAAATTTACAGTAAACGTAAGAATTCAAAATTTAATGCTTACACAAATCTAATTTAAAAATATTTTTTTTTTATTAAAATAACTCAATATCAAATATATTTCTCGAATAATACTATAATTTTTTAACAATCTATACTTTAAGTTTATTTTTGTTCATCATTGTCGTCGGTAATAAGTTCCCGGTTCCCTCGGAGTTTATACCTGAAAATAAAAAACTTAAATTTTAAAATTTTTTGAAATGCATAATGTTTTGAAAACGATGAATGTGTATTCTGTATTCTTGGATGGGAAGAGCAACATTAGTACAGAAAGCAATATGATATCATGAGACACATAACCAATTAGTAATTGTCCTCACCTCCTTACTTCAATTCGTTAGTAAAATAGAAAGAAAATTAATCGTCCTCATCATTTTGATTAGTAATTTCATAAGATTTGATATTATTATCATTTCTCAAATTATGCCAATTTTTAAACTATAAAAAACCAAGAAGACAAAACACGACAGTAAAATTATAGAAATCAATACATATTTACCTAAGGCCAACCTTTTGTGCAATATAAAGAAGCAATAACGGAAGTGGAGTCATAATTGCAACCGACACCGGAATTACAGTGGTTAAATCTGCATCCGGTTGCGGTAACGTGAAACGTAATAAAAATATTGCGATTCCGGTATTTTGTACCCCAGTTTCGATTGCAATTGCTAAAGCATCTTCAGGATTTTGTTTAAATATTTTAGCGAGTATCCAGCCAAGCACGTAACCAAATCCCGGTAACATGAGACCCGCGACTAATATACGCCACGTAAATAATTCAAATAAATATAAATTAGTAATAATTGCAAATATCACAATGAATACAATCAAAATAGCGGCCGCCGGTTTTAGAATCCGTACTAAAAATTTCCCTACGCGTGGGAGGTATTTTTTTATTAGGATGCCAATTGCAAGTGGAATGATTAGCCCGATCGCAAAATAGCTAATTCGACCATAGGGCATACCTAAATTACCACGCTCAAATATTACGCTACCTAATGTGAATATCCAAAAGGGCATCATACCAAATGCAGCTATTGTACTTATTGTAGTCATTGTTATTGATAAATTTAGGTTGCCGCCAAGAATCACGGTCCATATATTAGATGCACCACCAGCGGGAGAAACACCTGTGAAAAATAATCCTAATTGGAACGCTGGCATATCTACAAAAAGCAAATGCCCCAAAAGAAAACTTAATAGAGGCATTACAACGAATTGAGAAAAAAATCCAATGGCCGGTCCGATAGGTCGTCGAAGTATCTCACGCAGATGGTCCATTTCGATCGCAGCGCCAAAATTTATGTACATCACAGATCCTAAAAGAGCTATTGATCCGGTGAAAATATGGTCGATTACTCGTTCGGCACGCGTTACAATAACTTTCAATTTATCTTCAGAAATGATTGTTTCATTATTGAGCGTTTTTACGCGAGCAACGATATTCGTTCGACCTGAAATGTAAAACGAATATTGTATGAAAATTTGTTGAAATTCTAAGTAAATTATACACTTACCCAAAAAATGCCCAGTTGCATTAAATGGGCCGACGTACTTTGTAGTATTTCGAAAATACGTGTCGACAGGAATCTCCCAAGCGACGCTTGCAATATGAGGTCGGTCGCTTGCTAACTGCAATTGGGCACCTATCATTCCGGGGTCATTTATATAAAAATTTTCAATGGTCACATTAACCGTTTTATATGCATCCATTTTCATTTCTATTGTGTCTGGTGAAAACGATACTTTAAATTTAGCTTCGGAAGCTGAATGCAAAACAGGCACAATAAATGCAAGTATGATTGAAAGAAATACATGTATGGAACACATTTTTGTGGTTTCATATAAAATGCCAGCTGAAATTAAGTTTTGATAATATTAAATGATAAGAAGTAAATTGCTGTGGTATTTTGCGTTTTTTTAAACGGTTGTGGTTTAGTAGTTGTGATCAGTTATTGAGTTGACTGTTAACGGAAAGATATGTTGATTTGGACACATTATACGAGTTATACTGTGCTTTTTTAGTAGTTCCGACGAAGTAAAATAGATGGAAACTCGCAATTTTAAATAATAATGGATGAATAACAATTTTAAATAATTATTTTTAGGTTTTGTTCGGCGACGATGGACGAATTTTATGGCCGCTTGGTGATTGACATAATTTCGCCGGGGCGGATGCAACTCCATTCGATACAATTTCTTAATATTACAATTTTTCTATTAAAAATTAAAAACTAGTATTGTTTTTTATAAATAATTGGCATATATTTGAATTTACTTTGGTGCATAGAAACCATAAATAAATTAATGAATGCCACTGCCATTGATAAAGAAGCCAACTATTATGAAGAATTTTCTTTTGCTATGATAAATTCAGAAACCAACACTGCTGAATCCAAAACAAGCCTCTAATCACGATACAAAAAAAAATTCTCTATCAATGGACCTATTCTGGGTTTCCTCGGGAATACGGAATTGGGAATAAGTGACGTTTTTCTAGCAATTGGGAATCTTTTATGCCCTAAAGTGTATTCTGGCGTGTGGGATTTTTTTTTATTGGGAATAAATAATATACCATTTTATAGCAGGTTTGAATTTAATTTTTCCCCATTATTGTTTGGGGGAACAGTCATTCGTAGTTTTACATTAATTTTTCTAATAAATAAATAAATTAAACTTGTGACATGCGACCCTGTAGCATACGTGTTTTAGTTTATAAATATCTACATAAAAAAATGTTCCCCAAAGAAATTATTCCCTGTCTGCCAGAATAAACATTTGGAACGGGAAATAAATATTTGGGAATTAGTGTAATTTGTAATTACAGCAAAATATTTTCCTAGTTCCCAATTCTCCGGGAAAATCAGGATAGAGGCACAGATAGGCTCAATAGAAACCGTTTGTGGCTACTATATATGTTTTGGTGAAACCACGTTTTTCAATACACATTTAAAAGCTCACTAGCTGCTTCCAGGTTAATACAATTATAGTTCGGCTATAGCGGATAAATATTACTTTTTATTTTATTCCCCACATTATCTGTTTCAAGATATTAATGTGTTTGTAATAAATTTTTTTCACCAATTTAGTTGTTTATTTTGAATACAAGCCATTGAGCCTCTAATACATATTGATTTTCTCAACAAAATACAGCTAAGTAGTATGATGGATATATAAACAAATCCTCTTTTCATAACCGGATTTCAATGATAGTTAAATTTAATTTGCATTGTGAATGATTTGAAAGCTCTAATTAAAAATATTATGTAAACCCCCAAAAAATCGAATTACAGTTAAAGCACCGTCGAGCACCGTTTACAAATCCCTGTGTAAAAATGTGGCAGATTTGTTTATATGACATACTATACATACTGATATGTATATGTTTTTGGTTTGTACCTACTGATCACTAAAGAAAGCTCGTCATGCTTGTAAAGATAAGACTTAACTGAAGTGTGATTTGCTAATTTGTTTTAAATAATGTGATAAGAAATGGTACCGAGACTGCATTGCCAAAATGATCATATCTAATTTCATGTATGTTTAGAATCAATCATTTCGGGGGAATTTAATGTTGACCTTGAGATCACGATATGTAAACAGAATCGCAAATTTCACGATAAATTTTCATTTAATAACCACTACGCAAACAAATTTATTTGCGAGATTTCTAATTACCTTTCAAACACAATGTAAATTTAAGATGTAAACTAGATTCTAAAGTAGAATGCACAAAGTGCAAAAGAAAACTATAACACGTTATTTAAAACTTTCACTTAAGAATATTGGATGCATAAAATAATAAACGTATGCAAAAATAATATTGTGTTATAAAATAATATAAAAAAATAAAATTCCTAAATCACAATAATAATTATCACATATAGTTTAATTTTATATTACAAACACTTCCGCTCTCATGTACGATCGTAAGTATACTCGCTGCTGAAAGTGTGCAAACAGAAAGAACATGGAAAATTGTAGTACTCGAAGAGTGTCACAAAGAGAATATTTTGTGGTCTCATACAATAAATCAAAACATGTTCGGTAGCATATTCGAAAAGACTACAAGTTTTTACTTAGAACATACGTCTTAAATGGCCATTTTTAAGAATTGGCATAAACATGGATCAACTTTTAATCACAAAATTGTTTATTTTACATATCATAAGTGATCTATTTGTTATCAAGCTTACCGTAGGTTTATGTCAAAATCGCTTAATGTGACGTTTCTAATTTTCTATAGCCTGTGAGAGAATCTTCTTGTATTTTATCAGGGATGTGAACTAATATTATAGAGCTATGAAACGTGTTAATGTATGAAAAAAAAATACAAACGATTAAATACTGCCAAATTTTAATAAACTGAAAATATTTTAAATATATAACTCAACAAACCTCCTTGTCAGGTTAAAATCAAACGAAGGCTAAAATAGTATGTAGTTTCGCCAGGGTAGTCTAGATTTTCTCGTATGGCGTACGCCTACTGGTTGTTGACGGAACGCTTTTCGTATCATTCGTTCTGATGGAGATCTTTCCCCGTGGCCCAGCTATCTAATTCGGTTCGATTTAATGGTCTAAGCCTCCAAGGAGACGGTTTATTTCGTGATTCATTCGAATCCGGTACTCGTTGTTCACAACGGGTCTATAATCATTGCTGGTCAAGGTACAACTCTCCCATCCGAATGTTAGACAAGCTTATTTGTGCTTTGTAAAATGCGACTTTACGCCATTGTTGTTTACGCGATCGCAAGAACTTTTATTGTGTATAGAAGATTCAAGGACCGGCTGCTATGCAAGGTTTTATAGCATCCTGAGTATCGTTCGTTGATGTTATGATTGACCCGAGATGTTTAAAATCTTCCACATTGTCAAAGTTGTGATCGTTTATTTCGAGATTTGCCGTAGAGATGCACCGTGGTCTGCATAACAACTTTGTTTGCTGTTTGATTTTCAAACCAAGTTATTTCGCGTTACGGTCAAGCGGCATTGATATAACTGCCATTGATATAATTTGATTTCCAACCAAGAAGCACGATATCATCTGTGTTCTTCAACATCTGAATGATCATAAACATTGCCAGACATCACCTGGAGAAAAATTAGAATTAAAATTTGTAATTAAAGTTTGTATCACACTGCTTACCGGAATCGAAGGTATCCTGATTTTCCGGCCCCTGTGAATGTTATCAGCAGTAGATATAAAGGCTCTCACACCCTCGCATTTTTGAATTTTACAATTCGCTACCAAATTACCTGAACATGATGTGAGTCATCTTAAACATAAATTGGAAGCGCTGGCATCTTGAATATCTCACTTGAATACACTTGAATACAAAAATCGAAGTGGTTAACAGTAAAATCGTTTATAAAGATAAACGATATCGTAATTATTAAAGACGAAAATTTACCTGTGAATAAGTGGCTATTGGGAAAAGTAGTAAAATTACATCCCCGATCTGATAGTCTCACCCCCCGAGTAGTAACATTAATTGAAGACTAAATACGGCGAATTGTAGAGGCCAGTTATAAAAACTGATCGACTTCCTATTGCCCAGAATTACTCAAAGCCAGCGGAATGTATATGTATATGTATATATATGTAGAAATCTCGCGTTCCATTTCGAATCTTGTCTGTTCGAACTCATACATCATTTCCTGCGTTGAAATACCTTTCTTTGAGGTTACCTCGATCATGATACAGCTGAATGTATAAGCTGTGTCTGTTGATATTTCGTTCTACCGATGGCTTAATGTTATCGAAGATTGTTGACCCAAAAATTATTCAATAGGAGCTTTGCCCGTTGTAGCATGTGGTGTGCTCCGACAAGACAACTTAATAAAAATGCCCTGAGCTGAAATTCGAGATCTGTGTTATCATTATCACTTGCCTTTATTTGAACGTTTGGAAGAATGTCCCGGCTAATCTATTCGTCTTTGGATGATATTCACGTTTCACAGAATGTTTGGAAATCCTGCGATGTGAACGAGGTTCCACTTTCACTGACGATTACTTGTGGTACTCCGTAAAGAGCGAATAAGCTGGCAAGTGCTTTCTGAAGTATGTTTGTTGTGATATTTGTCATCGTGTAGAGACTTCTACCCATTATGATAGCGCATCAATGATAAACGGAAGCTATGTTTGCTTTTAAATAGTCCCACGAAATCGACGTGAATTCGTTCCCAGATTCGGCTTGGAATATTCCATAAGTATACTTATACTTCTTGTTGGCAGTTTCAATTTTCCTGGCAACTTTGACATTGTTTGACGAATTCTTTGATTTTCGCGTCCATAATAACGAACTATTGCGCGCATAGCAACAATATCCGGATGGCCGGAGTGTATTCCTTATAGTCCTTGCCGTATGAGAATGTTACTTTCTACGGATAGTTCGTCTAGGGGTTGTAGATACGGACGAAACTAAGGATCTTAATACATTTGTTTTGTCCACCCTTGTTTCACTGCTTTAATAAGGCGAATTTCATTGTCTTTATTAGACTCGAATAAGATACCATTGCCGCATAACTGGAGGTTATTCATATTTACTTAGTTTATGTAGTTGACCTCATCTTCAATCTTATGGCTATCACGTAATGGTTCTTCAGTTGTAATTGGCCTTCGTGATAAAAATCAGCGAAAATATTTAAATTTCCCGGAATGTATTCAACGTCATAACTGTATGAATTTAATAACAATGTCTATCTGATTAAACGATTATTAACGAGTTTTGGTAGATACATTTTTTCGCGATCCGTGACCAATGAGGAAAATCTAGCAGCTAGGATTCTGTCGAACTTCCGCACTCTAAAAACAATTCCAAGTGCTTCAATATAGTGCCATAATGTAAATAAAATAAAGATAAAAATAGATAAAGATAAATAAAGATAAATTCCTGGATGCGAAAGTGATTCGTAAATCAACTCCGTTGCCGCTGCGATGTCTAAGAACAGCTCCGATCGCTTTGTCGGATGGGTTGCACGTTAAATACACATATTTTTAGTCGTAGTATGGGTGTAATATTTGTGGGTGTAAAAGCTGGTATTTAATTTAGTCGAAAACCGTTTGCTCTTGCCTTGTTCATTTAAATTGATGGTTTTGCCCTGAAAGTGTGTGTAAATCAGCAGGTATGACATGCAAATTTAGTATGAATGGCTCGTAGAAATTTGCTAGACACATACAAGAGCGTAGTTCTTTGGTGTTTGTTGGTGGACTGGCGTTAGTGATAGCGTCAATTTATCCTGTGTTTGTTGAAATGATAGCCTAGATACACCATTTCATCCTGTAAGAAGATAAGTTCGTTGAACACGGAAACCTGCTGTTTATAGCCGTGAAAGTACTTCTTTCAAATTCCGTATGTGTTCGGTATCGCTTTCTCTTGTGACAGCAGTATCATCGAAGTATAAAGCAACTGAATTAATATTAGCTAACATTTTTTCCATGTATCGTTGGATTATAACTGGACCGTTTGCTATTCCAAATGCTAGTCTATCATATTTGTAGTATCTCATGTGAGTTACAATTGTGAACAACTGTCGTTTCTGGATGAACTTCAAATTGCAGGTAAGTATAGTTTAGGTCGTTACACATGAAACGTTCTTCAACAATGTGCGCCTCAACCATATCCTAAGCACTGATTTATATAAATGCTTTATTTATTTATTTAAAGAAATCTATTCTGTGATTACATGTATGATTTCAGAATTTAAATTAAAACAAAAATATTAAAAAAAATAAAATAAAGAAAATTAAAACACAAAAATATAAATCAAATCTTGATTTAACAATTTAATTTATTTTTTATTTTAAAAATAACTCTTAAGGATATTTTTGACCATGTCCTTTGATAAATTAAAGTCAAATAGGTCGTCGACTATGTTGAAAGATTTAGACGACCTATTAATGGGGTTATTTTCTCCATAGTTTGTGGAATGGTGTTCTAGTGCTAGAAATTCATGGTTTCGAAATGTTCTACAAGACACATGAATTGATGTTTTCCAGAATGTATGCTGAATCAATGTAACCAAGCAAAACGTTACCAATGAAAGCGGCTTAATCTAAGAGAAGTTGTCTATTTTCAAGTATGCATATTTTGTAATCCGTGCATCTTGTTGAGTATGGAGGTAACCGAGCCATGTTTTCATGGAATGGTAAATTGTGATCGTAATTCCAGTCACTTTTCTTTAACAAGAAAATCAGAAACTTCTTTTGATGTGTACAGCATAGTATGGATTCCAGACACTGCGTATTCCAGTTGAGATCGAACGTGAGCGAAATAGAGTGAACATAAAAGGTGAGAATCTTTAAATTCACCTGTCCAACTTTTAACAAATCCAAACATGGCATTCGCTCTCGCAATACAATTTTCAATATGCTCAACTGATATTTTCGACAAAGAAGTGACTTTATTTAAACCGGTGGGATAGAAACCATCCATCGCTCATTTTCTGAACGAGTTAATTATTTATCGCCAAAGTAAAAATAAACCATTTGAATATATTGCTGCACAGATGAGGTTGATCCTGAGATTTATCAAAAATGTTTTCCTTATTTGAGTTTTGGAAACCAAAAAAGGAAACTGAAATGTAACGTACTTCACATCAGGCAAAAACATAGCTCAAGTGTGCAACGGGTATAACAGAAAGAATTGATTAAGCTATTACGCGCTACCAGTTCTGGGAATCACCAGAATAGTGCCACAGGAGGTCTATTATGAAAAATTCGTTAGCATTTTTTTTCGAAACTGTCGATTAATTCGATAATGTCAAGGAAGTCACTATTATTTTCGATTGTATCCAAAATATGAAAATAAAAAAATTTTACTAAGAAAAATGTATCCAAAAAACGCTGTTGAAAAATTACATAATAGAGCATTTTCGATAGTATAAAAACGCCATCGAAAATTTAAAAAAAAGCCCCACGCTGCAGGAGCTCAATACGATGTTTATAGATAACATATACATAAAGTTGCTGATGAAATTCATTAAATGGTTCATCTAAATAAAAACCAAATATCAAAATGCACATAAATTACTTTCGGCTCGGCTCAATATAATCGCTCATTAAATACCTCATTAGGAACTAATGCGAGCGGTCTCACCTTTACATATTTAATATTCATAGCGGAGAAAAAATGTTAGAAAATTTCTAGTAAGAAGAAACATTTTAAATTAAAAATACAAAAATTTATTTCTTTTTAATTTTAGGAACAGGTGCCGACGAATTTTCGCCTTTATAAAACTCTTTAAGTAAATCCATTGCCTCGACACCTCTGACACCACGTGTGATTGGAACATTTGATTGTAGTAACTGTTTTACGTTAACAACAGTATCGCCACCAAATCGATCATTGCGACAGCCATAAATAATTTCTTGTACATTTAAATTGTGCAAAGCAGTAGCACACATAATACACGGTTCTACAGTAACCACCACCGTAGTTTTAGGAAATATTTCACTGTGATTTAAACTATTGATCTTGCAATAATCAACAACACGTTGAATACAAATAAATTCAGCGTGTCGGGTTGCATTTTTTGTCTCATTGACTAAATTACAACCCGACGCTATAATTTCATCATTATAAATAAAAACACATCCAACAGGGACTTCATTGATATCGTTGGCTTTTTTTGCTTCGATTAACGCCTGTTCCATAAATTTCTCCATTCTAATTTTTAAAATATTGAATTATATTGTGCTCGGAAAACCAGTTCTCCGCTTTTTCGGCCCAATTTGTGTTGTTTAGGCTACGCGGGCTCGGATGAGGCATACAAAGTATTTCAATCTCAAAGTCAATTGCCTTCTTCTTACGCAGCTCATGCATGCGGTCTTTTGTGTAAGTACCAACGCATACAATAATTTTGGGCGAAATTAATTCGATCGCTTTTAAAAGGCCATGGTTACAAATTTCTTGGAGTTCTCGTTTGGTGTCGCCTTTAAGTTCGGATGGGGTTATATTTCGACCACTCTGCGCAAAAAATGCTAACGCACAATAGTTATGTATGAAACAGTGACGAAATAAATTATCTGGCGATCCACACAACTTTTCCAATAATCCCCACCACCTTTGACCACTTTGTTCAGATTTATTGCAATTCAATCCGGTGACCGGACGGGCTGGAAGTTCAGGAATTGGTTTATTAACTTGCCCTTCTAATTTTAACCAATCTCGAACGGCTGGAATATAGCCAAACGGAACCTAAAACAAAATAAACCAACATTAAAATCTAACTGAATATAACGGTTAAAATTTTACTCCAGTTTGGCACATTCCCCATGGCCCAGGATTCATTCCAAGAAACATTACGTGTTTCGGCCCAATTAAATAGCGTTTTAGATAAGCGCAATGGACCTCCTCAGCGTATATGGTGGGATTATAAACGGCGGCGATAGATTTATCGAAACGAAGTGTCTCAAATTTTAGATTCATATCTCTCTGAATATCAAAAAGTTGTTGCCAAAGTTGCTTTCGGAAGAAAACCGACTCGCTCGAATCGGTTGCGGTGGATGCAGCAATACAAACAATATCGTTTTTTGTATCTAGTTTTAACTTTTTACGAAGCATTTTTTATTTATATTTTAATAATTTACCTTTAATTTTTTCGATGCGTATGGCAGGCAGTACACTTTGACAATTTGTTTACTAAAAACTTATATCAATTCCAATATAATGAATGTCACTTTCGTTTTAACTGAGGTAGTGTGGGTAAATCCAATAAAAATGTTGTGCACCATACAAATTGAAAAAAAAAATTGCATGGGAAAATATTTTTATTTCTAAAAAATGTTTAATATAAGTAGAGTTCCTAGTCATGTCCAAAAAATTACAAGATCGTGCAGAATCATATATATGTACATAACAGCTATTATAATATATGGTATGCGTTTTAACGCGTCATATTATATTAACGTTTCCTTATATTTCAAGTTACCTACTAAAGTGCAAGTATCAAAATAGTTGTTGCCTTTTTCCCAGATTTTAAAAATGTAAATGATTCAGAAAATTCAGTTAAAAGTTGCTAAAAAATATATTTTATCTGGATATTGACAGTCTCATCACTTTTAGAATTTTTTTAAAGCTATAACTATTAACGTTACAATAGATCCCGCGGCATGAGTTGGCTTTCACCTTGCGCCAAATACGTCTGCATGGCCCGATATAGCAGACCAATACCCATGTTTTTTTTAGTTCTCATCGTCCACGTTTTGGTGATTCCGTAGTAGTCCCCAACTTTCTTGTTAGTTAAATGGTTCAACGTAAGACATTCAATAATCGCGGCTTCTCTGGTATATGCCTCTGTTGGCAATGTATTGTGAAATAAATGTAAACAAACAACACCTCTTTTCGATTGCCATATGCGTACAATACGATTAAGCTTTTTAGTTAACTCAATTAATTTTTTATTTCTACTAATCTTGATCGCGGAATCATGTCGCTGTGGAGCCTTTAGATGGCGATTGTTGGGCGCAGCTTCCCGATCAATAAATAAAATCTCTTCATCGGAATCCGTTATTTTTAAATTACGAAATTCTTTGATATCACAATTTTCTTTTTCATCAGCATCTGCGAGTTCATTATAAAATTGTATGGCATCGTAAAGATGTGAATAGGGTCGACTGCTTTTACCCTTGCCCACATAAAAAATCGATTCAAGGAATTTTTCCCAAGTTTGCGATTTGGTGAGAAACTGCGAAATAAAGATACGTTAGTCGAATTGTATTACATTACACGTGCATACTATATATTTACTTTATATTGACCGGGGAGATTATCCGA
Source organism: Nephrotoma guestfalica (assembly GCA_963691935.1). Classification (NCBI taxonomy): domain Eukaryota; kingdom Metazoa; phylum Arthropoda; class Insecta; order Diptera; family Tipulidae; genus Nephrotoma; species Nephrotoma guestfalica. The sequence goes on from OY829915.1 coordinate 11,366,909, forward strand.
AATCCTGGGATCGATAAGTAAATAAACGAAGCTTGTTTTTAGGTGTCCTTCACGCAGAGCGCGTTGCGGGAGATTCTTTATAGAATCGATCATTTCCTTCTCAAGATCCAAATATTTATCGATTGAATTAAACCATTCCTCGTTTTTTATGGTTTTCCTGAGCTCGACAGAAAAATCTGAAAAATATTGCGATTTTATAAAATTTCTGCATTTAAACATAATTAAGGAAATGGGCTACTTTGTGTGACATCGCTTTTGGACACCTTATTTTTTGGCATTTTATCTCTACTACGTTTGAATTTAATGAGTCGTTTAAGATAAAGACGTTTGGTACTTTTAGTAATCGGTCCCGGAATATGTCCAAATGTTACTAGTTCGTTTCGTAGCTGCTCGGTTCCATAATCGGATGGCACTGTAAAACTTGTTGACAAAGATGAAGACGAGGCATTTAGATCCAGCACTCGGTTGTTTACGGTGCTTGGAAGTAATTTCTGCTCATAGAACACCATTCCAATTTCATTGTCCGTGTGCATATAGTTTTCCGCCACTTGTAGGATAACTTCATTAGTAGGTGACTTCATCAAAATACAATGGGGCTCATGGTTATTGTTTGCTGTATAAAAACTCTCATTGGGTGCGTCACTTTGTGCGCCTACAGATGGTGTCAGTCCATTTTGTGCCGTTATTATCGTAGAGCTCGTCCGACTGGTGTCTCTACTGTCTGTCTCTACGTTGATTTCAAATTCGCTTAGTAACTCATCGAGATTTTTATGCACTTTAAGGATTGAACTGGTCGACGGTTTTACTTTATTTCGCCAAATATCAATTAACGAGTCACGATTACGATTTGGATTGTGAACCCGAGTAAACTCCATTAAATTATCCTCGGTAAGATCGAATAAATTGGCATCAGTAGTTGAAATTCGTGTTGATTCCATTATAGCTGTGGTCGATGTCGAATGAGGCCCCTCTGCAGAGGTTTGAAATAACGGTCTACTATATTTATTTCGATGCGTTATATTCACGTAGTATGGGCTGGTTATATCGAAATTATAGTTTCGGTGGTTGGGAGTGTACTGGCTTTCCTCTAGTTTTTGTACTAAAAAATTATTTGCCATGGATGTTGTTTTGACGGGTTGTTGTATCAAATTAGATTTCTTTTTTTCTATTTTTTCTTCAAATATATAATTTTTTATAAGTAATACAATATTGTAATGAGATTCATCGATGGCATATTGAATTGGGGTAATCCCATCCTCATCCTTTATATTAATATCGCCCCCATGTCTCTGATAGATAAAGTTAAATTGAAATAGTTATTGATACACTAATAATTATAACTATTGAGCTTACCATTAACTTTGAAACAATAATAGAATGCCCTCCCATGCACGCAATATGCAAAGGGGTTAATCGTTCCATAACGGTCTGAACATTTGGGTCACCATGGTGATCCAGTAGTATACCCATTGCCTCTTCAGAAAAATTTGTATTTTCCATACCAGCACAATAATGAATAGGAGCATATCCTTTATTCTCGACTATCATATTCGGGGGTGCTTTATGTTTCATTAAATATCTAACCTCGCTGGAATTGTAAGTAAAACGGTAAATTGGTATTCAGACTTTATTTGGCAAAAATACTTACGCGATGTTTTCATTTATTACTGCATCAAGAAGGTAAGATACTAAGAGCTTAGGCATTTCTTGTTCTAAGCTTATTTTACTGATTTTTTTGAAAGATAAAAGATTAATAAATAAATAAAAACGTAAGCGAAATTCAACTAGATTTATGAAAACATCAAAACACCAAAACACAAACCGAACTTCCGAAGGCCGAACTGTCATCAACTTATCAACAAACATTACTGGGATTCTCGTTCTACTGACCCGTCAATCAAGAAAATGTAATCTCATTTATTTATTTCAACTCTCTGCTTACCCACCAAAAATAAACTTTAACAGCCACAAACTCCCGCATCCTGTCCAACTTTAGCGATATTGCGACTAGCCCATTCCATTTAATATCGCTATTGCGCTTTCTATTTCCTGGCCGTTTGTGCATCTCTCTCATAATCTGTCCTTCATGCCGGTCGAACTCCACACGGCTTTTGTTCTCCATTGCTTTCCAGTTCGCCCAACAACCTGTAGGGATATATTCCACAATAATGTTTAGGACCCCCTTGTGATTTTTGCAATTTCTGTACAAATCACTTTTCGGTTCACGGCCCGTTGCAATACACATGCCGTCCCCGCTGGTCAGCCTTCCTGTGAACTGCCAATCACCAATCACACTTTCGATTACTCTTGCTGCCCTGGAAGTTATAACTGATGATAGAATATTCGTAATATACGGACTCGCATCCGATCTTAAGTGGATCACTCCAGTAGTCTCAATTTATTTTATTCATTTATGAATTGATTATACAATTTTTTGAATCTACAAATCCCATTTTGAGCAACAAGCTCATTTGCAATAAAAAATGTAGTTCAATAATTTTCAAATATTAATTTTTCCTCGTCCTTTATATTCCATATATTGCCGCCTTTAAGAAATATTTTTACTCCATCGAAATAACAAGTTCATCGACAATCATTTAAACGGTTTGACATCTCTTTAATTAGAAACCTTACAAGCAACATGCAATTCATACAACATCTCCCTCCTATTTTAGAAATGGTGACAGAAGCTTGATATTTAAATTATCACAATATGTATTTAAATAAAAATCAACTAAATTAATTAATTTTATGAAACAATATAACTTATCGACAGGAAAGTCAAGACACTTGGCCAATTTGTTTGACTCATTACTCCGTCCACAAGTAGCTGCTATAATTGCTCTACGGGATCATCCGCGGGCATCCGTCCAACCCGCAACGAGTTTTTATTTGGCAACGAGTTTTTATTTATTTTATTTTGGCATCACTTTTCATAACTTCTCGAATTGTCTTTTTGTGGCTGTGACGAAGTCGAAACCATTTCAACTTATTTGATAAAAGCCTTGTTGAAGGGAAATTTTCTTGTTCTATCATTAGCTTGTACATTTTAGTTCATTTCATTTAGTTCATCGACTAATTCATTTTTGTTAAAATATTAAACAATTTGATTTGTAGTTTGAAGAGCTAGGTGATTGTCATAAGTAGCATTTGAACCAGATCTTTCCATAATCCACCCAACAAACAATTTTAGAATATTACCCTCCTAAGTTTATTCCGTCTATCTAAACAGTCATTTGTTTAACTTCCTACTTTAAACGAGAAAATCATAATAATGTATAAGTTACTTCTGTGGTATTTACGGGGAGACTGAAGATAAAACTAAGCAAAAGTACGACTAAAGTACTACCTTTTGCCTTAAGAAAAGACTAATAACGTTAGTTACATTTCAAAATCGGCGTTTTTGTAGTCGTTTTCCACACAAAACATGTTAAAAAGCAAATATAGAACTAGTATAAAGAAAATAAAACGAAGTTTATTTCAATTCCAATTATTGGTATTAATTTTTAAGTCATTAGCCGGATTCCATTGCCGATAGCAAAGTACTTGCAAGTACTTGTGAGTAGATGTTCAATGGAACGCAAATTTGTTAGTTACAAATAAAACATAAGAAATCAAAAATTTTGATTGAGTAGTTATGAGTAGCTAGATGAACTTGTGAGTACGTTACCAACGCCAATGGAATCTGGCTATTGTGCGAGCTAGTCCAAAGGTTAAAGTTTAAGGCAAAAGGTAACAGCAAAGAATGTTTCTATTGTGAGAGTGAGAGCCCGGTTACACGTTTCTTGTAATGGAAATTGGATAAAATTTACATTTTCTGTCAAGATTTTAAAGTTATCTGAAACCACGAAGCCGATAAATTGTGTCGGTCCCTGGAGTATCTTCATTTCAAAGGTTTTACTGTACAATTCTTGCTTATTTCGGCTTGTAGGGAATGACAAACGATATTTTGTTTATTATCTCTCTCATTCTCATACACATGGTTCAACTATAGGTTAGGGCGAGATATACAATTTCTCAATTTTAAAATCGAAAATGACATTTTTTGTTTTGTTTAAAAATTCTCTCTTTTGAGGATTTTGTCACTTTTCATTATTAGTGCATCTGTCAAAATACAATACATTCATTGATAAACTTTAACTTAAAAGAAATTTTCGTTTTTTATTTTATAATTTTATACGTGTCTCGAATATATCGAAGATATATAAATAATAAAATTAGATACATCGTAAATTGATACTTTTAGAGTCTTCGATTAATATAATCGAGAGAAAAATCCAGTTTTTGACACACTGTGTCAAGAACAAAACATAAGAAGCGAAAACAAAAATGGACACGTACGAAAGTGTACTACTTGTAAAACCAGAAGTATTTGTTTATAAAATTCCACCACGAACGTCGAATAGGGCGTACAGGTAAGAAGCCTGGTTTAATTAAATAAAATAATATAAAATTTTGTCGAGAAATTGAATAGAATTTTTTTTGGTTCTGGTGTTATATGATTATTTAAGAATACATTTATATTTTAACTTCTTCGTTTCTTCTAATAAGCCTCCAGTTATTTCGATAATCTGTTATCTTAAATAAATTGTATTTCTCACTTCAGCACTAAAATTCAGTGACACCCCGTTTTCCGATACTAATATAAAAATGTTCATAATGCATATATCGTAAAATAAATCTTTCAATTTCTAGTAAGTGTATGATACAAAGTACTTTCTTAACCAATGTGGGGGTGTATCAATCACAATATAATCAGTAGTTGTTTAAGGAATTATGGTTTCTGATAACAATGCATTTCTGGTTTCTGGATTACATGACACACGTTATTATCTTAAAACAAATATTTCAATCTTGATTCATCATCGTGGTTGTTCATGTTTACAACGATAAGATGACAGGATTCCCCTCGTCAGTTTATCTGACAAAGCGGTTAAATCAATAGAAATAGAAATCCAAGTTCGATTACAAATCGAAATCGTTTGTTTTTCTTTATTTTATGCAATCTGATTTGGGGCCGAAGCACTCCAAAATCATTGCGATTATCAGCCGCGAAAGAGGTCAGCCACGAAATCAAAAGGTTCGTACCGGTTATAAAGCTTCTAAGTTCATGTACTGATTCTTAGAAAATTTTTGTTGTGGCATTAAGAACTTGCAATACTTGGGCTTAGCTAATGGTCATGTATTTACACCAAGGGATGTCAAATTGTTTTTATCTAACCCCCTTTCTATTCTCAACTTTTCATAAAGTATTGGAAACATTCTATATAGATTTTACAATCACAGCAATATTAGTACTGGTGATATGGTAATTATTAGATATCTCGACCCCTGTATTCTTCTTAAATTAAGGTGTATTGAGACACGTGTAGATTATTCTTTTATTTAAGTCAATTTGATTTGTTACCTATGATTTGCCTGTCAACGGCGTTATTCCAAACTCGACGTGGTTGTCTATGATGTAGAGAATTAATCCCGCAGTAATTTTCTGTCTGGCCCAATACTTTATTAGAATTATCTCTTCGTCGAGTAATACAAAACGTAACAACGATCCTTTTTCAATACTCTGATTGCACCCCAAATAAATAAAATCCCGATTTAAAATTTATGGTGACATACACAAACACGATTTGGTTACTCTGCCAAATGTTTAAACTCTTATTTAATACGTATTTGCATATTATGCATTTTGTCGAACCAATTACAACAGCTAAATATATTGTATTAATAGTTTTAGATCTTAATCTAAATCATTTCTTAACGGGGTATGGAATGTTCCGAAAGCTTCGGCTAAGGGGGGGTCCTGGGAAAGTGAGGTCGAAATGAGATTTTTGTTTTTAATATGAAGTTTTGGAAGATAGTCAAATGGTAATAACGGTTAGTGTTCCGTTGCTTATTTCGATGAAATTCGGTAATTTTAAGCAATTTGGATTACCATTGGTGGTGTTGAGTGCAAAATGGAGTCTAAATTTTTCTGGTCGCTGCCTGTTAATTTCAAAAGGTCGCACGGCACATTTTAGATTTCCCTAGAATAAACAAGATAACGTCTTGTAACTATTTATGTAGTCTACTACATCTACTACCTCCGCATCTCCACGTCTGCAGGGTCTTGTTCATATGGTATATCCCCTACTATTGTCCTCTACACTGTCCACAAAATACTTGTTTAATCAGTCTCCGTTATCATGTTTCCATCATCGAAATCTACACTATTAATATCATACCTTTAGTTTATCGGATCCATAAATTAATACTCCTGTGTGCCTGAAGCTAGAGTCGCGAATTACAGTGGTAATACTATTCGATTCGCGATTTAGTGCTAACTCTCTGTTTGGCTTTATTAAACGGTGGACTGGGGATAATGAAGATATAGAGAGAGCAAAGATATTGTATTTCGCCTACGCCAGATCCCGAGACTTGAGTATGCTGTTAATATCTGATGCCACTTTTACAATGAACATATTCGTAACATAGAGAGTATAGAAAAGAAGTTTGTACATTACTTATCTTGGAAGGATGGATGGAAATATGATAAAGACTTACCGTATCACGTTAAGCTGCAAGGACTGCCGCCATACCTTACTGCATGTAGAACTTACAATCTGACAACCTTTGAAAATAGAAGGTAGCTTTTGAAGTGTTTTGTTATTTAACGAAATTGACCATCTCTTTGATTTTTGTTTAAGCAAAGACGGATTTAAAAATAAATTAAAACAATTTTATGAGTCGACTACTTAATTAATTAAAAAAAAAAATTAAATATATATATATATATATATATATATAATTATTTTTATTGTACTTAAATTTTGTATATGTATTCTCAAGTCAAATTTGTAGACTTTTCTAAATAAAATAAAAATAAAATAAAATTTGCATAATACCCCATCATCTGTTAAAACTTGGATTTCTGGATTCTATTTAGTACTCCCACTTATAACAACAGTTCTAAGAAACCGGATCTCGCGACAGCCATCAATACTCTTCTTATTCTCTACATACGCTGAATATCTTATTGTCCCAGATCAGTGTTTATACTTTACGTTCAACTTCAATTTATTAACTGTCTCCACCCAGTTTATACGCTTTAGCCCTTCGTCATTTAATATCTCCAAACTACTCAAAATCCATCAATAAGTCTCAGGGTGTATTTCTAGCCCTAAGTCTAAAACATGAAATCTTATATTCTTCTGCTTCTTACTAACTAGCATAATTTGCAGCATAGTAGCCTCCATAATTTCTTCTTGCTTTCCATCGACTATTTAAATTAAAATTTAAAAATTTTACACTTTTTAAACCCAAAACCTTTAATTCTCATAAAAAACTTTTTATCTTCAACTCTTAATCCAATGAATCTAGGTGGATGATTGGATCTTACTGTAATATTAAAAGTAAAATATATTTTTGTTCCGTAAGTCCAACGTCGCAACACACCTGATTTATCTTTTTGTAATTATCGCTCTAAAAACGCGAAGTAAAGCAATTGAAAGCTTGTACGTAATTTGACTGGAATTGTGTTGGTTGCATCTAAAGTGAGGATGCTGAAAAGTTCAATACTCGTGGATGAATAAAGATATATGCAATAGGTCTCAAGAAGTGAAAATTTTCACTACTTGAGCTATTTTCAGTTATTTTCTCTTGTTAGGTTAATCTTATTTTATAGTTGCAAAATAGTACTCGCCACGGGGTGAAGGGTTTTGGCGCCTGCACAGTGGTCCTCCAACTATCTCTGTTCATCGCAGGTTCTCCAGTTGAGATATCTTATTGTTCGTAGACCTCGTTGGATGTCGTCGCGCCAGCATAGTTTAGGTCTTCCCTTGTGACGTAGGTCGAATTGGTGCGAAGACGCGTGACTGCGAGAAATATTTTGACTGATTCGAGATATTTCAAGTCCTCCACTTTGTCAAAGTTATGGCCATCTTTACCATATGGATGCTGCTATGTTGATAGACATTTGGTTTTGTTGCTGTTCATTTTCAAACCCAGTCGTTTCGAGTGGAGGGGGAGCGGAATTAATTTTTCGTTGATATCATTACGTCGCTGGCCAAGAAGTACGATATCATGTGTATATCCACGAATACGGCCTGACTTATTGAATATGCAGCGCGATGATTCAATACAACTTTTTCTTACCACGAGAATCAGACACCTTTCATTACAATTTTACTCAGCGAGCCAGATGTTGTTAGCTTACAGAGGAACAAGCTTATACCGTCTAAATAGAATTGCCTTAAATTTTTCCAGGATCATCCTCAAAGCACTGGTGAGATATGGGAAAAAACAGTGCCGACATGTTCTACCCTCACTAAAAGATTAATTTTCGATGCTTGAATGAAACTAGGGAAGAAGAAATTGTTGTAATTTATTCTAGTAGGTTGTGATAGCAATAGAAAAGAAATAATTGGAAAACGAAACAGTTGCTAATTTTATACGAGGAAAAAGAGACATCTTCGACATCGTCTCTAAGAGACATCTCAGAGCTAGAGCATGTCATCACAGAGGTGACATGTTGTAACCACTTTTGCGATCTCTTCTCGAAGTTTATGTCTCACTTCTTTAAAATAATGTGGGACCGTATGGCCCGATGTTATTTTGAGCTCTTTTTAGCTGATGCGAGCTATGTTTCATAACACAGCATGTTTCACAAAACGAGCTATGTTTCACAAAACGAGGAGTTGTGTCCTCAAAACATAGCTCACTTCGCTAAAAACATAGCTCAATTGTGCAATGGATCACTCTTTACATCATTTACCAGCAGCCTGCTTACAATGTTTTTCAATAATTTAAAGAAATTTGGGAAGAGTTAGGGTATATGATTATTCTAGTAGATTTGGTATCACAACCTACTATTTTATTCATGTTGATGTATTGTTTTTGTTTTTTTTTATTTAATAATAAGCTTAAAAAAATTAGTACCGAAGGATCAATTTGAAAGTTTCCATGAATACGGAAAAATAATAACACTAACAATATTTTTATTGCGCCACCGAATGCCTTTTGTATGCGCCTTTTTGAGGGATTTGTTTTTTTATGGAGCCGAAAATCAATGTAGGCGAAGAACACTATTTTCAACCATCTTATGGTTATGGCGGGGTGTCAGTATCGGTCAGCATACAACCGCGTTAACACTGAACTAATTTTATCCAGATAAAACGCTACAATATCAAACAATAAGTGAAGAAGATTATGAAAGACGAATACTATTTTGCGAAGAATTTGTTGAATTATTGAATATGAATCTGCATTTATCATAATATATCTATCTATCGAAGTGTACTTTTTTAAGTGATTTATTAATAAACAATTGTTTTTATTGCTAAGCAAGGAACTATCGTGTGGGTAGGCTATGTTTAATATTGAACAATATTTGGCAATGCTGAATGATGCTACTTATCCTCTCATAGTATATTCGCTTTAGAAAATGTGCTTAATGTCCAATCCATCATGTAGCTGCCAGCAGTCTTCTGAATTTTGAACAAGATGGTGTTCTGTCTCGTTATCCCTATCCCCAATAGGGATATACTTTGAAAATAAATCGAATTCGAAGTCGTAATTTTCGAGGTTTATAGCATAGAGAAATTAGAACAATTTACAACAAAAATAAAAGTTCGTTTAGATGCGATTCTCATTCGGCTCTAAAAATGGTTCGACGTAGCCTCAGATTACTTAGTGTTCCATATCCTTAGAATTTGATATTCTTAGAATTTGAGGGTTAACCAAACAAGTTTTGAAGGAAACCACCTTTTCCATAATGTGATTTTTCAGAAGGAAAATTTTGAAATTGTCACTCACTATAATGAAATTATTTTATTTCGTATTAAGCACCTGAAAGAGAACATTCTAGAGGTTAACCCTAGATGGACCTCGTTGTAATATTAGGTGAAATGAGTCAATTGTCTCAACCAAAATAGGTTTAGATTGCATTTGAATCCTGGAATTCCTGGAATCAGCATTTAACAGATTTCCTAGCTCGGCAGTAGTGAAAATTTATTGGTTGAAGAGATTCGTTAATCAATTTTTAGCAATTCTTCAAGGTTTCAAGAACTACGATTTATAGGTGAAATCTGCGTATATCAAGTTTATTAAGGCCGCACATATAAAAACTGGGTAATAAATTAAATTTTTGTATCTGTTTTGTTTTTTAAAGAGCTGCAGATTGGAATTTGGCTGAACCGTCATGGACTGGTCGAATGCGACTATGTGCAAATGGCCCAGAAGTTTCTCTGAAATTGGAGGATAAAACATCGGGAGCCCTATTTGCCAACTGTCCCATCGATAAATATCCTGGCATTGCCGTTGAAGCTGTATCCGATAGTTCACGTTATTTTGTCCTTCGCATCCAAGATGATAATGGACGTACAGCTTTTATTGGTATGGGATTTGGTGATCGGTCCGATTCATTTGATTTGAATGTTGCGCTGCAAGAACATTTTAAATGGGTTAAAAACCAGGAAATAATTGAAAAGGAGAAAATTGAACCACGCCCTGAACTAGATTTAGGTTTTAAAGAAGGTGAAACTATTAAAATAAATATGAAAATAACGGTAAGTCTTAATTAGCTTTATATTTTTTAAACCCTATTACTAATTAAAAATGCATATAGAAAAAAGATGGTTCCGAATCGACTGTGATGAAAAGTAAATCGCGAACTGGAGGCGGTATTTTACCCCCGCCACCTGGTGGTGTAAATAAAATTGCTCCACCACCTGCGGGTCCAACGAAAATCAGCCCATTAACATCACCATCCCATCGATCAAACGCAACTAGTGGCAATAATAATACGGAATGGGGAGAATTTGCATCAGCCAATCAGCAGCAGCAAGCAAATTCACAAACATCGAATTCAAATTGGGTTCAATTTTAGTTTTAAAGAAAATACATAATTATATTTTCGTTGTTGTTGTTTTCGAAAATAAATAAGTTTCGTAATATTTGAGAGAAATTTTTCTTGGGGAAAAATGTTATCGACTAAAAGAGGGCAATATTATTATTATTATTTGGAACCTGTTAAGAATTACAAGTAAAACTGAACCAGTGTGTTGTATATACAATTTATTATTACACGTAAAATGTTTTATTTCATTTTGGTTTTTCTTTCTTAAGTTTAAAAAATAATATGCAACTTGTTAATATACTATTCTAATTTCCATATTATGGTGCACTTCGCCTCTTATTGAATCTCAAATATTGCTTCATGTTATAAATAAAAAAATAAATAAAAAAAATTGAACCGTTTTCATTGTTTTACCAAAATCAAATCAATTGTACTTATTAACATTCCAATATCTATTGCTTCAAACTAAACATATTGCTATAGTAAAATACATATTAACATGCTGCCATTTTGTTCAGTTTTTGAGTTTAATACATATTTCCTGTTTACACAATTTTATTTACGTTTGCACAAAATTAGTTGTCTTAACAAAATGGCAGATTAACATTTTTCACACACTACATTATTATAAAATAGTTATTTTGATATTATTGTTTGTCATTTTGTTCAGTTTTTTGTTCAATATTATAAAATAGTAATAATTATTATTTTTTTCGTGACAAATAAAACCACTATTAATGTATTATAAAATAATGATTATTTTAAATTGCGATAATAAAATTATTGAATGTATTAATACATATTAATAAAATAAACAATTAGAGAAAAAATATATATCCTTATTTTAAATAATATAACAAATAAATATCATGTTAATAGAATTATACAAGTATAAAATAAAGCAGTAAAAAACAGGAATATAGAAATGTGTTTTTCTCCGTTAGCCCTGTATTGGGGCCTCGGGGCCAGAATAGCGAAATGTGTGAGATAAAAACCGTACCGTAAATGTTTGATGTTTATTTCATTTCGCGCTTGGTCCCGAATTGAACCCGAGTGAGAGCCGGGTATCCTAACCACTAGACAACATGGGATTATTAGCTATTCGCAACATTGCACTTGTCGCGCAAAACACGTGTTATTACGTAACCATATCGAATGAATAGTGAAAGTAATTACAATTTAAATTTTATTATATTTACATGACTTGTAGCGTAGGTGGATATCCATTTCGTCATAAGCACTAGCTAGGTCATTGCCATTTCTCAGTGTATTGTTTAAAAGAAAGTAGTGTTGCATATTATTAAGAAAGTTGTTTTTTGCGGTAAACTACAAGGTGACTAAAACGGTTTTTACATTAAATCAGTACGTAATACTATGCTATCATATGATGTACCTTATAGACAAAATTTTATTTATTTATTGGAAGTATCCGCGCGAAAAGTAAAAGTTAATTAATTTTGCTTAGTTATGTTCAATCGATTGTGACGGTTAAACGTGCATCAAGTAAAATGTCGTTGAAATATTCGGTTGCCATTTTATTTTTAATCACACACCATTGCGTAAATTCGATATCGGTGATTAACAATGGCATTTCGAATAAAGTGAGTGATTCAGTGATTGCAAAAATAAAACAGGGATATACTTCGGCCCGTATTTACAGTTCGGGATTAATATTTTATAATTTGAAAACGAATCAAACTATTTTACCGCCTATAGTAACATCGGAAAGTTATTCATTTTTACGTGCGCCACCCGTTGGATTGCCATGTTCATGCCAAACGCTGATGTGTGGATGTTGTGCAGGAATGAATTTTCAACAGTTTAAGAATCAGTGTATGTAGATATGCGTTTAACTCCCATGTTGTCTAGTGGTTAGGATACCCGGCTCTCACCCGGGAGGCCCGGGTTCGATTCCCGGCATGGGAAATATTTTTATTTAATTATTTTTACATTGATTTCAGTTTGCACGAACTTGACCTACGATCCGGATGAATTTGCGGTTACAATGGATCTAATTATGAACAATAACAGTATTTACCAGAACACGTTTTCGGGACGCGACCCACCTCAGTTTTGTGTTCCTGTGCCAGTGCCGTATATACCAATTAAGATCGAAGTATGTGCAAAACTTTTTAATGTTTTTACAATTGGTCGTAATATACACATGTGCCTTGATCTGTTGGCTCGAGTCGAAAAGGCCCCCTTCATTGTGTTACACTTTGATTGTTTACGAATGGGTTTGGATGGTGTAACGCTTTTGAAACCTGAAGCTGGAGGTGGAGTCATCGGTGGTAGTGAGAGTGGGGGCGAAGACGGGGGTGGTGGTGGAGCCGGCGGAGGAATATTTGGAAATGGTGGTATATTTGGCGGTGGCGGAATATTTGGAGGCCTGTTCGGTGGAGGGAATAACAGTAGTAACAATAATAACGTTCAAACGACACCAGCCACATCCACACAAGTTATAAGTCAAATGCCACAACCACCAGAGGAACAAAATCCTGATATATTTAATGATGTAGCGGAAATTAAAAATGACAGATAATTAATTAACGTAATTTTTTAATTTATTTATTTAAAGTCTAATTATGATAGAATAAAGAAAAACCAAATTACTTCCATAATTTTTTAATCGACATATTCTTCTCGGAATCCTTTTGCATAACCTTCGCCACGGCCATCTCAAAATCTTCTTGGGTAACATGCACGCGGCGTTCTCGCAATGCATACATACCCGCCTCTGTGCATACACCCTTTACCTCAGCTCCTGAAGCTCCAGGCATCAATTCCGCAATTTTCCGTAGATTTATGCCACGAGTTAAATTCATTTTACGAGAATGAATTTTTAAAATATCCAAGCGAGCTTCTTCATTTGGTGGTGGAAATTCGATTTTACGATCGATACGCCCAGGACGTAATAGGGCTGGATCTAAAATATCAATACGATTTGTGGCCATAATGACTTTGATGTTTTTAGTTGCCTCAAATCCATCGAGTTGATTCAACAGTTCCAACATGGTACGCTGAACTTCAGAGTCACCACCGCTTCCCGATTCGATACGAGACGAACCGATCGAATCGATTTCATCCATGAATATGATCGAGGGAGCATGTTCTCGTGCCATTACGAAAAGCTCACGCACCATACGTGATCCCTCGCCAATGAATTTTTGTACCAACTCCGAACCGGAGACTCGGATAAAAGTACATTCAGTATGATGTGCCACAGCTCGAGCAAGTAATGTTTTTCCGGTACCAGGCGGCCCATATAAAAGTACACCCTTTGGCTGGGCGATACCAAGTGCATCAAAAAGTTCAGGATGTTTTACGGGTAATTCAATCACCTCCTTGATTTCTTTGATCTGCTTATCCAAACCGCCGACCATTTCATAAGTGGAATCTGGTACTTTTTCGACCATCATCAATGAGACGAGTGGATCTACTTTATTCGGTAAAATTTTGTGCAACGTATAGCTTTCATTCCGAAGGGCGACTCGGCAATTTGGTGTAACATCATTGATATCAATATTTTTATCGATATCAACTACGAATTTTCCCTCGGGATGTACTTTCACAAGTACTTTCTTTTTATCCATTGGTTTTACCACTTCGCCGACATAACTACCTTGTTCCTGAAGAAGCTGAAGTTCTTCACGCAACATACGAACTAAAATAATATGAAATGGATTAACATAACCTCACATATTGTACAATTTCGAAAATCACCTTTAGCATTTAATTCATTCCGTTGCGCTTGAAGCCGACGTAAATTTTGGCTTTTTTCTGCAACAACAAGTTGAAGTTCTTCAATTTTTTGGATGTAATAAGAGCGAAATCCTTCACCCCTTTGTGGATCGATTTCCATCTTTGTAGGCAGAAAATATAAAAATGTTTTATATAAATATATGAAACACAGTAATTAGTTAACTTACTTTTGTATAAGTCATTTTTAATTATGACTTATTTTGCTTGCTGCAGTGAAGATTTTTAATTAAAACACAAACTCGAATTTTTTTGCAAATCACTTTCGGGTTCCCTTTATTTGTGTGTATCATCAAGTTTTCTACACAAATGAAATCGATTTTGACAGTACATGTGCTTCATTATTGTTAAGTTGGTAGAATTAAAAGTGGTATATTTATAGCATCAAGTGTTATATAAAAAAACGTAGAAGCAATAATTGTACATATTAAGTTAAGCAGAAAAGGAGTATAAATACCCAAGGTAATTAAACATCGTCAGGTTTTTAAACTAATTTATTAGTAAAACAACAAAATAAATATTTAAAAAATCGTATCTGTCAAATACGGTTTTTGTTTATCCCTGAGATATACACAACGTGACTGCGACTGCGACATTTCTAAATGCCAAAAACGTTGATTGCCATAGCTTCTGAAGCCGCGTCGAATATAATTAGTTTGCAGTATTTGAAATCATATATTTGTACTTTAGATATTCGTCGGTCGTGTCGAATATATCTCAAGCCTTAAACGTTTGTTTGTATCGAATTATTACAAGTCAGGTTGGCCGAGCGGTCTAAGGCGCCAGATTTAAGCTCTGGTTCTCGAGAGGGAGCGTGGGTTCGAACCCCACATCTGACATATTATTTTTAATATTATATGATTTTACAATACAGTTGTAACTTTTGTAAGCATAATTCAGTAGTTTTGTTTTTTTACGCCGACAGCTCGAAATGTATAGTCAAAAATTCCAATATGTGTGTGAATTCGTATTGGTAACCATTTCGCTCTAGTAAAATCGATTTTAGAACTGAATTTTCGATCAGTAACAAAGACTACACTTAAGAATACACGTATCATTCATAGCGAACATATTTTCTGACCATCTATCGAATTATTATAAAACGCCTACCAAACGAACATAGAAGACGCATTATGGTAGTATGTTGATACTACTAACATGTTGTTTTTGCTGTTTTTTTGGTAGAAGTATTTCCCAGTTAGGTAGGTCCCCGATTTTCGGACAAGAAGTTACACATAAATGTGCTGGCTATTCTTTATTCTACTCGTATGTGTGTACTATTTATACGTGTTTCCATGATCTCTTGTGTCCTTAATTGATGACACAGGCATTTTGGAATTATTTTTATGAAATTTTTATTGGTTTTCGATTTTCCATTTTCTCTGTTTCATAATATGTACCATCATTTTATAACAACAATAAGTATGTATTAGTATTGAGGATGTCACCGTCACAGGTTTTGGAAACAGAAAGAAATCAGCGCTACCATAGTCAGCGCTATCATAATGGCCCAATGAATTTAGCTTAAACCGAAGTAAGTGCTGTCTTTTACCAGACTATACGGTGAAATTGATTTTAGAATTAATATCTTGATCCACATGCCTCAATTTGTAGCATATGAGAGTTTAATGAAGGTTAATTTGAAAAATACAGAGCGTTCAAGATACGATGGTTAGTTTGAAATCCAATGAGGCAGTTGAATTGGTACCACTTTTCGCTTGTGAGTCCGTCAGGGTTATTTCGTCGGGCTCAAAGAAATCTTTGGCTCTCTACGGCCATCTTTGTTAATGGTCTCACTGGGCCATTTGCCCTCCTTATCACTATGTTAATCTGAGGTGACTTCGTCTAACGTCATTCAATGCGTAAGAGGTTATGCAGCTTCTTGTTCTTCGAATTCTCCGATTCATCTGAGGGAAGAAGTTTTTTGGGTTTATTTATAGATGTGATCGCTCTCCAGATACCAGTAAGAAAAAATTAGATGGGGTCTACTCATTGTCGGGCATTCCACACTAAGTAATTTTTTAATAAAGTTAACATCATCAATAGTGGAACAGGTCTGCCTGAGACTCAATATAAGTAAAATAAATCTTTACATTTATACAGCCTACTTACCACCGCATTCCAGTAGTGATGTATATGCTAGATGTAGCGATGCTATTTATGATTTATTTACTAACATTAGGATATGATAGTTTCAATCGGCGACTTCAATCTACCAAACATGACATGGAAGCTCGACGTTACAATTAATAACCTACTGTCGTATAATATTACATCTGAGGCCAAATGTCCATTCATTTATTGATATCGGGCTTGGTTACAAATCTGAATTAAATTAATAAAGTGTCCAATGGAGGCGGGTCATTCATAGATTTGTTTATCCCCAATGAACTAATCAGCCTTAGTGTAATTGAATTGCTTACGCCTTTCGTAGTTAATGACATATACCACAAGGCGATGCAAATTATAATCGACGTATGCCGAATGAATCAGTGCAAAATCAAGAAGCAACATACAACTACAATAAAGCCGACCATTCAGGCTTGCAATTGTACTTCTTATTGTGTGGGTTTGAGAATCATATCCCACTAAACAAAAAACAAACTAGTAGTCATTCTCCTTGGTTTGATGATCGCCTTATAAATTTAAAAAATTACAAAACTAAGGCGTACGCTAAAATGATTAAAAGTGGTTTTGATCCGGATAGACAAATATTTATGTAATACAGTATTGAATTTAACGTTTACTCTCGTTCTTATGTAACTGAAGGGCAAATATGTCTTATAATAACACCAGTAGCGATAATGTGAAGGAAATAGTTGATATGTTTGCTGCCTGTTTTTCAAACATTACATACAGGGCGCTTTTTATGTTCCAGGTCGATGTTTTTTATATTTTATTGATTTAATTTATATTTTATTGATTGCTTATAAGAACGTTAACATTATGTATGGAATATAATGTTGGTCTGCCTCTAGCCGTGGCGTAAAGGTGAGCTCTTTCAAACGCACATTGTTCATAACATTTTCGCAGACTTCTGGTGTTATTTCAGCAATTTCATTTCTATAATGTTGGTTTATTGGTGTACTTCTTTCCCTTCAAGTAACCCCATTGGAAGAAACCGGGAGGAGTCAAATCAGGGGATCGTGGGGAGCCAGTCGATATTACCACTTTTTAGCATTATTCGGCTTGGAAAAATTTCTCGCAAAATTTGCATTGTTGGACGGAGCTGTGAGTGATAGGACACCGTCTTGCTGGAATCACATATTCTGTAGGTCTAATTGACCCAATTCGAGCACAAGAAAGTTTTCCAACATGTTCTCAAAGAAATATGGTCTAATGATGCCGTCAGGATGTAATGGTCTTTATCAATTGAGGGTTTTCAGTGCCTCAATAGCGGCTATTC
Source organism: Nephrotoma guestfalica (assembly GCA_963691935.1). Taxonomy (NCBI): domain Eukaryota; kingdom Metazoa; phylum Arthropoda; class Insecta; order Diptera; family Tipulidae; genus Nephrotoma; species Nephrotoma guestfalica. Next base: position 11,384,908 of record OY829915.1, read on the forward strand.
TGTTTATTAACATACCCAGCCAACTCGAAATGTGCTTCGTCACTCAATGATTTTTTGCCAAAAAATGATTGTCGTCTATAGCGAGCTGTAAAACTCGAGCACTCCAATCTCGCCATCGTTCATTTTCAGCTCCTTTGCAAATTGAATTTTATACGGGCAAAAATACAAATGTTCTTTGAGAATTTTTAACAAACATACTGGAGGCATTCCCAGTTCTTGTGCACGGCGTCGATAAAAGGGCCCAGGCGCGCCTCATTCAACAACACTCTGCCTCACCGCACCAATCTTTTCTAGTGTACGTTTGCGTAATTGTAGCCCAGTCTTTACTTTATCTGCCAGTGTTTGCAAATTTTCAAAATTATTCATTATACGCTGAATGGTTGACTTGCTCGGTGCATGACTAATACCAAAAAGGTTACGTAATTTTCTCCGCGTATTCACAATTGAGCAATTATTAAAATAAAATGTTTTTAGAATTTCAACATGATTTTGCGGCGTTAGGTGATCCATACTAAATTGTTATTGACCGCTCTCTACGACTGTTAATGCGAACTGACAAATGTTATCCAAAACAAAATATCGGCCAAACAAAATCGACATAACGTTTTATCGAACATAAAAAACTATTTTTGTATATAACAAATATTATTTTTTATTTTTACTATTTTTGTATATAACAATTGTTATGTCGCCATCATCAGATGTGATCCTTGAATCAAGTGGACCGGACAATATACCATCACTAATTTTGAAAAAGTATGCAAACTTACTAGGTATACTCATTACGGAATTTTTTCAATCATTCTCTAAATATCGGTTTTTTTCCCGATCAATGGAAAATTCCGAAAATTAAACCTATTTTTCAATCGGGTAAAAGAGACGACTTCTCATGCTACAGAGGGATCTTAACTATTTCTTTTTTCTCTAAAATTACGAGTTAGTGTCGGCAACACCTTCAAAGTTAGATTAGCGCGCTATTTATCAACTGAACAACATGGGTTTATACCAGGGAGATCTACTAGTACTAATTTAGTTGAATTCACTAGTAAAGTGATCAATGAAATTGAAAAACACCATCAAATAGACGTAGTTTATACAAGCTTCAGGAAAGTGTTTGATTCTATTTGTCATCAAACGGTGCTTGTTTTTTTTATTTTCCGATTCTCTGCTCAATTCCTTGATTGGTTCAACTCATATTTAACAGACCGCATACAATATGTGATAATTGAAGGTAAGAATTCCAAAATAATCAAAGATGAAGGATATTTCTTGTTTTCATTGACCGAATTACAGATACAAAAGTAATTTTACTATAGTCATAAACGTGGATGACATTCAAATGTTCGATACCATCAAAGAAACACGAGATATTGAACGGTTACAACATGTCATTAATAGCCTTGGTGAGTGGTGTGTCTACAATAAGTTGCAATTGAATATCAATAAATGTAAGATAATGTCATTCCACAGAAAAATAAATCCCGTAATCGACACTTACAGCATCATTAACATCGAATTGCAGAGAGTTCGTGAAACAACGGGATCACGGCCATTGCTAATATAACGTTCAACAGACCCATCGAGAATACTAGGTCAATGTATACAGTCTGCAAATATCACATAAACCATTTCTACGTATAACCATTTATTTATTGCAGAACGACCTAAACAACTTTGCCTATGCTGTATAAAAAATAACCGTGAGCTAATTGTGACCAAATGTCAGTCCGTAACATGTTCGTAAATCAATCCACTCCCTTATTCGTGATTATTACAGCAGGAACGATCTTGTTATCGGAGTTACGTTAAGCGCTGGTTTATGAAGTTTATTGATCCTCGAGGACTAAGGCTATTTATACGACGCTTACGGGCGCAGCGACAGATTTCTTAATTTTGATCTGCAGGGCGTCCCTTGGATGGGCCACTTATCTCCTTATCTGACTCGGTTAAAGTTGATAAATCTTCAACCACTAGTACTCTCCTTGCTTACAGTTCTCGGAATGATAATAAAAAAATAATAATAGTACAGATGGTGACTGCCCAAGCGCAGTGAGAGATTTGTAATTGGTCGTTGGGAATTATTAGTTTATTTGGTTTTTATCAAAAGTAAATAATTATTATTGTGACTTTAGGTGAAAACCCAAATCAAATTCTATTCCGAAATGTTTGAATTCGTCACATACTTATATTATCTCTTGTACACACAAAAATATTTATTATTGGTGCTTGTTTCATACCGGGCGCCGTCTTCAATACAAAGTAACGAAATTTTTTTTATCAAAAATCTACATAAAATTTATCAATTTAATTTAATTATTATTCGAACAATGACCAATTATTTTAAATTAGCAACAAATCAATCTCATGTTTACATGTTGTTTAAATGGGCAATCGCATTTATTTACACAGGAATTGAATTATTGCTGTTACACTCTCCATTAAAAATATACAAAGAATATTTTTTGTTTTGGTAACAAAGTATTTATTGAATCTTGATCCACATTATACTTTGTAAATTTGTTATAATTATATACTCCTACTAACACTCTCATTTTGTAATATAAACATCAGATTCCTTGTATTATTTTTGATAAGATGTCAATAGCATTCGGCTTGTTTTCATATATGTAGATTTAAAAATAGAATTGTAACGATATTTTTAGTGGAATTTTCCGTTTTAAGCAATTTATAATTACCGCATTTTATAAACCTGTCCTTAAAACCATTCACGTTAAATAATTTTATTAAGGAATCACCCCAATCAGACTAAAATAGACTCTATAATATATTAATAGATTAAGTGCATTTGTCCGTATACCGCTAAACCTATATAATCTCATAAGATAAATCATGGTAGAAACGCAAAAATAAAGAAAATAATAAATTTCCGTTTATTAAAGTGATTGCAATCATTTTTTTTAAGCACAATATACGTCCAACGTCCATATGCGAGCGTATCTTCGTGATTCTCGATTTTATTGTCAATTAACTAGTACTTCCTAGCAAACAAATAGTAAAAATTTATAAATTGATTGAAGAAAACAAACAACATAATGGGATGGTAAATAGAAATTGCATAATTTTATGCAATCTGTGTATGTAAATTATTGTGAGAACGTCGCCTTAATAATCGCATAACGTACTAATTTATTACAAAATTGTATTATTTATGTAGTCCAGTTTCCTACCATACTGTTATAATGATTCAGCAAAATTATAACAGATTTAGGATAAAATCGATTTTAGGTTTGTGATTTGGCTAAATGTTTGCAAATTTTAATTTACGAACGTTATTTATAATTTTTTGTAACAACAACTATTATTTTATTTATATAAATCACAAAAATATATCGCTATTTACGACACGAAACGATAACATATTTTGTTTACATGAACTTAAACTGCTTGTAACCATATAAACAACAACATTGTCACACAAGTTCAAATTATTGTAAGTGTCCAAATAATGAGAACTGTTTAACGATAATATTATTAGTAAAGTTAAAAATAGAAAATAAAATGCTAATTTTGTAATGTTTTCATAACAAACTTTACAGAAATGTTGTATATATATATATATAAATTTAAATAACAACAATTCTTATCAATTTTGTTATTTTTTATTTTTAGACAAAGAGCCTAAACTACACAAACGCTCGTGGCTGAATAATAAACATAACATCAATAAAAAATAGTGACTCATGTTAATGTTGATTGCATTATTTTGATGACATTTGAGACAGGTTACGGATACGATTTTTCATTTCAGATATGGAAAATTTTTCGCGTCCAAGGGGTGTGTTTATAAAACTTATAAGTTGTTTAAATTCCATAAAAATTAAAATATTCCTTTACGTACAGGTTAAACGATACAATTATGGTTTCTTTATGTCAGTGTGCGATATCAATTAAATTTAATCAGACTTCATGTTGTACTGCACGCAGCCAATCGTAACGGTAACTATATATGATATAAAGATTGTTATTCATGATTTGAATTAGTAGTGTTCTTTATTCTGATATTTAACAATGCGATAAATTATAATAGATTTTCTTTATATTGATTCATTCGAAGGGTTGTAGGTGGAAATGCAAATACAAAGAATATGCATACCAGGATACAAATGCCCAAGGTAAGAATTAGTAGGTACGTTGCACTTATTAACGTTCATTCCATTTGCACATATATAAAGAATTTATTTTGCTTGAAAATTGTGAAATTATGCAAATCAAATATGAATAACATCGACTATGATGTGCTGATCAATAATATAATAATTTATTGATAACAAATTGTTTATTTTAAGTCATATCAAATAAATTGTTGAAAATAACAAATTATAAAGAATATTATATTGGATGACCTTGTTATGCAATCAAAATAAAATCTCATTAATTTTCATAAACCGAAAAAGAGCAACAAAAAAATATGTTCATACGTCCCTACACCGACACAAAATTTCTTAATAGAATCTTAACTTATTTAAATATTTGGGTTATCTGTGTTTGCTTTGTATAACTTGCGCATACGCAACTTAGTATTGGCTTTTATTAAGTTTGGTCAATTGTTACATATGCGGTATATGCCGTATAAATTTCACTGCATGTAATAGAAAATCAATCATAAAACAAAATTAATAATTCAGATGATTACACTTGACATTGAATCGGACAATAATAATCGATTAATGTGGTATTAATAGTTCCTAACTAAATATGTAGTTTAGTAATTAATATTTTCAGGTACAATTATAGTTTTGTTAACCAACAATTTTATAATTACAGAATATGTATAGTGGATGCTTAGGCTACTAATTTACAATGGAATGTAATGTCTATTATTATTAGAGATTATTACTTATTAAAATTATACCAGACATTCTCTGTCACTCAACAGGCTCGAAAGTGTCGATTACAACCAAAGCAAGCTCGATATTTCTTGTTTGATTTTTAGAATCCTGAGGTAATATGTCTTAACATCACTATAGTGAAGTTTCTGACAAACTAAAAATGACAAAAAACTTTACAACAGCCCAAAAAGTGTAAATCTATCAAGAAAAACGCGTTTGCAAAACGAAATAAATTGTTAAAAAATAAGTTCACAATGGCAAGCTAATCGAACCATGTGCCATAACCATTCTTTATGGTTTCTAGGAGCTAACTTATTTATGCGGTGGAGTAGTAGTAGATTTTTTTAAATTTTAAAATGTTGCTATAGTAGAAAGTGTAGAGGCGCTTCGATTGTCAATGACAAGGCATCGTAGAGATGTCTAAGTAAATCGAAATATGCTATCGTGTAGTACTGACTCTATCGCATCTTTTATAGAAGCCGTCAGTACTACACGATAGCATACTTCGATTTACTTAGACATCTCCACGATGCCTTGTCAATGGTCTTCGAATGGTTGAATTTTTCGATTTTGTATGATTCCAACATAGAAAATTTATACTTCGAAGGGTCGCATAATTATGTTGGCTTCTACAAAAGATGCAATAAGGTCAGTAATACACGATAGCATACTTCGATATACTTAGACATCTCTACGATGCCTTATCAATTGCCTTTTTATATTTTTTGTAATTCAAAACATATATTTTTTATTTTTGATTTTAATTTAATTTTCTTTAATTATCTTGTTGTTCTTAATTACAAATTATGTTTAAAAAATGTAGCATTCTTAATTTAAAGTGTAACATTTTCTTTTACACTTTTTGACTGTTATAAGATTTTTTGTCAATTTGTCAGAAACTTCACACTGCCCTTAACATTACATATTCGATACTTTATCGCAGTTTAAATTTATTCTAACCTGAAATTGACGGCTGTTTCGTTTATGAATTTTTTCTTTTCTATTGCTATCACAACCTACTAGAATCATTGTGACAGTACCTGTTTCTCTAATTTCATTCAAGTATCGAAAACAAATTATTCGGCGATAGAAATGGAGAAGAAACATTACTATTTTTTAATCTAAAGGCTGTTTTTCCAGAGGCTCACAATTTTAAATTAAAATAGAACAAAGAAAAACATTTTGATTATCAGTAAAACTAGCTTTATTGGATAGATAATTTTATGCCATTAAAGCTTGAATATGATTTCGGCCATGTGACTGGCGCGTACATGGCGTAATCTGGAGGTCCAATTTTCGATCACTCTTCGCAGCAATTGCGGCCGTATCTCGCTAATAACTTGCCGAATGTTGTGTTCCAAGTATTCAATCGTCTCTGGTTTATCGGCGCAGACAAGTGATTTAACATATCCCCAAAGAAAATAATCTAATGGAGTTAGATCACACGATCTCGATGGCCAATTAACAGGATCATTACGTGAAATTAGTCTTTCGACTCATCCTGTTGGAACCACATATCATCAAGATTTATGCCAGCCAATTGGGGTACAAAAAAGCTAGAAATCATGTTTCTATGCCGTCCACCGTTGACTGTAACATTCCACCCATCATCGTTTTTGAAGACATATGGACCAATGATTCCGCCGGCCCATAAAGCACACCAAACAGTGATTTTCACTGAATGTAATGGTGTTTCGGCATAGGCTTGTGGGTTATCTTTAGTCCAAACCCGACAATTGTGTCAACCAAAAGTGAGCTTCATCGCTGAACAAAATTTTGTTTGGAAAATCAACATCAATATCAATTTCTGTTTCAGCCCATTGGCCGAATTGGCGGTGTGCGCGATGATCGGATCTCTTTAATTCCTGCACAAATTTAATTTTGTAAGCACGTAAACTAAAATCCTTAGATTAAAATCTTTCATAAAGTGGATGGACACCTCTCCGGTTGCTGAGAACGACGTCGAATTGATTGAATTGGGTCTTCCTCCAGCGTCTATAGCTTGTTCGACACGCACTCTTTGACATCTTACTGGATGCTTATTAGCATTTAGAGTTTACGTGGTGCGAGAACGATCCATAGTTAAGCGAATTACTCGCTCTGATGGAATATTATGACGACCGTAAAATGCAGAATCATTATTTATTTTGATAAAAAATTTGCAAGCGTTGCTCTGGCGTGAGTCTAATAATTATGAAATGGCAAATCAAACTAATGGCAAAACAAATGTCAGCTGTCAAATCGGATGTCAAGAAACACTGTGTTACCAACTTAAACATGTGAACCTCTAAAAAAACACCCTTTAGCAGGCTGGAAAATGATATAGAAAGTGAAACAATATTTCCAAGTCAAACGAGTAATTCTAGTGGCAACTAGATGCTCGTATTTGAAATTTTAGGATAATACCGTAGACATTACTCCTGAGATATACTCGACGTGAGTGCGACATTTCTAAATGTCAAAAACGTTGTTCTCCATAGCCTGCTGAAGACTCGTTAATCGAACTTAAAATTATATGCTTCGAAATGAAACACCCTTTACAATACACTTAACTTTTACATTATTTTACTAACACCCTACCATGGGCATAGCATGGGGTCGGAAGACTCTTCATCCGAGGGGAAGGTCATCTTAGTAAAGAGAAAAACAAAACTCCATGTATCCAATCGGCTTTTGTTTTCCTGCAAGTTTGACGTGAACTGTAGGCCGGGCAAGTGTGTTGTAGGTCTTATTTATTTTGTTAACGTTTTTATTTTTAGGTTCTGTGAAAATAGATTGGAACGATGATAATTTTTCCTTTTGTATTTGTAACTTAAGATTTTTCAATCTCAATTTATAATACATTATAAACAGTGTCGCTTCTTTGGGTTGATAATCCGTTACGATATACCATTCCTTGCTTAATTGCAAGAAAAATTGAGTCGTGTGAGAGAGGAGGAGTTGATTTTTGACATTGTTACGAATTTGTCTTGCAAATTCGGTTTGTGTCATTAGATTGTGAAGATGGCGATAAATTTGACGGTTTACAACACCAATTCAAGAATACCAATATTCAGGATAATTCCACAAATGGTGTAAATAACGAGTGTTTACATCATTTCTAGAATATTCCTGAATACCAACACCACTACTGGAATATTCCTGAAAATACCAAGAATATTTTCACAATAATTTTCACACTGTTAACCACCAACACAGCAACAAATAATTTCCACATTTATTTATTAATTGATTTTTCACTACTTACAATTATTTTTAATCACCCCACTAATTTCACTTTACATAACACCACTTATAATTTTCCTGCTACTCACTTTCGCTCCATTCGTTTCGACCCATCGAGGTGAAAACCACACTGATGGTCGCCAATGTTTTCTTCGCGAGGGATAATTGTGGCAAATAAAACATGAGCCAACACGTGGTATGTAGTGTTCAATATAGCAATAGTTTTCACATTTAAAGACACTCGCCTTTTTTGTGCAGCGGGCCTATGAGCGTGGTTTTCAGGAGAACTGGCAGTTCTTCTTGGTTCCAATCCAAGACGATAAGATATATATATATATTTGATGCAAGAATAGTATCTCCGAGCTTAATTAATTTTCCAGGATAACGTCGAGACTGAGTCCCTTTCTGTCTTTTAATTTACTTCTTCTACTGTATATTCGACAAAGCATGTTCACTTGATGGGACAATTGTTGTAATGGGGGTCACTTCGTTATTCCGATTTAACAGATTTTAAGTAGATTTACCATACTGAAAGAATATCAGCCACGTTTTTCCAGCAATACAGTCTCTTGAATTTCTTTGTTCCGCTTAGAAGCTGGTACTTTTGATGCATGATCTCATATGTTGGCGCTTTTTTTGTCGGAGGTATTTAGTCGTAGCTTTCCTGCACGGAAATATTCTGCTAGAGTGCTTCTAGTGTTTCGACCCACCCATTTGCCACGTAGCTTTTGTTTTTTTTTTCGAAAACTTCGTGTCACTTACTATGTATAGCTAGTCACTGCTCCTGGATGTTAAGAGGAGGTTTTTCCATATTTCTGTGGCGGTTTAGATAACCAATGACCGCTTTTTGGTAACTCTGCAGTGATGCATCGAAATTCCATCGATCGGCCCCTCTAACGTCAGATATGGTGGAGAATTAGGTTTTCCGTTCTTCCATCATTCAGTCTCCACGTTACTTTGTGGATTCTCTTATTTGGAAAAAATGTACTTGATACGACTAAATTGTACATTATTACCAGGTCAGTGGCTCGTTGGCCGTTGTTGTTACTGGTGAGATGTAAGCTGTTGCGACCGATGTGCGATGTATTTTATGAACTCCTACCAATTTTTGCATTAAAATGTTATTGATGACTTCCTCCAACTCGACAACGAATATATCTTTAACTTCCCGACCATCTAAGCACTTCTAATGTATAGCTGTTTGCCTGGTTCGAAAGGTTTTGAAGATCCTGAGGTCTTAGAAGGCTAAGCACGTTCCATGTCGCCATTCTTAAAGCGTGAGAAAACATTGTTAGCCCGCCGCTCAACCCACTTGTTATGTGTGTGGGTCACGAGGCCGTGTGCCGGCCCCTGAAATAGCACTAATTTTTTCCCGTGAGCATTAATTGGTACAAATTGGGCTTAATCGGTATGCAAAATTTAATTTTGAAATTCAAAAGTTTCCCTCCTGCAATTACCCACAGACGCTCCGTTGAAGTGTAATCTTTTTAATCCTACTTTGATATCAGCCAGTCGGCCAAGGCTTGTCCTTTCTTTTAAAAATTCTAACTGGAATCTTATGAATGAATTCTTCAATTCATGTGACTGGTCGACTTGCTTTATTAACTATGAAGTAAAAGCAGTTTGACCAGAAAGGAGACGCATTTATAACTAAACATCAATTGCCCTTCAGACGAGAATTTTGCTAGCATTGAATAGCCAAAATCGGAACAAACTCCATAACAGCTAGAGTCAAACTAGAATATAATGGTAGGCACCCGATACTTTCGATTCTCTGCTGAGAAAATTTGAACAATCTTCTTTGTTTTATAATAATGCACAATATAACACTGCTATTCAAAAAACCATTTTATTAGTTTCACATTTCCCTGGAGCTCCTACAGACTAACCAAAGCATTCAACTTCTCTTTAAAGTTAAACTCAACTATTCCTACAATATTTTAACGTTCCAGGGTGGTTACCAAAATAAGGGCCAGACTAAGGGCCTGTCAACTGTGTTTTCCTTCGATTTGGAAAATTTGGACAACGGTGAATATTTAACCGGTTGAATTAATAAATCTTGTTTTTTTCCCCAGAATTTAGTTCAACATGATGTTGCATCTGTAACAAAGGGGTTACAATTGACAGACCTCTTTCACTTAGAGGTTTTTTTCTTGCTGGCGCTACAACCCATTGAGGGATTTGGCCGTCTTATTTCTAAGTTTACATAATCAATTTCACTTCGGATTAATGAATGATTGGTCCATTGCATCATAGTCAGGGCTCAGGGCTGCTGGAAGATGTTTACTGCAGCTGGATGAAACATACTGGTACCCCGGGGTGGGAGGAGAGTGATCTCGTTTTCCTTCATTTGTACAATTACTTTTATGCTGTTCTCATGCGGTTACCTAAATTTGTACTAACCCAAGCAACGGTTGTTGGGGAGATAGTTCTCGCATTGTCTCTCTTTGCTACACATCTCCATTTAAGAGGTTAGGTTTGTAAATTTTCAGCCCTCTTTCGCCGAGAAGCATACATAAGCAATCTCCTAAAGGAGAAGTCTCTTATAGAGTTTATCTCTTTTGTATTGGGTGGGTTTCCTTTTAGAATAGAGTTGTTAGTTTAATCAACGATGTGTTCATCGCATCTTCCCTCAATAGTTTAGAGCGCAGACGTAATGTACGTTCTCTACCTGAAAAATGTATTTTACAAATTTTATTATGGTAAATGTTCTTCATAGGCTAACATTCTCATTCCAACCGCCTTTAGTAATGGGTGGCTATATCAATACTTGTTTCATTTTTAGGCGATATAGAACCTTTCTATTGTTGAACCCAACATTTTAAGTTATTTTTTATTGCCAGAGTAACCTCAATGTGGGGGAGGAGGAGTACCATAGTTACGTAAGGAAAAATTCACGATACATTTTTTTTAAATTAAATAAATTTTTTGTAATTTTTTTTGGTCAATATTTTTCGACAAAATTGTTTTGAAATTATTTTATTTGGGTCGTTTTATTTTCGTGCACGGTTTATATCATTGCCTTGTGGCATTGAGTGCAGAACTCGGTTTGCGTTACAGCCATTTTAAGAATAAAACAAATTAATTCAGAATCAATTTCCAAGCGACCAGAATGTAACGTATAAAATAATGACAATGGCTGCGTACAATCAACAGTCGGGTAAAAATCAATTTTAAGCAAATTTTTCGGTGAATTAAATTATTTTTCAAAACCCCTATGCCATACTGTGGTAATCGAATTTACCCTACTGTTGGTCCGCAGCAAATGTTCGCCTTTTGTCGCAAAATTTCTGACATCTCGTAATTTTTTTGTACCACACAGGTCGTAACTTCATACAAAAAAAATAGTATTCGATTTCAACTAGAAGCAAATGTTGACCACAATTTTGACTCATGGTTTATGTAACGCCTATGGCGGCACTTAAAATGGCGAATACAGTAATTGGTTTTTAAACCCACCTTCCAACAAAGCGACATTTAATTTTAAAATGTATTATTTTAATAAAATAAATACTTAATGTAAATACTTAATGTAAATACTTAATGTAAACAAGTAGAAATATACAGGCTTTAATGAGAGCTTTCGAACGCCGTGTGCAAATTCCAGCGTGTGCAAATTTCGTCGTGTGCAATTTTGACATTGGTAATAAAATGAGTCATCCGTTGATATTGAGTAAAGTATTCGATGTAATATCGACGATAAAACGACGGTTTACCCGCCACATCGTCATATTTTAATATTTACCCCAATCCATAACTCGCGTTTAAAACATTTATTTGTATTTGTTTTCGTTTTCATTCTTTTAATTTACACAGTTTTATTGCTTTCAAACAAATTTCCGTTTAGTTTTGATTCAGTAACGAATAGTTGCCCATAGTGGCAAGTTTACATAAGCAAGCAGTAGTAGTAAAACATATTTATAATAATTTACTCCGACAACGTTTTGGTGCTCATTTATACATTAGTGTTGTGTATGTGTATTTGTGTGTAAAAATATAATTAATTATTTAGATTTTTTTTTATAAAAACACATCGAAAATGTTAATAACGATTATTCGTTATCATAATTTACGTGAGATCTGTTATCAATCGAACTCGGCTTGGTGAAAAGGTTCGTTAGATAGGCGACGGGCTTGTTTTGTTTGTTATATTTGTGTTTTATCGAACGTTTTAGATAAATTTATTTTATTGTATTGTTGGACACTATAAATAATTTAAAATTTATATGTACATAGATAAGAACTAAAAAACATAAACGGGAAATTTTCGTTAGAAACAATTCAGTCGCTATCTCTACTCAAAGTACACCATCGAAAAGAAAGCGAGCATTTCGCGCTGCATCTTAGTCGTGGATGTTTTTAAAAAAATATTATTTTCGTTTTAATAAAATGTAATAAAATTTTAAATTTAGTGTACGAACAAATTTGTGTCATTAATAGTTTTGTGTGAAGTGCACGTGTACACATAAAAACAGTAAAATTCTTTATAAAAAGTTTTAAAGTTGGAAACTACTTCATTATACACAGAAAGTTTTAAAATATGGAACTCAAAATTGGAACTTTTTTGATCGCGGTTTTCTTGATCGTTGGTAAGTTTTATGAAACTGAATATTAAAAACGGGCATCACAAGGGAATTCCATTCAGTATCTGGTTTTATATCTCTGAATTGTTTTCTTTTTTAATTCTGATTCAAAAGTTTCCCAGCAATTAAATCTGAACCGTTACGCAACGCAAACTTCTCGGAAAATTTAATTAATTTTCTCATGAATTTTAACTTTTAATTATATTAAAAAATTATCAACAAACATCATTGAATTAATGACACTTCATTTCGTGTGTTCGCACGACTTTAAATTGTTCTTTATGATTGTGTTCTCGGATCATTCTTGAATTCTTGACCATTGTTAAAATTTATCAACAAATTCTGGTTAAAGTTTTGTACGTACAGAATCTTAAGTATATATAGGGGGAGTTATAAACTTGGCCTAAAGTGAATGTTCTCATGTTCTACGTGAATGTTACTGAATATTAGCGGATTATCTTAAAATTCCGTTTACAAAATAACATTCTGAATCAAATATCCATTTCTTATAATGCGGTTTAATGAGTCGAATGAATTCTACCTTTTTATTGTGACTAGTTTAAAACCAAAGTTAAATTGCGTTATGCTGAACTGGGTACGATCAATGGAAGCACCAATTTGGTTTCGACTCGATTATGTGATTCAAAATGTCAACTGAGTCCACCGTCAAAAATGCATTTGAAAGTCTTAACGTTAAATTCAAATGGGGAGAGACGTTTACCTACTGACTCGAGTTTGCTGTGTTCTATCTCGGAGAGACATTCAATTCGTTGATAATGAGAAACTACGGTCTCGGTTCATGGGATATTTTTTAAAAGAGCGCCTCAGCCGTTGTTGCAATTTAATCACCACCATAAACGAATCAGAAAGTCTTGTATTATTCAAATCGATCACGAGACCGTATTTGGACCGAAATTCAGCATTTATAATAGGCCATTATTAACAGTATTGTGCCGTAAGTGAAAATTGATCGTCGTTTGCCGTGGAAAGAATGCAAATAGTATTTGTTAACGGTGATACCCGTTAACAAATACTATTTGCATTCTTTCCACGGCAAACGACGATCAATTTTCACTTACGGCACAATACTGTTAATAATGGCCTATTATAAATGCTGAATTTCGGCCACTTTCACACTTTCTGGTCGATTCATATCGATAAGCTTTTTCTTTTTCCATACCAAAATTGCGATTTGTCTAAAACAATTTTTTATTTTCCATTATTTGTCCTTCACCCGAGACGGGACCAAACCAATTGTGGTACAAGCACCTCGACGTTATTGTGGGTTATACGTAGACAATTTGTATATGGGAGATGTGTCTGCTTGATCTCTCTACATATAGTGTTCTCAAGTGATGGTAATGATATTTTGAGAAGTATTTCCATACATTTTTACCTTCCGGCAACAATAACTTAAAGGCCACAAACGCAATTGAGACCCACACAGATGTTGGAAACAAAAAGGCACTACTATCAGTTCGTTTATTTAATGGTCTAAGCAGTTATACAATTTTTCAGCCTTAATCAAACCAAAAATAGCACAAGTAGCACGATGTATTGCAACTGCCCACTACGTAATTTTACAGCCACGTGAATAAAATCAGCAAATGGAGATGTAGTAATATGCATTGTGCTTCATTCTTCAATAAACGACTTTTAGCCGGAAGCTGCGGGGTTGCTTAGAACTACCTAAAATTTCAACTGTAACCAATAAAATGACTGAACCAATTTGAAGAGCTGTGGTGCTATAGTAATGATAGTATGAACTAACTTTATATGGTTCCGCCTAGCTTTTCTGGTTCCCATGGGTTGTGGAGTGATTCTGGTTAACTTTGTAAATGTTCCGAGTAAAAAAGCTGTTATGTTTCACAACCGTCAAAAATACCGTTGTACAGAAACCATGTCAGCCACCGGCTGATTTTAGTACGATTTGAAAAATAAGGTGACTTACTTCCTTTTATAACGACATTACAGTTAGCCCAAGAGATGTGTGGGGCCTACATTTTTTGGTGAGGCCTACTCTAGCTGGATACGCTATGTATACAGCTTTAATTCAATTATAGACAATTCTCCATTCAAAGGATTGAAAATTATCGCCGGGTTTGAAGTTCGGATGAAACAGGCATCAAACCTTCAACAAACACCAGCATTGATTGACCGTTCTCATGAACGTCATTAAGCTACACAATTACCAACAGACCCCACAAAGGAAATAATTAGCAGTCTAATTCTTGAGTTTTGTGATCTGCCAGTACGCGGAAAATGAACAATTATTTAGTGCTGTACTCTTAAGATTTGGTACCTTTTGGTGCAATTTTACGCTAGAATTTGTATTATGTTATAGAAGTGAACGTTAATAACTGCATACATTTCAAATTGTAATTCATCCGACGGAAATTTGTTAAGCGTTTGTGTTTTTACTATAAAATTAAAATATAAAGAAGAAGTTTTCAGGTGTTTTTTAAATTACACCTTGTTTCTCTAACTAAGGCTGACGGGTTTTCGCTTTTCTTGGGAATGGAAATTGAGGAAAAAATTCACTTAGCATTTTGTCTAAATATTTTTTTTGGTCGTCTGTGTGTGAGCGGGCGTTTAATTCCGAGATCTACCTAGCAGAGCAATTTTTTTCCGCAAGTATTTATAGCCGAGCCATAGGCGGCCGATAAAACTAGATCGCTTGACTTTAAATTCAAAAAATTTACGTTGAAAGGTCAGCTCTCGTGTTGTTGAGAAAATTCAGGTGGTTTATTTTTTCGTATGGGGAAAGGCGGCTGTTATTTAAGATTGATGTTGTCGTCGAAGTTGTTGCCCGGGGAGTGATAATTACATGGCTTACGGGATTTTCGCGCGGTTTTCTTGTATCTCTCGTGATACCAACAAATTCCTTGTGGATTTGTATTGATACCACGGGAAGGCGAACGTGTAGCTGATTTTTGAACGCGATTTTTGAATTCGCCAACATGGCAATTTTGATCGGTTCTGTAAATTTTCGGATCCACAACGAGCGGATTATACGTTCCATAAAATTGTCACCGTCAAGATGTTGTATATATCGCATCGCTTCTGAGGGTGGACTGTCGCCAATAATCTGACAGCTAATCAGCGATTTTAGCTGTCTCTGTTCTGAGAGTGCTAAACATTCCAATATAATTCGTTTAACCTTGAGTACGGGTTTTCTGTTGGTCTATTCGTAAGCAAGTCGCCTACCGCTTCGAACGCTTCTGATGAGATGGCCATCATTATGGTGTCCCCAAAATCAGTCATATTGAACCAGTCCCTTACGTTATTTAGCCATATGGGCTGTAACTGGCCGGCGGCATGGACTTCGCAGTTGACGGGTATAATATGGATACTCATAAATAATGAGTACCCATATTATCGTCTTGCTCCGTTTTGCTTTTATCGTTCTTGCTGTTATTTTCATTCGAAATTTTCGTTTTTTTTTAAATTTGCCTTTCGCGTCTTTTGACTGGCTTTAAGTTAAATATTTCGAATTTAATGAGGAATGGAAAAAATAATAGAAAAGTACTGGTTACACTACAATTACTTAATATTTCTGACATCTAATCTTCATAAGACTCATTCTTTATTTCGTTATCCTTGTAAATTCATAAATACTCGTATAGGTTTGATCTCCCGCATTAAACTAGTTACATTTCTCGTGCTCTACAGGATATTGAATTTGGATCTGCTTCGAGAATTTATTAGGCCGTTCAATATACTTTACAATTATACATAACTCAGGAACATTGTGGCCAATAAAATGACGTTTCCACAAATATTCTTTCAAATTTCTCTGATTCAGTCTGAATCGTTTAAATGCTCGTTTTCTATTTAATCCGTTAATATATTTAGTTCGAGTACCTGGTATGCGTTGCAATGCCACTTAAAGAAAATGTTTGTGTCTTCCAAGTGTTTTTGCGAACACGAATAAATCAGAAAGTTTCCGAAACTTAGGTAACCCCAAACAATGACAAAAATGCAGTTAACGTTGTTGGCGGTGGTGACATAGCTCTAGCTGCATTTTCGGTTGTGTAGTACATGCGTTGTCTATTTCCAAGGTACACTGCCAAATGAACAATAGTTGTGAACTGGTAAAAATATTCCCAGCTCATATTGGTCTATTTCATCAATAGATGCAGTTGCATTTCCCACTTCAAAAACTGCCATTTCACTTCCTTTGTTGACACATTTGCAAATTTATCGATTTTACCGAGCTGCAATAATCGACATTGATGTATTAAATTGTGCATGTGGCAATTCTCTTTTTTGCCAGATAAGATTACGATTTCAATTTTTGTTTAACCACATGTGCGTAATATCATGAGGATCTCTCATGATGATTGTCCAAGTCGAGTTAACAAAAGTTCTTGTATTTCATCCCACATAGCATTGGAACTCCCTATACATATGGCAAGTAGTATGATAATTTTTCCCAATTTATTTGAGACAATTTGGAACGATCTTATGTAGATTTGAGACAATCTGTGACGATTTGGAACGATTTGATTTGAATTTGAGATAATTTGAAACGATTTTATGTAGATTGAAGATGATTTGAAACGATTTGATTGCAATTTAAGGCAATTTGAAACGATTTTATTAGGATTTGAGGCGATTTAAAATGATTTGGATTGAATGAATTATAATTTGATTGCGATTTGAGCTGATTTGAAACGATTTGATTATAATTTGTGATGGTTTGGTACAATTTTGTGTAGATTAGAACGGTTTGAAGTTATTTGGAACGAGTTCATTAAAATTTAAGATAATTTGAAACGATTGTAACAGGATTTAAGGCGATTTGAAATAACTTGGATCTATTTAATTACAAATTGAGACGATTTGAAGTAATTTGGAACGATTTGAATCACGATTTCGATCGACTTCTAAAATTTTAGATGATTCCGAACCATTTGAGATGCTTTGGAATTAATTTAATTTCAATTTGAGATGATTTGGACTCATTTAATACGTTTTGGAAGCATTTTCTGTCTGTAGATTTGAAACGGTTTGAGATTATTTAGAACAATTTGATTTAATTTAATTACAATTTGAAACATAAAGGTTTGAGAAGATCTTAATTGAATTGGAACAATTTGATTATAATTTTGAACGATTTAATTACGATTGCCCGAGTTGCTGTTTCTTTATTGTGACGGATCTCAATCTACTATTACTGCAGGATCCAAAATGAAGCAGTTTGGGTACGCTCTGTATTTTTTTTTCAAGCTGAGATAACAGTCTTAACTCTGTAAAGCGGCCATGCTCAATTCATTGAATAACCCTTTGAGTCTTCGTCCTTCTGAGTTCCTACTAATTTCTCATTATCTGTCCGTATCCACGATATTTCGAGAATGGCTGGCTTTTTTATGGCAATTGCATATTGTAAATTCGTCGAATTGAAAACGTCAAGTGGTAGCATATCATTGAAAATGTATAATTAAGCTCTCGCTAAGGAAACCTCGTGACGTTTTGGCCCCTTCTTTTATTAATTTATCGCCATTAAGAGTGGTTTCTTATGGATAGAGACAGCTCTATTTTGTTGTTATTTTAGTTATACAAAACTGTCTGCAAAATAATTCTATTTGTGCAGTTGCAGATTGATAAGGAAATTATTTTAAATTATGATTCATATATTTTACATCACAATAAGGTCGATTACCTATTAACGGATAATTAAACACGTTTATTCCAATTTACTGGGTTGCATCACTGGTCTACTTAACATAATTTCATACGTGTATATATTATCCCACATCATCCTACTGCATTAGTATAAATAAACCATACACGATTTAACAAAAATTATGAACACTTTGCATGTGATAATAATAGCCAGATAGGTAGCAGCCTGTATTGCGTGATCGGAAATAAAAAACTTGTGTGCAAGTATCCGGTTTTAATTAAATAAACATATGTATTCATGAGTACATAGCTTAGTCTGAATTATATAAAAATATTTACGAATTCATCGCGTGTCTTCAACACACATAATTTAATTAATAACAAACTGTCACAACCGCAAGAATTCCTATTACTCACCGCAAACAAATTTCGGATGTGTAGCCTTCGACAAAATAGACGCGTACGAGACAAATTACGTAGAGTAATTGCACACCTCAATATATCAAGTTTTCTGTCTCATACTCGTATGTATGTCGTCTTAAATATGCAAATTACAATTCGATGACATCATATACACCGTTTATAAATAGTTTTAAGAACGCGGTCGTGAATTGAATTATTTAATTAAAAATGTTTTTGATTGATTAATTTGTTTATAATGTGCGGGGATGATCAAATATTTAATAATATTCACTTGATCTTGACAATACGTTAAGTTAATTGATTTCAATTAAATATCTATGTGTATTCTATTTCTTTTTAAATTTAAAATGTAGGTATAAGATCGTCATAAGGTCAAGGTTTTTTTTCATATACGCTGACGATTTTCCCCTCAAGTTAAATGAAGCGTGTTCGCACGCATGGTTTGATTATGAACAATACAATAATCAATTTTCTATACGCATATAGACAAGTGCAATGAACCAGAACCGGTAATAAAGCACAACATGTTTATTGGGCATATGCTCAATAAACATGTTGTGCTTTATTACCGGTTCTGGTTCATCGGCTCGCACGTGAACAAATTGGCTACCATTTACTGCATAATATAGGATTTGCATGAACAATTGTACTATGCAGATTTTCATATGTAATTTGCATATAATGACATCGCTGGTAAAGATAAATGATCTTGATTACCTTGGAAAATACTATAAATAACTAGGTGTGTTTGTATAAATTCATAATTGTGGGTAAGTTCATGACGTATAGTAAATTGCTTTCACTTCAAACATGCGACTATAATATTCGACCGTGTGTATTACGAATGTATTTATTTACACATTGTGGCATTATGATGAAATATTTAATGTGTACGATTTATAAATCTGGCCAACCAACAACAAATATTTTTTATACGGGAAATTCCTCCATGCACGCATTTCGGTGATTAATCCTGATTAAAAGATTTTATCTATGCTAATAGTTGTATTTGGTGATATTATATAACGGTGATATTTCAATTAGTTGTCTAGTTCCCCATCAGGGAGGGTGTAAGGGATATGCTAATTCTAAAAATGTAAATTTTTTAAGAGAAATTAAGGCCCAAATTTATAAAAATATAATTACACATAAAATTATTAAAAAAACATCATCTCTGTACAGTGACCATCGATCCAAGTGTCCCCCCACCTCGGGTTTCTCTTTCTTAATTCTTACCCGTTTTTCCGTTGCGGATTGTGAAATCAAACTATTCCATTTAGCCTTCATTCCATCACTTGCGCCAACCGATTTTTCTTTAGTACAAATTTATGTATCTCATCCAGTTCTAGATTATGAAATATTCCAGAACTTACGATTTGTCGGTTATCGTAGATTATTCCCGACACAGTTGCCAACTATTATTTTTTATGGGCGCTGCAGATTGATTGAAAAAGTGCTAAATAACTTTAATAAATCAAAAGTTCTCATCACAAAACACATTTTTAGTGTTTTCTCTGCACGAGAATAACAGTTTGCTTGCTCAACATGCGACGCGAGAATTGCAATCAGTCTAGGGCAGGCACGAAATGCAAACAAAAATTTTCTGTTATCTCCGTGGTCATCACCTTTGATGACAGAAAAAAACTTTTCGCGCGCTATCAATAGCACAGATAAAAAACATACAGATCATGTATTTGGAACAATTTTTTGTGCAAATGTATCGAGGAAGCCAATGAAGGAAGGATTTATGTATTCTTATCTGCGTCCATTGGTAGTTTTAAGAAAAGACTACTAGATAAAAATAGGCTATAATGGCTGTTTTTCACTCGGTTGATTTCACCACCATTTCATCCTCGTGAATTACAGCCATCATTATATTCTCGTTGAAATTGTTACGAATTGTTCGATATAGATTCGCGCTCGATTTTGCAAATAAAACACTTGGCGGTTTTTAAGTTACAAACTTTATTTTCCAACATTTTTATAATTTGTACAGCAATTCATTTATTTCACTCGTTTACTGTTCATTAATTCGCTTTTACTTTACTATATCTTGTTCACTTTACTCTGTTCACTATTTTTCACTTTTTTACTTTTCGACTTGAACTGTTTGTTCCCTTGCTTTACAACTAACTGTTTCTGCGTTCCAAATTCCATTGAATCCCCCTCTGCAAATCCTTCGCTATCTGCTCTTAGATCATATCTCGTTTTCATTTTATCGCTGGTCTATGCAATTGTGCTTCTTACTTCATTATGAATCCACTTCATTCTTCGTCTTAGATCGTGGCATTGACTTCTTTCCGCAGATGTTCTTCCAGTGGCCGGTCAAACCTGTCTATCATTCCGCCTGATTGTGGATGTAATGGTGTGGTACGAGTTTTGTTTATGTTAAGAATATTGCAGAGTTCTTAAAACACGGATGACTCGACATTTCTACCTTGATGCCAGTGTATAGTTCTTGCGGCACTCCGAATCTCCAAATCCAATTGTTCACAAATGTGTCGGATATTGTCCGGGCTTCCTGATTTACAATCGGATAGGCTGCCACCCAGTTGCTGAAGTAGTCAATACACACCAGTATGTAACGACGATGTAACCATCGTTTGTTTCTGCAAAAGAGCCGGCGATGTCCATTGCTATGTATTGCTGCATTTTTCCTTTCGCCAGAGTTTGCGGTCCCTTACTCGCAGCACACACTCATACTGTTTGCATCAGTCGTCGACGTCCTTGAGGCAATTCACCCAATAAAACCTATGCCTTATCTTATCCAAGGTTTTATTGATTCCTAAATGTGCTCCAGATCTTCCACCGTGTGTTTCTTGTATCACTTCCCGTATACGGTTAGCACGTATCACAATTTGATGTTTATTATTATCGCCGATGACCGCTTCCCAGATTCTCACTTCTCACTTACTGTCTTACACATTGTTCTTACACTGAACTGCGCAGGACCTTCTTGAAAATCCATCTGTATTGTTGTGCAACATACCTCGTCGGTGTCCAGTCTTGAAAGTGTAGGCTTTTAGTCGTTTGGTCCATCTAGCCACTTGCCTCTCGGGTTGCTTAAACTGCATCAACCATTTGAGCGCTGCAGAATTTCATCTTTAATTCTTCAAATGCCTTTTGATGCTCTGTGTGTCACCGAAAATGTTGACGCCGGTGAGGCGATAGAAACTTCGTGCAACATCTGCGAAGTTTGGCACAAACCATCGGTAGTATGAACATAATCCTAGGAAAATTCTTAGTTGGATAATATCCTTTGGTGTGGAACAATCCTTTACTGATACTAACTTTCTTGGATCCATTCGCACACCATTGCTCGAAACAATATGACCCAAATAGTTAACTTCTTCCCTGAACAGTCTTCATTTCGTTGTACTTAACTTCAACCCTGCCGACCGGATCGTGTGTATAGTTCTCGTTTAAGATTGTTGGCGTGTTCATCGAATGTGCGGCCTTTGTACGTTTTCCAATTTAGACCTTTTGTAACCTGCTCCATTAATCTCTCAAATGTATGGCAGGCGCATTGCCTAATTCAAACGGCATTACTGCAAATTGAAAAACGACCGTTTCCTGCTGAAAATGCCGTTTTCTCTCTATCATCAGGTTGGATTGCTACTTGCCAATATCCGCTTTTCAGATCCAATGCACTGAAAATCTTGGCCTCTGGTTCCGTATCCAAGGTGTCGTCAATGCGCGAAAACGGATAACTGTCTTTCTTCGTTAAGTTTACGGTAATCAATACCAAATCGTGTTGCCCCGTTCTCTTTCTGGATAAGAACCAGTGGCGAACTCCATGGGCTACTAGACTCCTTTATTACTCCATCACGCTCCATTTTTTTTAGTTAACTCGGCAGTCTTCTGCTACTTCGCGAGCGGTGCTCGTCTTGGTGGTTGCCGGATTGGAGTACGGTTTCCTGTGTTAATTCTATTGCACAATATTCGTTTTTCCTATACTAGCTCATCATCATTAAGAGCAAATACATCGGCTAATTCATCCAGTGCTTCCACTGCGACATATAACTGTTCTGCTGGGCGATGGCTGCACAGTGACCGAATGATTTTGTTCAGCCTTTGGTTTAGTGATTGACGAGATTGCCTCGACTGGCAGTTGACAATATAGTTGATTCCCTCAGCTGTATACCGCGATTACCACAACTTTATTGATTACATTTTTTGATGTACTCACGTTCAAAACACGTATTGGTACTTTCTGTGAGAATTTCACTAAGGTTCTCGTACACAACAACTCACAAGGTTATCGTGAATTTTCGCGTAGATGACTTTTTCACGCATCGGCGGAATTTCGATCCTGTCTTCGACTATAACTTGCAATGCATTTTGTTCGCTTGCTACGAGCTTCTGGAATCTGGTCAAACGTTACAGCTGAACGTTACCAGGCCCAATTGATCTAATTAAGTGGTGCTCTGGAGGAAAAAATACCATTTACGGGGGGACCAATGAAGGCGGAAGGTGATATTGCTGCATAACAACGCTCATCCACATACAGCAAAATCAACCCCAACTCATCTTCTCCTTAGGTGAAGTTTTACACCACGCGGTGTTTTCTCCAGACTTGGCTCCCTATGATTACCACTTATTTGGAACAAGTTTTCTATCGCGAAGGCATTCACCATCTATCTGATAAATGGGAAAAGGCCATAGATAGTAAAGTAGATTATTTCGATAATTAATCTTTATTTGATGAAAAGAGCAAGCTTTTTATAAGTAATCTAGGAGCTTTGATGGTTTTAATATAAATTACGTATGGGCGACGAATATAGCAGTTAGTCTCAGTTGATCCTGTCTAAGTGCATTTTACTATACGTTTTATTACCGTAATAGTCTTCTAGTGAATCGATGTGCGATTCGTTCTCACCAAAAATCCTTTCAAAACATTCTGTTTTGACAAGACTTATAATCGTCTTCATTTCATCGGTATCATACTGAACTAACCGGACCGATAATTAGTGTAGCCCATTTATTTGAAATGTTGATTGCGACGTACACTATTTCTAACATGGCCATTGTCTAATCTGTCATTCACCAAACGAAATTGATATCGTTTTCATTAAGTAACTTTTTTTATTTTTAATCGATCTACGAGTAGCATGATGTAAACAATCATAATGATTCATAATTTTAGATAATTTCCCATCTGAACCAATAACAGTTAATTTCTTTGGAAATTTTGTTTAATAAAAAACCCCCATTCCTATAAAATGACAAATTGCCTATATCACAAATGTTTATATCTATAGGAATCCCACTACTAACTTGGTTGCGTATAATAAGGTACACGCGCTTCCGTTTAGGTAAGTTACACTCATAACTAATTTACGCATGTAACCAATATTCATGTAACCTTAATTAATTTGTTTTTCTCAAATAAGCTTGTGTCTCGTCATAGTGTACAGTTAAGTATCTCGTTCTCCTTGGAATTAGCGCTTTATGTATGCGCACAGCTTCTTATATAGCACAACAAAGATAAATAAATTGTAAATAAAATACGAGTGAAAGGGGTTTTACGATGTTTTGTTTCATTAATTGATCTTGAACGTTCTTCTGAAACTCTGTAATTGTTGTGTGTATGACGTATGAGAAAGAGGGCGGGCATTTAAATATGACGAACGTCAAAATCAAAAATGGTGACCCCAATAAAACCTAAAAAGATGTCAGTCGCAGTCCTTAAAACAAAATATTATTGTTTTTATTAATTTAAATTTATTACGATTTAACCTTAAAATTTAATTTAAGTTAATTTTTATGTATATTTAATAAACAATTTCTTCTTCTCTTTTCAGGCGAACTAAATTGTCAACCAGTCAACGATAATGATGATAATTTATTGATAAATAAAAACCGTGATATTACATTACCAAATAATAATAAATATAATAATACTAGCGATAGTGATAGTGATAATAGTAGTACTAGCAGTAATAGTAGTAGTAATGAAAGTAGTGATTTAATTATAAGTAATAGTGGTAATAATAATAAGAAAACAGATGTGCCATTGATATTCCCCGAGGATACAAAAAATTATAAAATCTTACCATCAAATGTGACGATCATCAAAAAATTGCTACATCAAAATGGCGATAGTTCAGAGGTATGGTATATTTATGTATACAAAAAACCACATCGTTTTCTCATGATGATATCACACAATAATATTTAATTGAAATGTTTATTCGATTTCTTTATTTTATATTTATTGCAAAATTCCAAGAAGCTTGCGTCCATTAATGGGATTAATTCGAATGAAACTGTCTTAATATAAATGTATAATAATAAGATAATTTCTAATGTCCTGTTTACTCATGTTGTACGATTGTTTAGTTTCTAGACTTCTTTTATGTACCTTCTTTATTATGCATCACTTTAAATGCGGCCACCGCTTTATATACACAAATTCTTATTATTTTTTGGTCGATCACTGACCTGCCAAGGGGCAACATATGTACATGAATGAAGTATGTGAACTTGAAATTTTTGAAAATATTAGCGAGCTAAATATTGTATATTGTGATATTCGGCAATGTCAATGATCTTTAAATGAGATCAAATTGTGGGAATTTCTTATATTATTTTGTTTCCGGAATCGCGCGCGCGATTCTCGCTAAAGGAAAAGAAAACATTCATATTTTAAGTTCAACATACGAATTATTGAATCAAATGTATATGATAATTTATTGCATATTATGAGTATTTTAATAGCATAATGTAGTGAACTGCAATCGTTTTGATTTATGTTCCTAACCACCTGGCAAATATATATAAATTTTCCCACCTATCTCGACGCAATCTATAGCATCGTTGGGTTGGATTTTTTAAAATTATTTTCTACTTCCTCCGATCGATTTTTATTTTTTTCATACACAAACTTATGTTTGTTGCAGAAACTCTGCCCTCCCCCAATTATGAGAATAGAATCGATTTTTTGATTTCTTTTTAAATAAACATTAATTCCCATATAATTAGCTACAAAAGTGTTATAAAAATTATGCCATACACGCGACTAAGTAAATATGTACATACTTTAAAATCCGCGAAATTTTTCGCGATTATTTTTATTACTTCTCTCAAAAATACATACAGAATACAGATAAATACACAGACGAAGGTCATATGATAATTAGCGGTTTATTTAGTCTGGTTGTATTTTATAACCGCCAAAAATTTCGTGGCGTAATTAAATTCAAATTGGTGCCGACTATTTGCGCGATTCCTAATTGATCGTTATTCGATGCCGTGGTGAGTGCAAGGTTTATGCTGCGTGCATTGGAAATAAATATCATCATACTCGCTCCCGAACTCAAACCAATCAAATTTCGTGAAATACTTTATGTCCCTCCTACTAGTTCCATACTTGTTCCATAGTATTTTTTCCGAACTAACTCCCAATGTTATGTCGGCACCATTAATGCCGATTTAACACGGGTTTCTTATGGGACAGAAATGGGACTTCTTATATAGCTCTTTCATATAAGAATAACTTATTTCATTCTGTGGTCTATTTGGAACAGTTCCTTTATAGTTCCGATCCATAAGAACGACTGCAAATCAGACATCTGTAATTACAGACCAATTGCAAAATTATCTTGTATTCCCAATTTGTTCAAAAGTATTGTGTATGATTCACAGTACTTTTATTGTAAACCATTGTTTTCTGACAATCAGCATGGTTTTTTCAAAGCACAGTCCACGACCACAAACCTTATTGAATTCACTTCACAAACATTGAATATGATGGAGGCAGGGAATAAGGTTGATGTTATCTTTACCGATTTTAGCAAGGTGTTTTACAGGATTTTTCATGAAATTATTTTATTTAAGCTTAGGGGCTCTTGACTTTCTTTCCCAAATTCTTCGTTGGGTGGGCTCTTGTCTTAAAGACCGTATATATCATGTGCTGTTAAGGTCATCAGTATCGGCTCATTTCTCAGCACGATCTGGAGTGCCTCAAGGCAGCCATCTGGGCCGATTTTTTTTATCATTCTATCTATCAACGACGTTTAATGTTTAATTAAAAATTCATCGATATCTATATATGCTGATGACATGAAGATTTACCAATCGATTTCAAACACCACCGACAAGAGCCTATTACTGTTCGACCTCGATAACTTCTCCGCATGGTGTGCAAAGAACAACCTTGAGTTGAACGTGGGCAAATGTCACAACAATCACCTACTTTCGAAAACGTGCACAGTCCATTTCTCGTGACTATTATACTAACAACTATACCGTTACCAGAGCCAGTGCTGTTCGTGATTTGGGTGTCATTTGTGACAGCGAATTGAGAAACAAACAAATTTAAATACCTAACAAACGAGGATGAGTTAGAGATAGTAAACCGATTGAATCATTGTGAACGACAAATCAGGAATCAAACAAAGCAAGAAAATTAAACCTTTCATCATCAACAAGCCCAATCAAAAGTTAAACCGCCGAAAAATCAATTTAAATTTATTTGCTGAATACCTCGAAGGTCCTTTCCTTTTCAGTAACTCATTTTCAGTAACACTGAAAGAGCTATAAACTGAAATCAGTAATTTTAAAGGTATAATTGATAATGGGATAAATTAATAAGGAGGTGGCGGAGCCCCCCATTTCGGTTTACTCACCTTACTCAATCTACTTTTACAATTATAGGCTAATTTTTCCAAGAGCACCTTAAAATTCAGTCTCTTATCAATCCAGATTCCCAAACACCTAGTCACGTTAACACATTAAATGCTTTCGTTATTTATTTAAAAGCCATACTACAACATTTTCTCGCACCCACACGCATTTTCAAAACATTAAGACGCCCCATTACCGGATTCACACATCCTGAATTCGATTCTGTCCTTGATCGATATTATTTCCTGTTCTTAGTAAGACAAAGTTATCAGCAAATTTCAAAATAACCATGGTCTGCGTAATTATATTGCTAAATCAAGTTCGTATATAGATTGAAGAGAATCGAGGAAATTTTACTCGCTTGCAGAAGTCCAATGTATATCGCATCCGCCAATCCTTTCCACACAACAGTTATCTTTGTGTTATCAAACTCAATAGTATAATCATCTGTCAGGAATTCATTGAAATCGAACTCAACACACATTTCATTCATACCTTCATTAACATTTCCGGGTAACACATGTATTAAAATCACCTAAATTATTTTATTCCGTACATCCATAATCATTTGTAAGAATTGATTTTAATTCTCTCAATCATCTAGCCGCCATTACTCTGTTGCACTCTCACCCTATTAAATTTATCCCATACATCCTTAGTTGTGGTTCTCTGTGTCATTTCGGGCACATAGTTCCGTCAACTCTTTCTTTTGGTTCTACGGATAGCTTTTTACTATTCATTTTTCCATAATTTAGTCTACATTCACTACAAATACACCTTTTAAACTCACGCAAGGCTACCCGTTTACTATCATACCAGTACTGGATCTAATTATTCGCACAGCACACATCATTCACTCTCTCTATTTCACACTCAAGTTGGTCGGCATCGTTTATTTCATTCGACATGAGAATCTCATCCATGCAACGGACAGATTTCTAACCATTCATTCTAATTATTTTCTCAATTTCCACATTTACCCCACCTAGACATATTTCGATCAAATAATGATCACTACCGAGATTCTTATTTGTAACATTCCAAGTCACTTGGACTGCCAGTCCGCGCACATTCGCAATCTTTGTTGGCCTTCCATACGAGGTACGAATCCAGAAGGAATCGTTGTTTCCATAACCCCACACACGCGAATGTGCATTCAAGTCACCCCATAAATTATGTCACTTTTAACACGTAACGATTAATCAGATTTCTGTCCAGATTCCGAGTTTTGAAGGCGATTGCTTCAATATATTCAAAATTGTGGAGTTCAAAATTATTTAATATAATATTTCCTACGCCAATATAGCTACTCCTCCGTAGCCATCTGCTCTCGGTCTGGACAGAAAAATGATCATTCATTCTAAACGTTTAATTCTCACAGAACCATTTCTCACTTACAGGTATCACATTCACATCATTATTGGCCAGATAATTTCGCATCATTTCGCTCTTGGCGTATATGCTTTGAATATTTATCTGACCAAATCTCATGGATTCAATGGATTTCACGATACGCTCTGCTTGTTGATTGTTGTTTTTATTTCTTGAATTTTTGATTTATTTTGTTGTTCATAATTTCGAAAATGTTGATAAATTATAATGTACAAGCACCACGTTCACAAACCATTTTTACACATGCTCTAATAAGTGGGGGTATAGCTCAGTGGTAGAGCATTCGACTGCAGATCGAGAGGTCCCCGGTTCAAACCCGGGTGCCCCCTGATCTAAAATTTTTGTATTTTAAAATTTGTAAATCAAACCGAATAAAAATTACACTTTCATCTTCAGATTGCAGATTTAAACAAACCAGCACCAACTGAAACCGTCGCACAATTAAAGAAACCAACGAGCGATGACAAAACTAAAGAAAATAAAGAAGTTTATGAACCACTGGACCCCAAACTCTTAACCGGGCGTAATCTAAAATTAAAACCAGCTTCTTCGACAACGAAACCACTTACTAAACAAGGAGATTACTACGAGGACGATTACAGCTCTTCAGGCGAAGAAGTTGAAAATTATAAAGATGAGGTAGAAACGATACAGCAAAAACATACAAGAAAACCGAAAGTTGAACTTGAAGAACAATTCGAAAGGTGGGTAAAAATCTTGTAGTGACGCCATTTTCTCGTTAAATACTAATTTTAAAAAAAATATGTTTACAGAAAAGATGATACGAAATCCCAACAACAACTACCGGTCGATACTCAAGATATCGATAATCCCATACCTACCACGAAAAGTGACGACCCGACATCATCCAATTCACTACTCTTCGTTGCAATCGTGCTAGCCGTAGCATTCTTGTGCACTACTATCTATCTCGGTGTATTCGTATGGCGACGAAAATTAGAACTCCGCTATGGTATGCGTGAACGCCTAGTAACCAACGATGACGATGTGCTCCAAGATGATGTTCACTATCGTAATCAGCCACAGTTTGGCCAAAGTGTTACGGTGCGTGAGGTTTGCTGAATTCCAGGATGGATAATTATTTTACGTTTTTTGTGCCATTATTTATAAGTATTTTGTCCACCTGTATAGCATAATAAATTAATGTTGTTTTTTGTAATAATATGGCGGCTCTGACTAAAAAACACAAAATTAAGACTGTGATAAAATAAATAATTAACCACCACTCGGTGCCTAACCTTTTGTAAATGTAATAGTAAAAATCTACATTTAGGCGTTTTTATTTATCACAGTCGTTAACAATTTGAATTATTTTGTTACAATTTTTCTTTTTTAAAACAAATATAATAAAATTTAGTTTTATTAATCGATTCGGTTTTTATTTATAAAACGGAAAACTATTATACTTTTAGGCCCCTTTACACGCTTTTGAAAAAATATCATTAGGCCCGGTTCTACCGGACCAGTTTTAACTTAATAGTACATACATATTTATGTAATTTAATTCGATTTATGCTTAACTACTACGGGTCCCAAATTATCTCCGGTTTCTTTGTTGTGTGCACCATGAGCACCATCACAATAAGGCCAATTTTTGGATTTCCAGCATCGGCAAAATGCAGCCTTTTCAGCAATATCTTCGATGTCGATCGAATCGACTACTTTATTCTCTTCCATTCGAACTTTACGATTAACACGAACGGTGCATTTTCGGGCTTCTGGACAAAATGCTAAATATGACATGTAACCAACGCCGGCAACAAGGGCGGTTGGTGGCACTAAAGATAGCCAGTCTTTAACTGTAACGAAATAAAATGAACACGTTTTAGTCCAAGTTCCTATAATGTGATCTAGATGTCAATGAAAACAATAAAAATTATCCAGAATACAAAAAACACCGAAACGTCATTCAGCCATGAAAAATGAGTAACACACTTTCGCAACACATTATTTTTTCAAGTCATTACAATCTAATTATATTAGAAAGTCATATTATACGATGTACTAAGTAAATACGCAGATAAAATAATCAAGATAAATATTTTATCACTCAATACAATAATAGGTTATAGCTTATAGCAGTTTACATAACACATCCGAATTGGATGAGCCTGAATACACAAATTGGATTCCAAGCTTAATAATTTGAAAGTATGTTGACCTTACGTAAAAAAGCCACCTTACAATCACAGTAGGCAATTGGGATTACTTTATAACTTGTGTGCACACTATACTTACAGCCGAGTTTAAACCATCCTCCGAATGAGTCGGGTATTGGAAGATTAGACAAATAATTTGGAATTGATTTACGTACTAAACCTGATAATAATTCCATGTTGAACAAATGCAAATGTCAGACTGACTGAAGAATGAACTGAATAAAACCATCGGTTATTTAACGCTATAGCTCATTATATTGGTATTTCTGATTGGAAACTGTCATACTTATTTGTTAGTCAATAGATGTCACTGGTAAAATATTGGTCATTTACTAATATTGCAAGTATGGGTTGTGCAAATTATTGAAATACCACAAAATACATATATTTAATTTTTAAGTTTCGTGTTAATAAATCAAATTTTGCATAAAAATCTAATTTGAAATTCATTTTTTTAGGGTTGGCAGTATACCCAAACAAAACGAAATGGGAAAAAAGAGAAAAGAAAACAACAAAAAAATGTTTACATCAAGTTTTGCATCAGTCAACACTAAAATTTCGTTCGATCGATGTCAAATCGAGAGAAAATACAAAGTGAAATAAAAAAGAATTAAAGGAAAAATAAATATTTTTTTAAGAATTTATATTAAAGAAATTGTGTTGTGTATTTATTTTTTTATTATTTTTTATTTTGAGTTTATTTTTTTTCTTGTGTGTGATTCTTTTTATTTAACATATAAAATAAAATAAAAAAAATTATTGTGTGTTGTTTCGTGTATCAATCTATCACAACTTAGGTGTGTGTAGTAGTTTTCTTCTGTGTGTCTCTAGTGTGTTGAGTCGCGCGCGGCCATTATGGCTGAAGAACTTATGGTGGTATTAAAGCGAAGTGAAAATTTAGGTTTTGGTTTTTCATTATGGGGCACAAAAGATTTCCCCCACGTTATATACGATATTATGGAAAATTCACCAGCGGCCGAATGTGGTGAGGTAAGTGTTGTGTTAAGCCTTTCATTCATCGTTCCTTGTACAATTTTATTGTGTGAATTGTGTACATGTGTGCGGTTTTACGAGCCGCTCAAAAAAAACTAAATTTAAAAGATTCCAATCCGATTTAATCCTATTTGGGGTTCAAGTATTTTGTTCATACAAAAATATTTGGTTTCTGATAAATTTTTATTGTGATATAAACTCTTTACTACTGTGAAATAAATCGTGTTCCAAATGCGAGAGCCTAATACAAACATGTGTGTGATGAATTGCGGCTGGAAAATCAGAAAAATTTCTTAAGAATTTGTGTGAAAACAACTTTTGACAACGCCCTCGTGCATTCTATTGTTGTTGTATAATTTATAATTTTTTTTAATTTGTTGTGCTTCTGTTTCGGTTTTATTTTGTGATTCTGGCATTGGTATGCTATACAATGCAGTCGCTTCCAAACGGCGCTAGTGAAATAACTCGCACACAATCATACGTTGCATGCGTTTATATTAGCTAATAGCACTGCTGCATATGTGGTGGCCAATTACATCATCGGACATATGTTTTTTGTTTTGTTTGGTTGGGGTTAAATTTTTCGGTCAGTTGACTAATTGAGTGGTATGTTCGATTAATTATAAGATTAAAATATTCTATGCCACATCTTAGGTATTGTAAGAAGCAATTCCGATCCTTGTGATACGGTAGTTATACAAAGTTTAACTATGCGTACGTCATGACCGGTGTATCTTAATTCCTTTCAAATCGGTGAACCTGCTAATAGAAATCGACTTCCAATCCCATTTTAAACCAATATTTGTACCTGTATTTGACTGTACAACATAACAAATTAAATTAACTTCGCCTTTAAATATTTCGGCCAGTAACGTCGTTTGCACGCTATGATTTGAAATCACGGTTTCTCCCAGCTTAGTAATATATTGCTGAGACCACATAGTCTAGCCGATTATATTACACCGTTAATTCGAATCCGAGGTCGTTGTTCTGAATCTAAGAAAATAGCCAAGAGAATTCGTAACATTTGAAGGAGTAATACTATTCCCATTCGTTTGTTTTATTCTAATCGTTTTGAAAACCAATACGACAATGCCTAGTCCGTTAATCAAGGCACTTCCATAAATGTTTTGTTGCACTTCTTAATTATTAAGAAAAAATAGAAATATGTGAAAGATGAAAAGTTTAAATGACAATTTAGAAATTATTTTATTTAATTTTCTGGAATCCATACAGAATCCGCCCTCAATGCCACTAGGGGTCCATGATAGAGCTGACAAATAACCAGATAAAACGGCTACGTTAAATATTTATAACAGAATTAGTCTACTTCTGCTTTAAAAGGGACAGTATAGTTCTTGAAAGCGTTGCTGTCTTTGTCGAAATGGTAGAACTGCAATCTCAGGACCGACGAACTCCAGTATTGAACCGGATTTAGAGTATTCGCACTCAATGCCACTAGGGGTCCATGGTAGAGCTGACAAATAATGAGATTAAACGGCCACGTTAAATATTTATAACAGAATTAATCCACTTCTGCTTTAAAAGGGACATCATAGTTCTTGAAAGCGTTGCTGTCTTTGTCGAAATAGTAGAACTGCAGTCTCAGGACCGACGAACTGCAGTATTGAACCGGACTTAACTAGTGAATCTGCAACTTCATTACAGATACTAATGCTTCTTGATAATTAGATATTATCAGTCAATTGGACCGAGTAAATTCCATTCTTCAATGCATCTTAAACGAATTGCAGAACTTAATAAGGAGATGGTAAATCCCAAGCATACATTAAATGTATAGGTATATTTTGAAACTTTCCCGATCGGTATAATTTTTATATGGTATTGGATTATTCTCTTTGAGTAATGTATTTACTTATCGTTAGGATTCTTGGAGAACGAACTGAACTAGAGATCGATTTTGCATTTCTCGACTTTTATAAAATTGCTAGAAATATTTTTAATTAAAAAAATCGATTAGATCAGGACCACCCAAACGCTTCAAGAACTCTGAGTTTTGATTTTTCTTGGTAGAATGTTCCTCCTGCGGAGAGTTGCGTGCGTATACCATTCACGCACATGACAGCCTCTAAATTTAACACGGGAATGCTTAGTAAAGTGAGTTTCTGCGATAAGGAATACATTTGTTTTCTATGTTGACGACTCCTTGTGTTTCTTATTGGTGTCTTAACATGCCATTAGCATTCCTAACAATATTTGTAGGGCCTTTATCTGTCAAGTGTGCTCGCTAGAGCGCCGCTTGGAGTTTTCGTCCTTTGGTTGAGTTTCTTGCATGCTGACTTATTGGTCTACGGGATATATTTAATTTTCCTCCTATCCTCCGTTTCTAGTCGGAGAGCATTGCGGGCTATAAGTTAGGCCTGTTAAAATAATGCAATATATCATTTTTTCACCGGTATTCTGCGATTCGATTATAAGCTGTCGCTAGTGGAGTCTGCAATTTAGGACTGTTCTTACCAATTGTAAAAGTACAAAACCGCATGACTTCGAAAAAAAAATTAGGTAATTGAAACGAACGATGCATTTCAAGTTTATTTGCGTGTGCTAGGTCATATATCGGAAATTTTCGTGTAATCGCATTTGAATTTATAATTACACATTCCGATGCACCACAATACCCCTTCTAGAACTCATTAAAGTATAGTTGATACGAGTTTATAAGAAGTATAACCGCTAATATAATTTTTCCTAGTCAAAAATGAGGTTACGATTAGTAAATAAATAACACAATTCTAAATGTCAAAGGATAGCTAATTTTAGTTTACAAAAATCGTCAAATCTGAGATTCAAACATGAAATCCAATTCCTGACAACAACTTTCACCGACTATGACCATATTAAAGCTACTCTCTCACAACTTCAAATAAATGGTATGGATTTCGATGAATTACACGCTTATTCCCATAGTCGTATCACTTCATGCGATGAGACTATTCACACGACTATACCATATGTCGTGACTCTGATGCGACTAATAAATATAATTTCTTTATAAGATAGATATGATCCTACCCAATTAACGATTTTTTTCAGAAATATAATAATTTGGCGTTGAACTGAGTCAAACGCTTTTGTGAGAGCAACAAAGCCGACATCAAGTTGACGATGCGATTCAAATGTATAAACAGTTTATCCGGATAAAAACCAAGCAGTTCTTTTCCTAAAGAATTAAGAAGTCTTGGTCTTTTTAAAGGTTTTATTCCATTTCATTGGCACGAAATAATGAATCCCAGAGATCTACAACGTGACCCATTGTTCGTAACCGGATTATACGGCAATCCAAATATTGAAAAAGTTTATCTCAGCGTCGCAGTAACTTCCTCTGCCGAAGTACCTCAAGATATGTGAAATCAACTCTTTTAGTAAAACGGAGCCCTCCTCTGTTTATCTTGCATTATCCTCGTGATTGGAATATCATCGAAGCCAAGCGGGTAAGCACATCTGGTACAATCAAATCTTCTACTTTCTTGTTTTTTTTTTGTACCCAGATAATATAAGAGCTCTTTTTTGCAGTATGCAAAGGTTGCCTTTTATATTTCGGAATTAGAGAATAACGCTCATTTTGAATACATCAACCGTTTCTTCCAAATCCAATTAACGGGGAATTCGATGTTTTTTGTATGGTTTTGACCAAATGCTAATATGTGGAACATTCTTCCAAAATACATTGTCCGGTTGTGCAAGAATCAACTTTCTTATGGGGACTGGGTTCTGGACTGGACTCATATTGGAACATCCATACCGGCGACTGCTGTTTAGTTTCGGATTCATACGCATATATTCAAGATTCATCACCTGTCACAATGTTATATACATGTTTTGAAGCACCGCGATCACAGTTTTTGAACATTTCTTTCGACCAAGGTTGCCTTAATGCCACAATAAGTCACATGATGATCTTGCAGTATCAGTTCATGCACAGCATCAATTGTTTTTGTAACAACAACCGATTTTGGAAAACCTTCACGAAAACCTTCACTGAGCGAACTGCGGCCACGATTGAATTATGCAAACCATCTATAAACACTGGTTCTTCATTGTGGTTCATCGTCAAATTAAGTTCATCAATGCACTGTTGTTGAGTTAATCCACGTCGAAAGTTATAAAAAGTAATCGCACGAAAATGTTCACGATTTAGTTCCATTTTTGCACTGAAATGTAATTTTGAAATCACTGTAACAAAACAAATAATGTACCGTCTAAAATGTTTAACTTTACGATAGAGACGTCAGTTATCAGATGGCAGTACTAAGGTTGCCACGTCTCAATTTATAAAGTCATCTCTCGTATAAGCTGATATAGTTGGAAAGCCCTTTTTACTATTAAATAACGACACCAGTAAATTATGATCCATAACTACAATGAAATTACGACTTAAAATAAATTTATTAGATATTCTCAGTCCAAAAATTATAGCCAAAGCTTCTTTGTTTAACTGGAAATAGTTTCTTTGTGCTGCTCTTACATTCGGGACAAGTAAAATCGGACTAGCCCGATCTTCTTCATCATGTTATTTAACTCGATTTCTACCTTCAGTTTAAATGCGTATCACACACTGAATACGTTGTTTAGAAGATGGTTTTTTTCAGGACTATCGAACTTTAAAACCATTTATTGAGTTGCGTTGTCTAAAAGTCAGTTGGGAATTCTTTGAAGTAAAACATCGCTTATGAATTGTTGGTATCGTTGGTATCGATCAACTTTACGGCAGAATATTCAGCATTGAAGTTCTTAATAAATGATTGCGCTACGTTGCTCCACTTTGTATCCAATAAAGATTCCTTTACCGCACTATACAGCAATAATTCTAATTTAAACATTTGGTAATTTCATGCCGACGAAATCTTTTCCGGACAAAAAATCTCACCCATTACCGCTCTGCATCCAAATGCTGATTTATTTTTAAGACAGTTTCAGATACTGAACTCCGATGAGATCTTAACCGTTACGGCTGCCCCAATATTAATATTTATAGTTATCAGTGTATTAATTTTGGCGGTCACAAAGTCAAGGATCCGAAATAATCCTCTCGTAGTTTCAGAATCTAGAAAAACCAACTCTATGGTAACCGCTTTGGAATATGCATTCTCATAACTCATTTCATCGCCTTTCGAAAGCGCAACTTCTTTTAAATCGTTTCGGTTTAAATTCGCATTTTAATCAGTCTCGTGACAAATTATTTAAAATAATCCTAAAATTGCAAGTATGCGTTAACCGTTTAAGTTAAAATTTCTCAAAAATTAATAGTTTAACCGGAGTATATTGCTTTTCTATGTAGTGATGCAATTTCTTGGCGCATTAAAACCAATACCAAGTAAGCGTCTGGTATCGAGGTTAGTGACATCTGAAGCGGGCTTTTGCTTTGGATCAAGAGGTTTGCAATATGAACGTGTTCAAGGTTAAGATTTCTAACTAGTACGTGAGTCGTATTCATAACAAGCGAGTTGCTCGAAAACCTTTCGAACCCGAGGAAAATTTACAAATTTAGATGTGCACTACTAGAGTTTAGATGGTCTGCTAGTGGGATCCATAACACCAAGGATTATACTCTCCGTTACAGTGGCCATTATTCATACTGGAGTTGGTTTTCTCATCCATCGGCACATAAAGCAACATATCGTCGACGTCTGCCCTATCAATATAAAGATATATGCATGGTCAGACTCCGCACTAAGAAATTAATATTATGATCGTTAAATCGTTAATCTGCTTAAGATAAATCTGATTTCGTGAAAGGTGTAACGGTAATTTTCGTGTTTTGCAAGGATTTTTATTCATTCGTCTACATCAATCCCCTTCAAAATAGTCCTCATTAGATATTATTAGCCTTTGGAACTCGATCTTTGAGATAGCTTTTAGCTCTGTCAGCGCTAGTTTTTAATCTCTTTTTTGCTTGTAAAATGGCGGCACTTTAAGACTTTATTTTTGGAAATAGAGAGAAGTCACGTAGGGCCATGCCTGGCGAATATGGAGGCTAGGTCTTAATTACAATACCGTTTTTGGACAAAAATTCACAATCAAGCAATGAATTGTGTTTCGTCACAGTTCCGTACGTTTTTTTTGGATTGCGGCGTTGACCTTATTTTCATCGGTTGTTGATTTGCTGGGGCGTCCAGGGCGCTCGTCTTATCCAACGTTTTCACGGCTTACTTGGAAACGCTTACACCACTCATAAACAACATTTAACATTTCTAAACCTTTGCTGCACTTCATTCCATTAGAAAACATTATACAAATTCTCTGATTTATTTTTATACAAATATATAATCGCCGATCCCATCAAAACACATATAACCTTTTTGACAGCTGGCAACAGACTAAATGTCCAATATGGCTTACATTGTACAGATAGTTTTCCGACATGTTCAGACATATGGACTATTACAACGCGTGAAATTACATAATTCCCGTTACTTTTTGAACACACCTCGCATATTCTTTGTTGGAAAAGATCATGAATAACGTCCCGCACCATGACGTTAAAATGACTAATCTAATAATCGGTAGGGGACCGAAAACACCATCGAGCTGGCAGTGGTGTTCATTTAGTTGTATCAAGTACGTTTTACCTCATAAGAACATCTACAATGTAACGTTTAGATTAAATGATAGAAGAATGAAAAATCAAATCGATCACGTCATGATCTCTGTGAAACTCCCCGTCAGGATATCCGATGTTAGATCTTAAATAGGTGCCGTCAGCTGGAATATCGATGTTTCAATGATCAATTATCTCTACAAAATTGCCAATCAGCTATCGCTGACTATGGTACAGTAATAACGAAGAACCTCTTCCTACCATCCACGAATAAATGCTCGCTATACAGTCAATTGTAACTACCGTGGCGTAAAATACTACCAGAAGAAGACCATCGAAATTCCACATTTACTGGTTCTTAGACTGTTTTGCTAAAGACAAGAATCTCATTAAAGACGTCCGCACAAGCAGTTTAGTCATCAAAGATGGGGAATGTCGACATGAGAGTGAATGTGGCTGATGTTCTCTTTCAAAATCTGCCGAATCGGACTGTCGCCATGTTAGAAGGTCTTTGTCGAATATCTCACAGTAGAGGAAGTGGAAATGTAGGTGTTAGTATATTGAAAAATCGGAAGACACTCAAAAGGTATCAAATTTACACTATCTCATCGTTGCTTTTTGGGACCTTCGCTCTGAGGATGATTCTTGAAAAACGCTAGGAGTAAAATATAACCATACATCAACGTAGATTTCCAGCAAGCATAGGACGTGTGAACTGCGATAAACTATAGGCCGGGTTCATTTGTCTATATGCTGAATCCTAGTCGAAGGATCTGGGACAGATCTCTTTGAAACACTATTATATGATGCTTCTTTGCGGCCAAATACATATTGACACCAGGTATAAGACTCCTTATTTATTTATTCACGTATACAGTGCAAACACGATTATATTAAAAATTTTGTGGGCTACATTTTTATTTTGAGCACAAGCACATTTGTTATAAATTGTGTAGCCCAGATAAATCTAAAACATGTAAAGTTCGCCCCGTTATCGTCGTGCGTTGCTGTGTGGCAACAAATCACGTACGTCTACTCCTCTTTGTCGCTCATTCAAATCAATCGTCTTTTTTGCATTCTCAGCAATAACCCCAATGTACATTTATTTCTCTTTAGGTTTCTGTAGTTTAAATTAAATAAATTTTAGAAAAAAAAATGATTTGCAAGCGAAGAGCGGTAACGCCAAGTATCTCTATGGCTAATCTCGGAATCGGCACCCATAATGTTGATAGCGTGAAAACTTCAAATCCCTTTCGTCAGTGATAACATCTTCACATGGTATGCAGGCAGAAATAAAATCCTCAATCGCTGGACATCGAGTTTACGACACCCAATCAAGATTATTGCGATTTAAACATCTTCTGCAGTCGAGTATACTCGTAATTTACAAGGCTCGAATGTACAGCATCTGTGCTAACTTTAGAAAGCGAAAGTTGGACTCTTACTACTAATGATTGTAGAATATTATCTAAAGCGACTTCTCGCGTAATGATATTATGGGATTCATTAAATTCTGCCGAATTAGATGGGTGGGCCACGTTACAAGGTCTCCACAACAATTTACGATAAACAAAGCTTTCCAATAACAACTAGCTCTGAACTAAATCGGGAGTATATTATTTAGACAATTTTTTTATCATTTACGAACATTAGTTGTTCAAACCGTTCAATCTAATTTTCGATATTAGATTCAGTTGCCCAGCCAGTTGCTCAGTGGTATTCTCCTGCCTCTTTGTCTGATTCTTTGAAGAAAGCGTGGCCCTGTTAGACTTTGTTGTTATTGGAGCATCATCTACATTTCCAGAGTTTGTTGAGCACCAATAAGCTTCTTCTACATCCCTGCCTGTAGTGGTCACTATTAATTTCGTTATCTTCCTCGAACGCTTTCTATGGTTGGAGAATACACGCTAATGTGAGATTGGTTATTACACCGGATCATTTTTTGAGCTGAAACTGAAAAAATGTCCATTATCAAAATTTAATCATTTCGGGGGGACATACATTAGTGCTAAAATTAGTACTCATCGTCCCGTTCTTGTAAGTGGGGCGGAGGGTAACTTTGAAATTAAAATAGGAGCCCCTATTTTTTATTGCAGATACAGATTAGCCTACGTAGGATTTTTTTTTTGTATTTTGTTTTAAAAATATCTGAATAACTGGAAAAATTGTTACCTGTAGAAATGTAATTGGCTGGTGAATAAACTACTTTCAGCGTAACCCACGAACAACGACGTGGACGTAGTAGTTCTATATTCCCCTCGGAGGTGCTTGATTAACGTGAGTCCTCTCACCTCTCACGTACCTTGGTGCTTGATTTACATGGGTCTCCTTTCCTCATCATTTTTTAATTAAATTAAATGCTCAAAATGATGGCCTTTGACTTCCATGCACTTGTTAATCTGCATTTAAAATGAATGTACACAACTGAGAAGCGTGTCGATTTAATTTAACAGCGCCATCTATCGAGAATAGAAAAAAATGTTTTAAAGAAATCCTACTACTTTAAGCCGTCGAATCCGAATCTGCAATAAAAAATAGAGGTTCCTATTTTAATTTCAAAATTACCCCCGCCCCACTTACAAGAAGGGGAGGAGAGGTACTAATTTTAGCACTAATGTATGTCTCTCTCGGAATGATTAAATTTTGATAATGTAAATTTTTTTCGTAGAGTGCTCATTTTCCGAGATATTTGAAAGTTTCAGCTTAAAAAAATCACCCCGTATGTTGTACCCAGCAAACACTTCGAAGGAGGTACATATAAGGATTCAATTTCGAAAATAACCAATATATGAGCTTATTCGAAACAATAAGAACATCACTCATTAAAACAAAAAATGAATTTTTCATAAATAAATTAACCAAAAAAATGAATAAATTTATTGTAATTATTTAGGATATTTATTCAAACTGTAGAGTGAATTTACCCAAGTGTAACGATAAAAAATGCATTGTTTTTGTACTCCCTAATAAAATACCAAATTTTAACATTCAAACTTCACAAGAAACGACTTTGGCTTTAAATATATCAACAGTTAAAAATTTTAAATTTGTCTTCTTTTATTTTGTTGGCCTGTTTCAAAAACTGCTACATGATACACAATCGGCATACGGTGTTTACCTTAAACTTCAATTTGTTTTTTATAGTTTACGTCACTTTTTTCAGATAAGAATATTTCGCTTATAAATTTATTACGCCTTTAAG
The DNA here is from genome assembly GCA_963691935.1 of Nephrotoma guestfalica. NCBI lineage: Eukaryota > Metazoa > Arthropoda > Insecta > Diptera > Tipulidae > Nephrotoma > Nephrotoma guestfalica. Next base: position 11,426,571 of record OY829915.1, read on the forward strand.
TTCTAATTACTTTATCGAGTAAGACGTTATCGCAATTTTATGAGCTAATAGTGCTATTTACCGTCCCAAAGGAGCTTTGAATCTAGCCAATCTATACTTTGCTACATAATGTAGTTTACAGTAGATGATACGTCTATGTCTCAACAAATTTGGGTTAAACATAATCAGATTATCTAAACTAGTGTGAATAGTAGTAAGTAAGTAGTGGCTACTAATTCCAAAGATTAAATTGGCAAATAATGTTACCGACTTTTTGTTGTTGTTCGTTCGATTTAATTTTGTACAACATAATTTTTCAAGGCTTTCCCAGACACATACACAAATTGCTGTTGAAAGGGTGTTTGCTTGATTTCAACTAGCAAATACTCACATACTTAATACTATTATTATTATTATTATTAATATAATTTGTATGTGTGGGCGTGACCATATAAAAAATGTTTAGATATTAGAATTGATTTATTTGCTTTAACAAACAAAAAATAAATTATAATTTCATTATGGTTTCTGTAATATTTTTGTGCAAACTATATATGAAGTAGGCAAATCCTAGTTACTGTTCTAAAATGCAATAATATTGAATCACATGTTTTGCACGAGGACGTGGATTCTCTAAAGGTAGCATGATACTCGTTGAATTATTAAGAACGTGCTCACCTTATCTAAACGAAACCAAAATGCTAATAAATAGAATTTTGTCCGGATATGGCCGGAAATTATTTTTTATTTTCATGTATTTTTGCCGCCTATCCCTTTCCCCCAAAAATTAGTTGTTACTGGTTTGAAAATTAGATAAATGTGAGACGTGAAGTTTGACCCAATTCCTGTTTTTAAATATTTTATTGGTGATATCGACGTGCTCTTAGTATCGAGAGTTAGTATACTACATATTTGGTAGATGATGTGTTGCTATCGTCATACCATGTAGTGATTATATGTTTGGAAAGAAACGCGAGAATAAAATTTTAATTGAATATTAAATTTTTGTTTGTTGTTGGAATTTTTGATGATAATTTGAATAATTTACTGTTTGATTAATCTGTTGTGTATTAAACTACATATTGTAAAGTATATAAAAGTACTACAAACGACTATTAGGTGCTGATCCCTGAACTTGTCCTAGGAAGTTAATATCGGGTCTTTTAAAACACGTACAGGCTTCTATACGAAAAACAAAATTTTTAAGAACTCGCTCACACATTACCGCATTAAGTTCATGCATTTCGGTCCGAATGTTGTTTTTCAGCCGTGCAATTGTTGTGGGCTTATTCACATAAACTTTACTTTTCAAGAAACCCCAAAGAAAGTAATCTAATGGCGTTAAATCGCATGCTCTAGATGGCAGGTTATGTCACTAGTTTATGTACTGCGTTGATGATCTGTTTGTTTTAATTTTTGTGTGCAAATCCTTATGTAAAATTCGCCAAACAGTCGATAGATTAATGCCTAATTCCTGAGAACGTCGTGATATCGATGTTGAAGGTTCCTCCGCGACACTTTCGACCACAGCAGCACGGTTCTCACTAGAACGTCCACTTTTTGTTCTGCCAGACCTTTTTCGATCCTCGACAGAAGCAGTCTTCAAATTTTTTCACTAACCTTCGAATTGTTGACTCATTTGGCCGATTATTTACACCAAAAGAAATCGATACGTATTTTTTAAGTTTTTAAAGATCGTTGATTTTCATAATAAGTTTGATAACGTTAACGCGTTCTTTTAGCGTGTAAGTATCCATCATTAAAATAGTACATCTGTCTGCTTCACAAATGTCAAAGATGACATAAAAAAAGGTTTCGTTTAGAAATTATTTACTACTGACATCTAGGCGTAACTATTGAAAGATCCTTTAATTCCTTTCAAAAAAGTAATTTTGCTTCTAATTGAAGGAAATTTTGTTTTCTTTTCGATACTGGAATCCGTTTTATTTTATTTTGTTTTTTTATGACATTTTTGAGTAAAATAAAAATTGTGCTGCTGTTTGATACTTAAACGAACTTGCTCGATATGTCATTCCCAAATCCAAATTAGCCATTTTATAAAGAATTTAAAAACTTTGAAAATATTGCTGTGGAAATTTCTGTACGATGACTCCTTGTCGATTTATTGAAGTTTAGCGAGAATCGTTACCAAAAAATGAGACACTGACCTGATATGCAGGCGTAATTTTGGTGGTTCAAGATCAAGGAGGAAAGAAAATCCTTTTAAACTTTATTCAAACGTAATAAAACTAAAATCTACGAACAAAATGGAATTTTCAATATCGCGTGTTACCTCCTATATATATAGCCCGCGTTACTTCATAAATACGCCGTGACATATTTAAAACAATGTGTATTTGTTGCATGGTGATTTGTTGTCATTCTTCTTGTAAAGCATTTCGGAATTCCTGCAAATTTGTTGGTTGCCTTGTTCGTTTTCTTACACACCGTTGTAATAAATCCCAAACGTGGAAACGCGGAAGATGTTTTATTAAATTAATGAGGTGCTGTTGCAGAAATTGGCGTTTGCGACCGTGCATTATCAAAAAATTAACGCTCAATTTGCCTTTTCATAGAAACCGTATGAAGCATTAACATTTCTTCCACATATCGTGTTGATGTGAAAGCTGGATCCATTACTGAACCTCCATGAAATGCTACGATGGCATCACGTAATTAGGGCTTAATCTTTGTTCTGGTGAACACCAAACTCTGCATCGGCCGTCTGATTCATACAAATTGAATCGCGATTCATCCGAAAAAAGGACATTACACTAGTCCCTCTGAGTCCAGTTTCTTTCAGCATAATTTCTTCGTTGCCGACGATGATTATCAGTCAGATACGGAACTCTACCAGGTCGACGTGATAAGTCTTAGTCGATAAGCATTCAACCGATTTATTATCATCTGTTTTGATATCTGGTTTTGTACTGGTACATCACTTTTAAAATCTTGAGCACTGCTTGTCCTGTTTTTTGTAGCATAACGTGCAATAGCTCGACCTTCTCTTGGTGTAGTTTTTCTTGGTCGCTAATTCTCAAAATGCAAAAGTTGTTACAGCTTGGAGTCACTCAAGAAGTCAAGAAATAGCACTCGCGGACGGATGCAATAACGAGAAAATAAAACTTTCCCTTTCTGTCTTGATTCAACTTAAAGATTCCTGTTAATGGAAAAAGAATACAGATGGTGAAATCGGTAAAGTAGTTAGGAATTGATTTTGATGACAGACTCGGTGTAACCTCGCACGCCAAAAAAAAGAGTGCCGATGAGTTACAAAAAATATTCTTATAAGAAAAGAATAGCCAACGAAAGGTGGGGTTTGAAACAAAATACTTTGGCTAAGATATAAGAGGGCTTAGTGGTTACATCTATGACCTACGGTTGCACAGAATGAATTGTCACCACCGAAAAACATTCATTAGTGCACAAACTGGAATACATCTTAGTATTACTAAAGTGTATAGAACGTATCAACCTTATACTTCAACGGCATTGCCCTGTTAAACTAGGCAATTATCGGGGTTGAAAACAAAACCATTTAATAGCCCTGCAAGCTGCATCCTGTAGCGTATATTAAGGTTCGCCAATGCGGAATTTGAAATACCCTCAGGTTACCAAACAGTAGAAGCGTAAGATATGCTAGATAAAACCAGTGCCTTGTAGAAAGCATTTTGGGTCGAATCTCAGAATTACCCAATTCATCTGCTATGAGTGTTTTCCAAACACCGACTTATTTGAAACTTATTTACTTATTTGCCGCAATCTTAAAAAATTTGCAAAGCCTTTGTAATCGCTTACATCGATTTAATTGTGACGTAATAACAAGAAACCGCAGCTTTATAAGATTTAAATATAAAAACTGTATGTAATGTATTTAGTTAAGAAACAATTTTGGAAATTTTTCTGTGTAAACATACTTGTTCAAATAAGCCTCTTCGCGAGTTTCCTTATTTAAATAAGTCTGTGTCGACAAATAAGTCGGACTTTGGAAAAGGGCCTACAGTCCCAAATATGGCAGGGGCTATCTAGGTGAAATTTCTACGAATGTTTACTGTCTAAGGTTGCTACCGAGATATTTGACAATGTTCGATCTGGTCTTTCGTCCTTTCCGAAACGGCTACTTATTCCATAGTTATTGACTTGTCAGGCGCCATCTTAAATATGTATGCAAAATCATCCGAATTGTTTTTGCATACTTATTTGCTTAAAAATATATTTTTGGCACATTGTTCTAGTAGCATAGATTCACGATACAAATTGCCGAGCATTTTTTTGTGGATACTACTTATTTGAATATGTTAGACTGCGCTTCTATTCGAGCCTTATTTTGTGGATACTGACTTATTTGAAAGTCTACAATAAGCCTCCTGCCGGCTAGACTTATTGAAGGCTTGTTTGACTTTTATGCGAGGATTGTGCCCAAATTGGTAACTCTTCAAAATAATTCTAGCAAGTTTCCAATAAGTCTATTCGACAGGAGACTAATTGAAGACTTTCAAATAAGTTAGTCTCCACAAAATAAGTCACGAATTGGACCGCATTCTAAGGCTCTACAAATAAGTATTCGTTTTGAAGCAGGCCTTCGTTTCCCAAAAAGAAGAGGAGTTCCTCAATAATTATTTGTCTAGTAAGAATTAAAACTGGTTTAATTTGCATAACGTACAGATCATTCTCAAGACACCACCTTCAATACACTTTCTCTAGCGATGCTCCCACCTCTTTAATCATCGAAATAGTAGGTTGGCATCTTACTGTGTAAAATTGGCGTACAAGGTTGTGATAATCTCATAGTTTGGTAAAAATCTCTCCTCCGAGCTTTGAACTTAGACTAAGAAAGTTGTCGACGACCCAGATCTGGTGAATACGGTAGGAGGTCAATTAATGGCCAAATCGACCACCGAAGTATAAGCCGGAGTTTTCTCTTGGTGGAAGAGTACTTAGACATAAAATGGATTCACTGACATCATCACCTTTTTGATCGAAGAAATCATTTTTATCTTTACAAATTCTGCTATCCAACGCGTGACGCGGCGTCCAACTTGACTGTTATTTGCGTAGGCGTATTACAATTATAATATTAACCTACTAATGCGAGAATTTAATGGTGGCACGGTTTCCGATTTTTTTTATTAAGAAAACCTCAGACTACGAGTGATACGCACAACTCAAACGTCCTTCTGTTTACCAGAAACCGTAACGATCAAGTTAGGTGACGAAACACCCCACGAAACGTCTCACTGGACGGACACAATTGTCATGCATATTTTCTTTAGAATGCCAATCTAGTTTATTTACTTGAGAAATTGATAAATGACAGGTTAGCGGAAATTATACTGACAAATGAAGGACTGAAGAGAAAATAGGTCAACAAACGACGATATGGTGAGAATGATGAAGTTAGTTAAAAAGCCAAAGTACTTGTTGGAAGTATTCCTCTAGAACTTTTGATAATTTATGCAAGGCTACCGATATCTAAATGCTAAAGAAGATAAAAGATTCAGCACAACCCACCTTCAGAATCAGTTGATTTTAATGGCTTAAGTTCTTTGACCTAAAGTAACTATTAGGCACGACTAATGAATACATTAACAAATTTTAAAAATTTGAAAAAAAGAAAACTTTGAAAAAGTTTAAATCGTTGCTCTTGAACTTGATTTGCTTATTCGGATTTTTGGAGCCTGAATTATTTGTTTCTCGTTAGTATTGATGCCAAATTTTGTAGGTAACAGCACTATCCTTAACATCTTCGTCTATAGAAGAGAAACCTGTCTACATTTGAATCATCTGACGTGATGACATACAAAAAATGTCTAGAAACGGCACAGAATAATTTATTTATCCAAAATATTGCCTTCGCATATTTACTGCCCCATCATTATGACAATTCCCTCGACAAATTAATTGTGTCAAAACACGAAAGTTTTTGTGTAATTGGTTCCATGTTTATCTATACCGAAAAAAATACAATTTCCCAATTCATTAAGTTGTATATGTTCCCAATGTACACAACAACCGAACAATATTAAGAGAACAAACGAAAAGCAAAAAAATTAATTAAATTCAATTAACCTTTAATCTTTCAACGCCTTTAAGTAATTCTGTTTTTTTGAAGAAGAGAAACGCAAACAAGATGTCTTAAAGATGAAAATGTAATATACGAAAGTTTTCTCAGATCAGTAGTACAACAGAATATTTATGGTATATACTCGTACACAGAACAAAAAGTTTAAACCCTACACACCCTCAACAAAAATTGTTGAGAATTTTAGATGTGAAATAATTCTCCACCGTACAGCGTTACATCAATTCATCTTATTCTTAAATTACACAAAAAAATTTTATTTCAAATATTTATAAGTATGTACGAGTATATAGTTTTTCTGGAAAATGGTTTAATTTTATAACACGCTCAGCAACAGTGTACATGCCTTAAATTTGAAGTATAGTTTCAGACCGCCGCCGTTGACATATTAATACAACAGCAAAGTGAATTGAATTCCAGTGAGAAATGAAATTTAGATCCGTTTTTGTTATATATTGTGGGGTGGCATAGTTTATTAATACAAGTGGGGTGGTATGCTAGTTTTGTTTGATGTGATGTCATTCGATAAATGTATGTGACACAAACATGATATAATGTAGACATGAAAAGAGGTCATTTGTTAAAAGAAAACTTAATTTTGAAAAAACGTTTTTTATCGGTGGTGTGATTATTGTGTGTGGTGTGATCCAGTCATATCATGCATGAATATTTGACACATCAAACAATCGAATAAATCCAATGTTTACTAAATTTTGGTTTTGTGTTCTTTGATGGTAAAACAGGTGTCTAATGTGTAAATACGGTATACAAACACACGCCAAATATGACAACCACACACATTTCAAAATATTTTTCTTCGCGCTTATATTTTTTGAATGTTGATATTTTCATCATATTATGAGTTAAATGTAAATAAAATGAAAGAGATTCCGATTTTCCGTTTTTCTGGATTGTTAATTTTAATTTGATTGATTCTAGTTGCTTTAATGAAGTGCTCTGTATTAGGCACCTTTTAAGCTGGCTGGATGTTTTCAAAAGAGATTTTAAAGCACCGTACATAATCTTTAATCCCGTTTATAAATCTTAATGATTTAGGTTACTGAATTTGAGTGCCTGGCACAATCCTGGATTTGTTAAGGTCGGCTTTTGTTTTTTTAATTTTATTTGGACAAAAATATTTTTAGTACGCCTTAATATAAGGTCGCGACTGTCCATACTTTATGATTTGGATTTTAAGACTAATTTGTATAAGCCACAATACTCATTTAAATGACGTATCAAATGACTGTTCTCGATCGAGTACTCGTGTGGGGCATGTCATATATAATTCTCCTTTCATGATAAAATCATCTTGGGTATGCTAGTGATATGCAATTCATTTCATATTTTTAACGAATATTAGCCTAATTTTTTGGTAAATCTATATCGTAACAATAAATCTCGTCAACGACTTTCCTGCTGCGTACTCAGAAATATTGCTAGATGTGAGGATATATTTTCTAATAGTGAAACAAAGGCAAATTGAGCTATTCATAAAACCGCTAGTAATTTAAGCAACACTAAGACCGTTTTTAAAACTCTTAGAGAGGCAAAGTGGATAGAGCTTAAGGGTTGTGGGAGCCCATCAATAATTTTTAACTCGTCGAATTAAACAAAAATTGTTAATTTGCTAGGACTTGGCCATTTCTAAGAATTCCAAAGAGGTGACTATAGAATACCGTGTGATTATTGTGAATATAAGTCATTTTGTAAAGTCGAGGAACTCGGTCTAGGAACTTTTCGAATCTTAGACAAAATGCGGCTATTCCTTTACCAATGACAATAAGATTTAGTCGTACTATTTAATTGGATTCTAACATTGAATTTGAAGGAAGTTCTTGAGTTTGGATATGCTGGATAGAAGTGGATCATTTGTTCGAAGGATTGTTATTCGAATTTATATTTTCAACGAAGTTAAGTTACTTTCAGCTGCCGGCCAATTTCTCGAAAAAGCTTTTTTGAAAATATTTTATAAGGCCACAATAATTCAACAATTTATGAAGGTACACGATATAATTGCCCAATTTTCCATGTACTTTTCATAAGACTTTAGCTATACTAGAGAAATAACGAACATACTGGTAGAATTTTTGAGATGTTAGCTAGTTTGGGATATATGGAGCTAATTCGCCATCTACATCACGATCTTTATCTGCTGTTTCGATTTTGTTCATTCTGTCTGTAATCGCGGTGCGTTTTAAAAGGACAACGCTATAATTTTCTCTCTCTAGCCCTTACTACTTGCACTTTGGTCTTGCCTTGCGATGTACATCGGCTGAAGAAGCATACTATCATCTGCATCCAAGAACAGCACTCAAGCACCAGATTAAATAGCACATGTGCGAGTGCATCTCCGTATCGAACACATGATGTTATCTCGAAGAGGCCATCCGGATACAGTTCCTTTTAAGGCATAGCAACTGTAGCAGTCTAGCGTGTAATCTTCTTTCTAAAGAAGTGATGGACCCTAACTGAATAAGAAATTATTCAAAATATACAAAGGCGCTCTTTGATATTAGTGGCTCTCGATACAAACTCCTATTATAGTAATATACCGTGGTGCACATATCGTGACTCATATGAAAGCCTCATAAAAATATATAACTTACGAAAACCATAATTGTACAATACGATATTCGTCTATTCGATCCAACAATGCGCTAAAACATTGTCTTGAAAAACGCCAGTCATGTTCAAACTAGTCAGTCCGTTCCTGAGGGAGGATATGCGGTGGATGTGCGGACATGTCTAAGCATTTTGACAAGTTGTTGGCGAAGCTCGTGCCTTTCGAGTACGATCCTTATGGGAGAGCAGCGAAAAAAATGTTATCTTGGCCATTCATTCCTCGGTACACGATGGATTGATTATTTTATCGAAATTATCTTCTAGATTTTCAAATTTTGCTTGAAGATTGGAGGGACGTATAAAAATATTTTTTAAGAAAAATTCTTCACATTCATTTCCCGAAGTAATTTTATGAACAATATTTTTCTAAACTAAATATTGTTAAATTAGCTTACCTTATATAGGTATAATTTCTTATGATCACAATTTGTCATATAACGCGATTTCATTATGCTAATTGATTACAACTTATCGCTCAAACCAAATAAGTACGTATATAAATGGAAGTTGCCAATAAACGAGAACTTACACGGACATTTTATTTTTACCTTGTGAAGATCAATCAATAAAATATTATTGTATTTCTTTCTGCCATATCGCGCTACTTGTTTCTGTTATCTCCGAATGATCCACACACACCAAACAAATTTTAAAAATCCAATATAATGTATGCCACAACAACAATGCTTAAACATTTTTAACATATTTTCCATTCATTAAGCCATCACCCAAAAAACAAAATTATCGATAAAAAATATTTACCAACCCACCCGCACACATTATGTTGTATATATAACACAAACCCTTTAAATCGCCCAACCCCTTATTTCTTGCACAAACGAAAAAAAAAATATCATTAAATACGAGCCTATATTTTCCATTGATACAATCAATTAAATACAAAACATTTTCCATATTTTCCCAACGCACACGTTATGTTTATGGAAATTTTTGGGTGAGAATATTAAAAGAAAATTTATGTTTGTATTTTTCATAAGCAGAGGATGGTGTGAGGCTTATGTACGCTATGCTGACTATTTACCTATCTCTTGTATATTAAGCACTAGGGGTTTGGTATTTTCTGTATGCAGTTATTGTCGCACTTTTAACTGGATGCTGGCATAATCGCTGATATTAACCATTTTACTATTTTTGATGTTAAAACTGATTTCCCAGCTTCTTTAAGTGTTATCGATGTTAATACACAAATTCTGTTCAGATTCGTCCCTTTTTCTCAGACTAACAAGTATAATTTCTAACGGTTTATTAGTCTTCTTAGTTTTATTCAATTTCGTTTAGTTGCGTCTAACCTTAGTTAGGTTCCTAGCAATATTGCAGTGTCATTCAATTCTGTTTATACGGTTGAGGTTTGTCAGTTTTACAAGATGTTATCGGTTTTAATGTCCTAGTATTTTTTGGTTTGTTGTCGTTAAAGTAGTCAAATTTCGTTCAATTTTACGATTCATACGAGTTGTCCTTTTCGCTTAAGATTCTTCTTAAACCATCTCTTTATTTTCTCCAAATGAATTCCTCAGTTCAGGAAAGAGATTCTAATTAGACAAATAAGGTGGAGGTTTGTGGGATCAAATTGTGCTTCATTAGAATGTCACAGTTATAAGCTCAGTTATATGCTATTATATAGCTTATTTAAAATGGTATGATCAAATTTATGGTAATGGTCGCATTTTAACCAGTCGCTAATAAGGAAGGAGTGAAAGTGTCTGACAGAAATTGAAGAACATCAAGGTCGCTAACATGTGACAACGCCCAACTACTAATTATTGACCAAAATATTTAAAAATAACTCATTGACTCAATTTATACCAAAACTCAATCTGTATCAGTTCAAAACCGAAGCAAGATTTGATATCATTTAGTTTGCCCAGTTTCACAAACTTTCGGCTTCGTTGAGATTAGTGTTGTCCGGTTTCATTCAGTTATCCCATATTTATTCAGTTTATTGAACTATTTGTATTATTAAAAGGAATCGTTTAGTTTTGATCAACGGTCCAGTTCACTTTCGTTTAATCCACTCGATACCTCCATTTACAAGAGTAGTTCCGTTAAAATATGCATTTCTTGTTATTGCACGCGTCGGTTTATGGATTTTCTTTCAATTCCTTCTAAAAACCGGTTTTATAAAATTTGAGCAGTTCGAAATTCTGTTAGTCGATCTTTGTTCAGCCTTTATATTCATTTCGATTCGATTAGTTTGTTTTCGTTCAGGTTTCTCCAATTTCAGATTTTGTGCTGAATGTACGATTAGATACGTTTCATTAAACTTCGGTTGGATTCATTCATGGAAGTCGTGTCCGCAATTTCAACGTGATTTTTTTGTTCTGGATATGGCCATGCTGAATCGAGCTAGACGTGTGGTTTCGTGTAAAGTTTAAGAAATGGCCTTCTGAATTATTATTCTGAAATAAAACTGCACAATTGGTTTATATGATGGAATTGGGATTATAAAATGGATATTAAGTGTGGCTTTGAACTGATTAATGTTAAATTCGTTTTGAATGATGAGATGGGTATGAACTGTTTTTTGGAATACGGTCCTGCTGTTTGAAAGGGCTGGAAATTTATAAGACTAAATATTTGAATTTGGTTCGTTTCATTTTCTCGATCAGTTTCATCAATTTTCTATCCATAGTTTCATCAGGTTAGGTGACTTTTGTTCGTTTAAAAAACACTTTGTCGTAACTTTTGGTTTGGTCACAGCCGAGAATCGAACTCGGAACACCCGAATAACAGAGCAAGCGCTCTTTTTACTCTGCGATCGAAGGCAACCGATTTTAATTCAGTTTGATCCATTTATCCTGTTATTATATTTCCCCAGTTTGGTCCTAGTTGTCCGATTTCTTGATGGACTTCGTTCGGTTTGGCCAAACACTCTATGTTTACAATTCCGCATCGGTGTAATTTCAACCTATTATTATTCAATTTTCGTTCAGTTTATTGTTGAATAGACTTTCAAGTTTCGTCAAAATCTTCACAATTTCATTCAGTTGCCCAGTTTTTACAAAGTTCGTGTGATTTCAATAACGAAATCGCTCATTCGTTTAATTCAGTTGTTTTCCTGTTTCATCAAGTTTTGACCTGTTATCTCATCTTCTTTCAAATTATTGAACTATTTAAATTATTTAAGAGATTCGTTCAGTTTTGGTCAATAGTCCAATAACACAAAGTTAGTTAGTTGTGTTCCTTTTTTGCTTAATATTTCATTCAGTTTTGTTGAGTTTAGTACAAATATGCATATCTTAAACTAATTTCGCCTAGTTTGGTATAGTTTTACCCACTTTCATTATTCAGGTATCGTCTACTTTCGTTCAATTACGGGTGTCCCATTTCGCAGTGTAATTTCGTCGTAACGTTCGATCCGATTTACATTCAGTTTCCGTTTTGGTCTAATTTCAGTTTTTATGTTGGTTGCGAGTTCGAGCCGTTTCCTTGAACGTAAAAGGATCATCCTTTCATATTAGATGAATTTTGCGAATATGGTGAATCGGAAGTCGGAATGCTCCTTCATTTCTGAACCAACTAATGATCAAGATCAAATTCAATTCATGTAATATAATTTTGATTTAACAATGACATTTTGGTGAAATTCTGGAATAAGACCATGTCAAATAACCAATATCCTAATTAGATTAAACTCAAATTCGGTTTTTACGATGAAACTGTAGTGGTACAATAGGTAAGCAGCACTTGGGCCGGAAGGTACTGGTTTCGAATCTCAAGATCTGGTGGGATTAGTGGCAGAATACAAAAGCAAATTTTTCTTAACAATTACGATCGATGATGCAAATAAACACATTTATGACTCCTTTGTTGGAGTGCAGAATTTACCATCGACCCATCTTCCATGTCAGTGTTCGTGTTGAAATGGAGTGAACGAAAACGGGCGTATTAAAATGCATTTAAATTCTACCATGCATACTCGGTTCAGTAAGAGAATATGGCCATGCTGATATGTATGTGAAGCTAACCCTTAAAATCACACTAATGGTATGTTTTTATCACAGCTCTTGTGACTGTAGCACCAGTCAAAACGGCAAGGATATTAGGATTAGTGGTTATTACCAGGTTTAGTTTCCAGAACTCTTTGTTTGCAGGAGTTAATCAACCAAATCTCTATCAAATACATTGACCTATTATTCAGACAAGTGCCTATAACACCAATCACGACGATAGAATCGCCCTGCAATTTTTATGGTTAGTAAAGATCATGATAAGTCATTACAACCAGGTTTTGTTTGCGGAACTTGCGGTTTCTGGGAACCATAAAGTAAAACAATTTATATATTAGGCTAAACACATCTGAGCCTGTATAACCAATTACTACCCTAGTATTGGTTTTACCTCAAATTTATTTATGTGGTGGAACTACTATATGGAACTCGGGCATTTGTTCGCCGAGTAAGATCAAACTGTGTTTGCGTAACGGGATTGGGATTCTAAAATGTATGATTGGTGAAGTACTGAAACACAGCCTTACTGAAAGGAACTCAATCTCAACCATTACGTTCAACTTCGTTTTATATGATGGATTTTTATTCTTTTGCATTAGGTTCTGGGCTTAGGCAATATGGTCATATTCCAAAACTTCATGCAAATATTTTAGAATTTCAATCCATCATATAAAATGATGTTAAAATTAATGGTTACGAACGAGTTCCGTTCACTAAGGCTGTGTTCATGAACTTCACTAATCATGCATTTTATAATCCCAATTCCAAGTCCATTTCTCATTCGATAGAGTCATAGTCGGGTTGATGAAATTATCGTTTTACTGTGAATTTGGGAGATGTTGTGGAATATTTCCTTACCGAAAGGGCCGCAATACTTTCCTAACTAAATCATGTACAAATCCGGATTTTTTTGTATGCGATTGGATTTTAGATAAATTTTGAGTGAATAGTTATGGAATATAGCTTCTTAAAATAGAAGTAGGCCTTTTCTTTTCAGATTAAGCTCATTATCGTTTTTTGTAAAAGGATTTTTTTCAATTTCACATAACAATTTATATTTAAATAAAACACAGAATAATTGAGATATTGGGATGAAACTTATTCCCGGTGCAGTACACATGATACACGTAACTAAGGAATTCGATCTTGTTCATATATGACCACCGCGAGCACGTTTGCAACGATCGATTCTTTGGGGCCAATTTTCCACCACTCTCACACATGTCGGGCGGAACGTTGGAAGTTTTGCGTACAAATTGTCTCTGAGCTCCTCTAACGTTGTTGGCCTGTTGGCATAAACCAACGACTTAACGTAATCCCATAAAAAGAAATCCAACGGCGTTAAATCGCATGAGCGAGGTGGCCATTCGACCGGACCATTTCTCGAGATTACACGGTTACCGAATTTCCCCTTCATTAGAACAATTGTTTGACCAGCTGTGTGACATATGGCACCATATTGTTGGAATCACATATCACTGATATCAAGTCCATCCAATTCTTGCCAAACATATTCTTCCAACATGCCATGATAGCGAACTCCAGTGACCGTAACAAGGCGAACCTTTTTGTGGTTGTAATGGAGTCTCTTGCAGCAAATGTGGGGCTGTTGCTGTCTAATAACGCATATTTTGCTCATTCACAAAGCCATTAAGCCAAAAATGAGCATCATCGTTGAAGATTATTTTTTGATGAAATTCAGGATTTTCTACAAACTTCAGCAGAAACCATTCGGCGAAGTTTCGGTGCCTCAAATAGTCAAGAGGTTTCAGTTTTTGAGTTAATTTGATCTTGTAAGGGTGTAAGCCAAGATCTTCACGGAAAATACGCCAAAATGGGGTTTGAGAAATTCTCATTTGTGAATGTGAAACCTGTGAATGGCGTGGAATCAACTGATTGGGCTCATTTTGAACTGTAAGTGCTTTTCAGTTCGCGGCTGCAATATTTTCGGTACTTGGCCGGTGCTTTGTCTCATTGTCATAGGAACATTTAATAGTGAATATTGTGACTCGAATTTATTCACTATAGCATGCACAGTCTGTCTGGTGGGACGATTATTACAACCGAAAATTGGAATAAGCGCTCTTTAAGTTGCGACTACCGCCGAAAGCCGAGTTGTGGTAGTAATAATTTCCAAACGTTGCTTCGTGAACTTCACTATGATATGTTTTGAAGTTAACAGATCATCAAAGATGTTCAAGGGAAACTCCGATATAATTCATATTACTAAGTTCTGGAATATTGCCATGCCGAATGCAACTCGGCTGTTTCTCAACCGAACAAGGTCAAACTCAGTTTGCAATACAAATTATTACAAATTTCATTTAAATTGAGATTATTTATTTTTATAATTATTGAAGCCAAAAACGTCAAAGCAAAAGTTAAAAAGTCTAGTCATGCACAAGGCTGGTTCCAGGAGTTGCAAGTTATAGGAGTCTGAGTAGATCAACAAGTAACAGCCTCGACGATACATACGACGTTCCGGAGAATTAATATTAAGCCAGGCCATTAGATAATCTTAACGTGTTAGCTGGACAAAGGTAATGTTTTTAAGGTAAGATGATCGCAGAAGTTCCTATAGTTATGCTTTATAAAACCCAAGTCGCAATGCAATTTTTCAAATCTGTATACAGCACATCACATGCAATTTTCCTTATTACTAATCTCACACCATATTTCCGCTTTGAGATTAGGATGAACGAGTGAGATCGTCCAAAGCTCCGGAAAGACCATTGTGTTGACACACCACTGTGGCCCTGTGAAGGCGTTCATTAGAAGTGAACGTCAAATTAAGAGAATGTTCAAAATTCATTAAACATTCAAGAATTTCATCAAGTTCAAAATTCAACAAATTGAATTCTGAACCGGTCGCAATTAATTTAGAAGTACTAAGAGGAGTTCTGATAAAAGATAGGCAAAGGAAATCCACCGACATTTCTTTTGCTTTTGATGTACTTCCCAAACATTTTCGTTGCCATGTGTGTTACGATACATCCATGTTTCGCACATTTCGTTGAAGGACGTCTCAAAATTAAAATTTCAAACAATTAGTGAAATTGTTGTCACTCATTTCATAAAGACTAATTATCGTATTAGGTGAATGGTAGACGCTCGTATACAGCCGGTGAAGTTCTCACAAGGTGTA
This sequence comes from Nephrotoma guestfalica, assembly GCA_963691935.1. Classification (NCBI taxonomy): domain Eukaryota; kingdom Metazoa; phylum Arthropoda; class Insecta; order Diptera; family Tipulidae; genus Nephrotoma; species Nephrotoma guestfalica. The sequence continues at coordinate 11,442,370 of OY829915.1, forward strand.
ATCTCCGCTTGCATGACATCAGTTGTGAGAACTAAGCCCACCTGTCACGGCTGTTAAATACGCTGTTTAGTTGAGTGGTTGCAATGATCGCGAAATAATCGGTTTTAACTATCTATCGCCTTGTCATCTACAAAATATGCAGTTAAAACACCACCAACGTTGAACCAGATAGCTTCTCGAAGAGTAAAATCGCATATGATGGTTTTGGTGCTCTAAAAAAACTTTTCCATCATGTACATGAAACTTAACAGTTGCCTAATTAAATTAAGATCAATTCAGATTATATATGACGTATTTGAGGAAATATAACGATGGTGAATTGAAGTCGGCCATTTCTTACCTGATAATTGTCAAATTTATTTCGTACCATAACATAGAAGTTCTAAAATTACTTTTGGAACTAGTATTTACCGTTGACAAATAAAACTTGGTCATTTAACCTACTCAAATGTTTTTTATTTGAACGAAATAGAGTTCAATTATGTTTGAGGAATCCAACCTTACAGATTTTGTTTGCAGGGTTGGAATTCGTTAGATTTTGATCAAATTAAGCTTAAATTTGATTTGTTGGATGGAATTTAAAGCCGAAGGTGGTTCTTTGTTACGAGATTTTCTTCAGTTTTTAAGAAGGAGTTGTGGTTATTGTGTAAATTTTGATTGAAGTTCTAAGTTACCTTGCTGAATAGCAGTCGACCACTTCATAATTGATTATGATGAAATTTGGTTTTAAACGAGAAATTGAGTCTTTTATCCGTATTTTCAATTCTGTAACTTAATTAAAATTATAATTCTTTACAAACTTTCATAAACGAACTCCCACAAAAAGCAAATACACTTTTGATTGTGCAAATCTTGTCATTACAAAACTTTTTAAAGGTATAAATGGTATAAATATCGTGAGCAGAAATAAAGTTTTCTTGACGCATCTTAGTTTAAATTCCTACTGATTTAAAAAAAATTAAAATGTTACACTTTTTATAAACTCTATTATTTTCGGTAAAACCGCACTAGATTCCCTAATTAAATTGTATACAATTTTTCAACAGCAAACGAGTATAAAGAAACTTCTCCGCAAGAACAATGGAATTTCATTTTCTTAAATTATGAGAAATAGTTTATTACATTTTTATAACGTGCATGCATATATTTTGTGAAGAATATAAACTTTTATTTTGTTACAATTGAATAACAATGTCTTACTAACCTAAAACTAAAATATAAATATGCTATGTATACATGTTTCAATGTTTTAAGATATATTTTGGAATCTTACTACTCATTATTTTATGTTTTCTATTCGGTGAATATTTTAAAAGGTCAAATGTTATGTATTACCTAAAATAGAATGAACCCCCCACCCTCCCTCTCCCCACATACTTAAAAGTATACCATCTTGACGATGATTAGATTTCATAACAGATTTTTTGTTTGTTTTTATTTCTAAAAATGATTTTTATACAATTGGTGCCCTAGGTGCAACGATCGACGCAATTAAACCGTTGGTAACCGTTGATATATACTCTTATCCGCCATATTTCAAATACATAAATACTTTATCAATTTGAGACAATCAAACATTATTAAAATACTAAACGAACAACAAGAAATATAATTAAGATTTATGACCGAATTCATTTCCCACCCCATCCATCCACCTTCCAATGTTTGTTCTATATACAAAATATATATTCTTAATATTTTGGAAAATTTATAAAAGTCACGGACAATGTTTATATAAACGTTATATATACCTGAGTAAATGTCTCAAGGGTTTCGGAATTATTTTTTTTTTGTCGGTCGAAAGTAAATATAATCGTGCGACGATTAAATTAAAAGGTAAAAAATATTTGAATGCTGATAAAAATTAACTAATTATCACTGAAGAAATGTGATTTAAACGTCTTGGTATATAATTTAATTAGGCTAAATATACAATGTACAATGCTTGATTACGGTTGAATGACTCGCAGAATCACTCGATTGGTAAAAAAGAAATGGGCATACAACAACAAAAAATGAAAGCTCTTGTATCTGTGTAGTGGCGAAAGAGTGAAATTTTCAAAATGGTGGAAATCGATTGTGTTTCCATATTTCGTATATAAAATGGCGAATGAATGATCATGTATTACAACATCTTAAGTAACGTATATTATCGCATGTATCTTAATTACCGCCAATCTCATAATTTATTACTTTCTTTAAGTTGGTGTAAAATGTGTAAATAGAAACATGTTTTAATGGTAAAAGGCAAGGTCATATGATGAAGTAATGTTCGGTAGTGGTGCTTCTTAACCTTTGGTAATTACGGTGAATACGCGTTATTTTTTGTATACAATAAAATTACAATTTCAGTGCTGTACGATTAATTTGGTTGTATATACGTCTTAAGGTTACAACACTTCAAGCGTTGCGCCTGAGATTCTAATCAATTCACAACGTCTGCTGACGTAATTTAAGTTTTAAACACTTCCTGAGGTATTCTCAGGAAACGAAAACCTATCGATAATATAGTCGGCTTTCTTATAAGTGTATGAGTGTCTATAGTAACTAGCAATTACAAAGTTAAAAGTGAACTTTGACTCACCAATGGGACTATATTATGCAGTGGCCACAGTATTTTCCGGATTTAAATCCTTTCAATTATATTGTTCGGGTACACTTAGCTATTAAAATCTATGCCATACTACATTAAAATTTGATCGTACTGCAATTGTCAAGTTCTGAGATTAAATTGCTCTAGAAATACTTGGAACTGCTGTTGATAATTTTAGAAAACGTTTAAAGTGGTATGTTGATTCCAGGGATATAGATTGATCCTCTATTTTGAAATTTATTAAATCATCGTGTTATTTGGAACTATATCAACAAACAATTTTTCAACCTGGTATATGAATGATCTTTTGAATGAATTCTGGGTTCTGGAAAGCTTCTGTATTGCACACTACGCGACCGATTAAATTAATTTACTAGGTTACTGACTGCGGATGACTTTAATTATTTGTTTACACATATACTTTAACATTTATCTACACAGTTTAATAATTGCATACGGCAAAGGTGCCATGTTTTTGTTGCAGCTTCAGATACGGTGGAACTGAATGGACAGTTCAACGACGCTTATTCAAGCCTATTTAGATAGGCAACGTAAATAAAAAATTAAGCGAATAAAATTTGGAAAGGAAATATTTTCTTAGATTTATGTAGTTTTACCGACGAAATTGTTAATTAGTATCTCCACCCACTCGAACAGAAGATGACGTAATTCATGCTATTTCCACTATCGGAGACAATAAAGTATAGCAATAATCCAAATATCATTCTTAATCAGTAGAAAATTAAGCGTCTGATCCTCTTACCTCATGAAAACAATCCTGTTGTAGACTCATTTGCATATCGTCCTCTCTGTCTGCACAAACCTGAAGGATTATTGTAAAGGGTTATCCAATTCAAGCTTGATAAAGTAAACTTAAAAAAAACACACAAAATATTCGGAATGTATTGTAATTTTTATTTCATTTTACAGATTGATCCTTGTCATTTTTAGTTAAACAAGATATCATTCAAATGTCCTCCACGGGACTTCTTACAGGCCTTGATTCTTTTGCGGTAATTTTCAATGACTTTTCGGCACATTTCGGGCGGTATCTCGGCCATTACCTTACGAATATTAGTTTTCAATTCGTCAAGAGTTTGAGGATTGTTTGCGTAAACACGAACTTTCGCGTAGCCCCACAAAAAGAAATCCAAAGGCGTTAAATCACAGGATCTTGGAGGCCAATTGACATCAGCCAATCGCGAAATCAAACGTCCAGGAAATTTCTCTTGCAAAAGATCTCGATTTGCTCGTGTTACGTGACTGGTTGCTCCATCCTGCTGGAACCACATATCGTCAAGATCATAATCTTCGATTTTCGTAAAAAAATAATCGGTTAACATGCGGCCATAGCGCTCAGAATTGTCGGTAACGGTTCGTCCATGGTTGTTCTCAAAAAAATACGGCCCAATCACACCACCAGACCACAATGCGCACCAAACAGTGACTTTTTCCGGGTGTAATGGCTTCTCTACAATCAATTGTGGATTTTCTGAGCCCCAAATTCTACAGTTTTGCTTATTAACGTATCCACCAAGCGAAAAATGAGCTTCATCACTGAAGAAAATTTTGTTCGAGAAATCAGCATCGACGGCCTGTTTTTCCAACACCCAATTTGCGTATGTTAAATGCTCCATATTCTTAAATGGCAGAATGTCAACTAAATAAATGACAGCGTACTTGACGTTTATCTTTGACAGATGTCGGTATACAGATTTCTACTTTATCAACCTCGAATTGGATAACCCTTTACATCACTGAAATCGTTGTTCATTACTTTACCAAAATAATCTTGCGATAACGTACAGGCACTGGTGGCAAAAAACACAAATTAATAGATGGAATGCATTACCTGGTACTTTCTCAAAATGTTTTGCTAAAGAACAGCAATATCATAATAGCCAAACCTTGTGGAATTTAGTTTGTCATCATGGGCAGTTGGTTTAAGATTATAAAACCAAAAGATAAAAATGGTATTAATAGCAGCAGGAAACATAAAGAAGTGACATCTCTAACGATCATAAAATTAAATCAAATCAGGAACCACGATGGACGAGAGACTGAATGCCGTAATAATCGCTGAATCAGCCAAAGCAATGTTTGTGAAACTATACAGTCGTGATAGGGAAACGTTTTACCAGTAGAATGATGAACACAAGATTGAAGTTGACTGGAAGGGAATCACCGTAACGTAAACTTACATAAGGATTTTTTCATTTCTAACCTTGATAGACTTGAATGGGAAAATGCGAACCCCATCGCATTAATCGCTTGAAAACACCCAAGAATATAATAAACATGATTAGTTTCGTCCGCAATTAAAATATTTATGTGCGATTCACCTTTCGTTCGTTTTGTGGGTCGTCAGCGTGTACTACTTTGAATGTAACAGCTGTTTGTAATAGTAGTCACGAGTTACTTAAGTTGGGATTCTCCATTATTTTCGACTAAGAGAACGTCGACTTGATACAATTTTGGATACATTTTCGAAAATTTTCTGGACTTCGGATTAAACTAGCCCGACTATTTTTTACACGAGGATACGCATTTTCAACGCTCTGCATAATACGTAAATTGTTCACTGAACTCCACGAGGAGATTATTGTGTCTCTTAATGAATAGGAAAAATAAACAGTTCTAGTAGTACTTCGAGGTATTTTACAAAATATGCTCGCACTTTATGCATGACTTGGGTAAATTATCGATCTAACTTAAGAGAGTTTGAAACAATGAGCAATGGCAAATATTTAATAATATTCAAAATTGCTTTAGAGTGTTAGAAGTAAACAAACCCTCGCGTATCATAAAACATTTGTCACAGGGTTCAAGAGCTTTCACTTTACGTCATTAAATTATGCACCCTTTGTGGCGAGAAAATTCCATTATGGCTTTGTTTTAAATTAAAGTCTAAGTATGAAAAGCTGTGTGCTTTAGAAGATTACCCCCACCTAGGGAAACCTGGTTTCAATCCAACAGAAATCTTCAGGAATTATTGCTGCTATTGGAAATACAATAAGCTGCCATGCTTTATCCACGGATACACAAATTCTATTAGCCATTGCACTTATTGAGGTTCAATCTGCATTTGGCTCGCAGGTAGCGTTACGGATTCTTCTTGACCAAGGCTTTCAGGCATAGTTTATTATCGAGGCAGCAACCAAAAGACTAGAATTAAAATTAAAATGTACCTATGTCGAGTGTTTTTTCTGTTAAACCTGGCAAAACAAATTTAATATTAAAATTCGAAATGGGATCCAATACGAACTCTAGCATTAAATATATACAACTGACGCATTTGTGTTGCAAACTATATTAACACCACTTCCGTCCAACATCGCCTCATTTCTCCAATGTATGTCTACCCATCGATTATACTACGAGCTCGGCCCCGCCGACATATTACTAGGTGTGGACGTGTGGACGTGTGGCCATGAAGCCAAATTAATGTGGAGGAATAAGATTTCTTTCCCCTGTTACTACTCCAGGGGTATTGCACCAAGCGGATTTTTAATTTGCACCTGAAGTTTAATATTATCATCAACGAGTTTCTGGAGTTCCTCCCAGCAAGTTTTGTTATTTGTTAGCCACGGTGGACTAGGCTTCTTAACCATCGTTCCACTGATTGCCATAATAACAGATGTATCATCCGACATAACCCCTTCGTTGTTTTCTAGTTTCTAGTTTTTGTAAATACTTTAGGCGATAATCCGTCGGCCGATCATCAACCACCATTAAAGTGACCATTTATACTTTTTTTGGAAGCAGTTTAGTTTTTTTTTTTTTTTTTTTTTTTTTAATCCATGCAATCTTTTCTGGGGCCGAAGCACTCCCTGCTCTTTCGCGGTTGATTTTCCCGTCTTACTTTACGCATCTCTGCCAAATCGAAGACGTACGGCTATAGGACCGATTTAAGTTATCATCTGCGCATTGCATAGCTCCATGCCAGCCTATACTGGCATGGAAGATGGGTCGGCCCATGAGTTTTGCACGCCGATAGGGGGTCGTAGTTGTGTTCCTTTTAATCACAGATTACAATCTGTTGATGAAAATTTCCTAAAGCAGGTTAGTTCTTTTTCGCTTTTTTTTACTTTCTCTTACGTAGTAAAATATAGTAAAGCTCATGGACATTTTTGACTTTTTGAGATTTTTGCAGATTTACCATTCGCTATATCGCCTAAGTTCGAAAAATGTCCTTTCTACAGCTCTGACGGATTGCCTGATCGGGGTGAAACTTAATACTTAATTTTTTCCATAATTTGGGAGATTCCAGTGATTTTTGGGTGAAATCGGTCCTCCGGAAGTTGTAGTTTCCATAGGAGCTTTTCGTTTTTTTGCAATTATTTTGAAGAATATGTAACATTTACGAAAAAAGATTAAAATCAAAACGATTTAAAATTAAATTTCATACAAAATTAGTTCACATAATGTGTTTTAAATTTTACCGGAAATAATCTTTTAATAAAAAAAATTATTTCACCAAAATTCGTCATCTCTACAGTCCAGGCGGATTGACTATTTGAGATGATGTCCTTGCGAAATGTAGTAGAAATTTTTGTACCGGGTCCGGATTTGCGGAAATGTGAAATGACCAATGTAACTAAACATGGATTCATGAAAATGAGCAATTTGAATAGAATTTAGTCATTTCTTTACCGATTTGACTTGATCAGTTTTAAGGCGCCAATAAAAGTTCCTGTTGTCTTGGAAACGAGTTAAGCTATATGAAAACCATCTTTTATAATGAAGGTATCTTTCTAATGTTAGTTTGGCAAGTGATTTTACTCTCTTTTACCAATTGCAAAGAAATAGGGTTTGTTTCACTACCAATTGAGGCGAAACTTGTTGAATTGAGATTCATCGCAAATCGCTCATGTCATTCGATGAACTGGTTTCCGAGAATTTGTCGTTTTCGGTAACGTTTTCAGTTTTTAAGTGAATTGAAGTGGGACTATTTTTTCTACGTACGGTAGTTTGATTCCCAGTATTGCCCAGCAACTTCATGCGTCTCTGAACCTAACTGCTTTTCAAGATCACATTACCTTTTGCATTATCTCTAGACTGGATACGAAACCATCCTCGACATGAAATAAGAATTGAAGAGTAATCTAAATATTGCGACCTACGTCACATGAATTTATTTATATAATTCTTAAGTAGTCGATTTTGATTCTTAACAGCAAGTGATTTTATTAGACAAAATATCTAAAAATATTTTCTATTTTAGTATCCATCCAATCCCCCGAAAATTTTTTTCTTTCTTATCACATTAAATTATTAATTCAATTTTGTATTTTATTTTCCTTACAATATAATAGACTATACATAATACAATATTTTTTATTTCCGTTTTAAGATAAAACAATACAAACACATAAGAAGCCATTAATTTCTTATACATAATATTCTTTTGTGCGTACTCGCATAAGTAATTTTCCTTTACAATCGTTTTATCGTCTATCACAATCTGTGACAAGACCATCATCGCGCGTTTTTATTGTGTCCGTAAATCTTGATTGGAAGTGATTGACGTGATTATTGTACGTCTGGCGGTGAATATGTTAATATTCTAACAAACGATGATGTCATATAAAAGTAATTCTATTAGTTTGTTGTTTATAATTTCGTTAGTTCGTTAGTTTACTGTGTAACATAGTAATTTGTTTGATTTCAAATAAACTTGAGAAAAAAAAATGCTAAGTAAATAAAACGAGTGTTGTTTTTTTTAAACAATAGAAATAAATATTGATAATGATTGTTTATTTTGATCAGCCTTACTGATAAAGCGTATTTACCTATTATTGCAAATTCCGTTGAGAAAATTAGTAATATATGAGTAGTTTGTTGTACACTGCTCGACACAACGACAAAAGTTCATCGAAACACACTTTAAGGGAGTTTAACGCGTATGGAAATATCTAAAATAGTTTTTCTTTGGACTAGCTAAATTGAATTGAAAGACGGGTTGAATGATGGCCAATTAAGAATGGTTTTCCATTAAAACGAAATTAAGAGTCAGAAAGTTTAAATCTTCAAAAGTACTGTCGAATCGCTACGCTTTCTGATCGCCGAAATGTTAGTTATAAATGTATAACATACAATGGTAGAGTCAAACGCGTCCAATAGATATCTTAGGTTAGGTTGTACCACAAGATCTTAAACCTTTTCCCCTCTATTATAACCGCTTAGCGATATTTATGTAGAGTCAATGTAGAGTCTCAAGTGCTCTTCTTGTATTTAGCCAACTGTACGGGTCTTCTGTGCGCTAGTGTCAAATTGGAGCAGAAAAGTGAAGTACACTCTCGTTCCCTTCTTCGTCCTTGCATCTTCTACAGGAACAGAAATTAATAGATTTCAGATCCAGTTTTCTCGCATTTTCTTCAAAAAGGCGTTGTGGTGTGTATCCTTTAGATCGTTCTTGAATCTTACCCTAGCGAGCAGCAGGGGAGTTAATAATCTATCAATAATTTGCCAAGGCTAATGTCTTTTTCCGAAACGCTATAATCAACGCTAATCAGGCTTCCTACACCTTTTATTTCCGGTTACAGCGAGATAATTGTACCGTAATGTTCCCATGAAGTTCAAATGACCAAGGACCCTCACCATCGGTATGTTGGAACGTTGGCACATCTAGTTAAAAGCTGAGCGATACTCAGCGCCACGATTTCAACATCAAGTAATTGGATAATGTAAATCACCCGACGATTCTATCCCAACAAGTCAACATTTTCTCAATCGCTGTTTTCTTGCCATTGAGAATAATCAGGGAGATGGACTGAAACATTTACATTCAATGGTTTAAAGAAGATTTCTGAGGTGAGATCATAAATTCCGGCCTAAGTTGGCCTAAATATTTTATATGAAAACACAAATAACTATTCTCCCCTTGCTCTTACTCTACGGTTTAGTTATCTGTGAAAGATAATACAGCGTCGGCTCTCGATGTGTAACTGATTCTCTAGAGTTCTTGGTGTATCCGAAACCTTTTATCGAAGGTACAGTTAAATTCGTCAGCTAATCCTTTCTTACCTCCAAGGCGTACGTAGGTATTGTCATCAGCCCCCGCTTGTGTGCATGTACAGACTGTTTTTTGTGCCTTTTCTACCATTTTCTTAACTTCTTAACATACAGGTTCTGCCAAGGCAATATAGAGTCGGTGTACTAAATTCGGTTTCAAACCCGAACTTTTGCCGATGACATTCCTGCATGCATGGGTATATATAGCTAGAGAAGCATTATTTACGCTTTAAACTGAGTTTGCTGCAAGGTAACAGACATTTTCTTTATCAGCGAAAGAGAGTATAATGTCGCCAAGATTCTTAGAGAAAACTGTTTGAATTTAATTAAATTTTTTGTTTATATTATTAGTTAAAAGGGCCAGCTCCCCCTTGAACGGGTTGACTCTCCTAATCCACATTTTCTGGTTCATCTCATGAATATTGTGAGACCATTCTGAATTACCTTTTTAATCGTGGAAGTATTTGTCATCGACAGGTTACTGGACAGCGTTAAATAATCCGTTTATTGCCATGTTCTAGAGACGAGAGAATAGGACCTCTTTTTGCTGTTTCCCGCTAACTGACTATACGGTGATTACAAGATAGGCTGGCTTCTAAAATATTTTGTTTTGCGTGATTGCTCCCGTTTTCACATTTCTGGATACTAAGGAATGTTCCTGCGATTACAGTGACTTGTACTTCCTCTCTAGTAAGATGATCTTTCTGTCACAAGTACTTGGATGTACGAAGCTGTATCTACCATTTTTCCCTTACAACAGGCATCATGAGACTGCGCTCAACTATTAGGTGCTCTACCTACCTTACACTACCTCTTCACCGTCATAGGAATAAAGACCACGTCGACTGCTTACTTCCTAGTAATAAACATCATTTATCGCCCTTTAAAGATTACGTCCAACCAAGAAAAAATCCCCCTCCTATGATAAAATAATAACTACCCTCCTAGGATTCTAGAACACAGCAGGACAAAGTTAGTAGTTGGTATTAGGTTGGTATTTAATATGTACCCAAGAAAGGGCTCATATATTCTGTTGAATTCCGTGCTTTTCTAGATCTTCTGTCTTCTTCCTTTCTGCTACAAGAGTGTCAGGTTTGCAAGTTATCCTCCAGTGGCATTCTTATTCTGGTCGATTTAGATGCCAACCAGGTTTTATTGCTACCAACCTATAGGTCGGCCACTGTCGTGTCGTAATAGGAAGCATTTTGTAACGATTACTTAATCAATCCCAGCTCTGTACGGTATAGAGTGGTAAATTCGAACTTCTCCCTCTTGTAAGTTCAATAACGTTTCTTCACACAACATCCATCTCGGCTCTCGCCTTTTTATGTAAATCAGGTTAACTTAACGTGCTCTTGGTACCATCTAGCTTATCTGCAGAATACGGGAATCTTAGTTTTTTGCAGAACCTGTTTGAATGAGTTCTGTGCATTGTAATTTAACACTTCCGCATAGTTGCTCACTTAAACGTCAAATAGTATCGGTTTGTGGATTTGTCGGCTTAATGCTTACATATTCTATGTTTTCCGGGTGACCCTGCCTCTCTGAGGCGGTGTACCATGCCTGGAGCAAGGGTTTTCTGAACAATACAAAATTTTTAGTATGTTTAGTATCACTTTACAAATAAAATTGGACTCTGTTCCTGTGTAAGCAGCCAATTTATTAAGGATTCTAAACGCTAAGTGGCGATATCTACAGCGGTACTGCGATGGGAATTTGTTTTCGAATTTTCGAGACGTTTCTCTGTGGTTGTACAGGTTTTTGGTTGATGCCTTAAGAGCGCCTTGCTTACAGAAAGGCTCACCTTTAAGGTTTGAGTTATTCGTTCTTCATTGTTCCTTTCTTTGGCGAGCGCCGCTCGCGGGTTTTCGATCCATTCTGGTTTTACATGTACGGGGCAAAAGAGTGTTCGCCAGGTAAAGTTTTGGAAAACACGTTCGATATTCAGTGGCTCGGATTGCCAACCGCTTGGCTCGCTTTATATCTGGATCCGTTCCATTTGCTCTCATTTAGCGTGACCTGCCCCTCATTTAGCCTACATTCCCATTCTTTCCTAAGGAGGCCGGTTATGCTTCTTGTTATCTTGTGGTTTTAGTCTGTTTCTGCTGGAATGTCCCTTTCTGCTGCAATGTCCCTTTCTATCTCGAAACCTAACCCAACTAACAAAATGACAGACATACTTTCAACTTTATATTAAATCTGCCTGAACCAAGCCGAAACTTAAATTACAAATATCCAGATTGAACTAGAAGAGTTCAAGAGAATCCTATTCGAGGTGACCAAAATATAACGGATCTATATCGTGGTCCCCTTCCTCAGGACCATTTTTAGAGGAATCAGAGTTAGATCACTTTGCCAAACAACTCTTTATGTATTTTTAGCCCTATTTATGGACAGATGAGAAAAACGGATTGGCCTCTCAAAAATTAACATTGGTTGAGAATTCCAGCGGTCGGGCTGTAGTTCTTTAATTTTTCGATTAAAACCACGTCTAATATATGCTAAGTGGAGTTCTATAATAATTCTTTACAACTTAATTGGGACCAATTATCGATTGTATGTTAAGTTCTTTTTCAGACGTTTAGTTTAGCTTTAGATGTGGTAGAATTTTTATTTTTATTTACATTCAAACCAAGTCGCCTTGTAGAGTAGTGCTTCCGAACGATGATAAAAATATCGAAAAGCACGAAATTTTTCCATTTTTTTTGCGTTGTAAGTAGGTGCGTTTCTAAAAAGCGATTAACTTTGAATTCTAGTCATAGACAAACTAAACATTTTGTTTTAATAATCGTGTAAAATTCCCTCAATTTAACTTCGTTTTAAAGAAATAATTAGGAAAATTGAGGTCCGTCACGCCAGCCGGCACCAAATCAACTATGGCACAAGAACCCAAAGAACCCATTGTGCATTACTGTGCTTTACATAATTTTTCAGCCGGAACCTTATAAACCCAGCAAATGATGATATTATATGATACTATATGATTTTTCGGTAGAAACCTTTAAGTCCATCCGGAACCGATGTTATAGTTATATGCCGGAACCTTATAATTTCAGCCGGAACCTAATAAATCCAGCCGAAACCGCATACTCTCTACAGCCAGACTAACTATGACACAAGTAGCACAATGGATTGTGTTCACCTTTTAGGATTGACAGCTTGTACGAGAGAGTTTTTTTTCTTATTTTTAATTTTCTTGACATTTTCGTTTTTTTATGTCGACATTCAACAATCGAGGAATCAACTTCAGGGGATTATGCCATTGCGTGTGTATGTGGCCAGTTTAGTGTCGTGCACTCGTGCGCGGTTGATTATGGAAGTTAACGTCGATTAATTAATTATCGAATTTATTTAATGTTGCACGGTTGGATGTCCCGTATTTTATATGTCGTATTCGGCGATGCTTGTAGAATCAATTATTTTGCGAATAATTGAGTTGCTACAATCCTATTGGGCACATGGTTGGTTTGAGCACCTTGTAGCTTACTAGTAGCCCTAAATACTAAATCGAATTTATCTTATTGCTAGGAGTCTAACATTCCAATGTAATACGAACTAACAATGACAAGGCGATTGCTTAATTAAAATTCTCGTAGCGCACATTTCGATCATCCTCTACAATAAAAATTACAAGCCAGTACATCACATCTAAACATTTAATTAGTTTACCATTTAATTTTACGAGAATAGGAAGTTGTGGTCGTGTGTGTATATACGCGACTCAATACTTCAAGATATAATAATGTCAATCATTAATGGTTAATACAATTATGTACTCAAGTAATTAAAACTAATAAACAATCGTTAAAAACAAAATATGTTTCCCCATATGTCTTCATTGTATATTCCTACAACATATTTTTCGTAAACGCGGTGGTTATGTTGTCGTCAGTCTCGGTCCTAATCTAAAGCGCGTCACGCAATCGTTTTATACATGTTTTTGGGTTTGAATATACACAAAATATTTTAACTAATTTGAATAATTTTCTACCTATTTGGATAATAATTACAAATTATGAATATGGTTTGAACTCAGTTTCCATCTCTGACCGTTTTTGTATTATTTAGCTTAGATAATATGATACTGGGCAATGCTTGCATGCCAATTATATTATTGACTTTATATTATGTTGCGTGCTTAAAGCTAGTATGTTACCTACATACAGCAATTAATAAAATTTTATAGTAATTGATATTCTTTGGCCGTAAGATGTGATTGAATGCTGTGTGCTTGCCTTTGTGTGTTTGTTGTATGTATTACACGATATTATGTCATCGTAAACTCATTCAATCTATATCGATTGCAAGGGAATGGGGTATAAATGATGCATGTTTTATCGCCATTAACTTACAAATTGTTTAATTTTACTTATTTTTTTTTTGTCTATTTCTAGGTAAGAAAATGGAATACAAATACAAATTACCACAAAAAGGTAAATCCATTTATTATTTGGCCTTCTCTTTTGAGACCACACTTGTGTAACATCCGTGGCGCACTATTTTCTATTGTTCTGTCAACGAAACTCATAACCTCGATTAATAGTTTTAGATTACAACGTACATTTTAGTGAGTGGTGCCCACAAATTTTATTGTTTCTAAATTCAAGTAATCGATCACCTAGATGAAGTTCCATATTACTCATTCATCCAATATGTACATAGTACATATTTTGTATTTTAGTATTTTGATGTAACCGAATGATTTCGGAAATACTTTTGAAGGGCACTTGTTGATATTTTGCTATTGTGGTTTTTTGTAATCTTTTTCTATTTGATTGTTAGCTTGATACATAAATATGGCGGTACGGCATAGCAACTTGAGAATTTTTTCCGATTTTCGATGCAAAGTAACCAATGAAATTGTGGAGCAATGTTTGGTAACACGGCAAATGCAACTCAAATCTATATCTTGAACAGGTAAATTGGAAGAATGAATCACTAAGCTCCGACATAAATTTACGTGAATAGATTCTATGAAATTTTATTTAGGGGCGTCTATCTGTATGTTCCTAAAATTCCTCTTTCATAGTTTAAAAGCATCTGAGCTCCCTCTCGATCTTTGAATCCAAGGCAAATCTTAGATAAACAAGTGGAGGAGTTTTCTCATTTTGTCTCTTTTATACCATGACACCACCAAGCCGAGTGCTGATCCCAATCAGACGAAAGTGGTCAACGCGCTCTTTCTAGCCAATTTGTCGCGGCCTTCATTTACATGGTTGCCTCTTCGACTGGACACTCAAAGAAGTTTAACTTCATAAGGCCATTAAGGCAGCCCGCTGTCTGAATCAATACTTTTAGGGGATCTCCACAGTCGGTTTTAATCGAATATAGGCATCTGCTTTAAGGATTACAGCAATTTCTGTGTGAAAGGATAGTGTACTCTCCAGGGGAATATCACAAACTCGCTTCAGCATTAAATACGTGCAGCCCGGCAGTAGCTACACCACCACTAACAGATCGATTGGTGTACCTGGTCAAGTCCCCATCAGAAATGAGAGATGGAACATGTTTCAGATTCGACTCATGCCCCCACTTATATGTAGCATTTATAACCATGCTATATGATTTAAAGGGCAGATAGGTGGTTGTAAGTTTGCTTACATCCCGCCAGATTCGATAATGCCGCAGGCGAGTATCTCAATTAAATTAAATAAACAAAGGAAATATGTAGGTCATACCAAAAGGTATGTAGGTCATATCTCATTTTTCCATCCTTAGGGATAAAAACCATCTCTACTTTCCTCCACATGATATAGGAAAAATATCATCTGGGTCTGATGTTGGGCTTGATCTGGGCCTGAAACGAAAAAACATTTCATCGTAATCTTTCTGGACTCACCATCTTACGTGCCAGGTGCTGGTCTCTGGGACTTAGTGTCTGGTTAATGATTAAATTTTCTTTTACTGTTCTTGGATCCCCACTTCCTGGAAAATGGATATCGAATTAAAGACCTAGAGTTTCCCGACTAGTTCTCGTACATCGTCCCATCTATTTCTTTTAGAGTTCCGACAGTGATGTTACAACCACTATACAGAGATATTTCGACGTTTTTTCCAAGTCCACCAGGATGCCTCAGATCGTTTGGGTTTGCTAAGGCAGCTCTTGTCCCATGAGGTGATTATTACTTTTGAAGCATCTCAACTGCCTTCTCCACTTCACCATCCTTTGATCTTTATTGCTTAAAGTGAAAGTTACTGATTACTTGATATTTATGTTTGCATCACATCCCACAATGATATGAAAATCATTGAGGTCATATATAAAGTACGGACAGATTCCTAGGACCTCAAAACTTATTCCCTTTTCTTTTAACTCAAATGTATCTGCTGTAAGATCGATATAGATCCTTGGCATTGAGGTATAACTCGACAAAATGGTACACGATTTCTTGAAACAAGAAGGCTATTTCTATTTGAAGGTATCGTGGGACAGCACATGAGTACCCGCCCTATGACCTTTTTTCCTTTCTTTTTTAGACACGGCCAAAGTGACTTAAGAGAGATAAAGAGTTCTAACCCAAGGGCTTCTTGTATTGGGACAGATGTCTTATATGCAGAAGTACGTCTTTTCGAGCCCTACTTTTGACCAAAGATGATCCATCTCTCATTTTTTAGTCTCGAGTTTTGGTTTTCCAGCCAATTCAGATTCTCTAAAGGTTCTAGAATTGGATCTAAACAAAAACTGTACTCTTAATACTCTTAACCGGGCTAGGTAGGTCACTGAGTAGGATAAATTCCAGTTCAGCACCTTCAAAAGACCCAAGGTAGGCCTAGTCTCTTTAACTCATTCAAGAGTTATGTTGTTCGCACATTGTTAGCAGGGTCTTAAACTCCATAAACTCCAGAGCCCTCAATTATCAGTTCACAGAAACGCATGGAATATTTATCTTCTTTTAATGATAGAACTGCGGCTCATTGCCACAAGTTTTTTTCTGTTTACCGGATTCCCTTGTCCTTTTCGGAGCATTACCTATATCGTCAGAGGTATGGATGGGACATCTTTACACTTTTTAGTTCGTCGCTTTTCTTTCTGTGAGCATTAGATGGCCTCGGTTAATTTCTTTACGATACTATTACTTTGCCCCCTTGTGCACTCGCGCTAATACTACAAGACGACTGAAGGATTCGTCGGTCTCACCAAATTAATATTTTTCAGAGATGCCGACAGCGCCTTCAAATTTTCCAACTATGTAATAACATCGAGATCTTCCGTCAAATGGTTTCATTGTTTATTTTATGTCGATGGATTGGTTCAGGCTCATTAATACATCACTGCTTGTATTAATAAGACTACCGAAGCGATAGCTCCAACGTAAGTTACTTTGTCAGTTCAATTTAATAAATTTTGCCGGTAAATTGGACTAAAAGTTAGCCACATGGCTTCCACTCTCAATCCTCTTCTGTGTGTGAATACATTTTATCAATGTTCCTTTTGATAAAAGCGTTTGATGCTTTCCTTTTTTGTGAACATATTGCAAGTATTCTCTCGAAAATATTCCTTTCGAGTACTTCTGGTATCCCAAGCCAAGCGCTGGATGCATGCAAACAATTTGAACCAAAAAATGAACGTTTTTTTGCAGTCGGACAGATTTTCGCATTAAGATCGCCTGTAACGAGCTTAATATAGCCCTTTTAGATGCGGTTTATGACGGACCTTTAGGCTATATTGTATGTCGTTTACAATTTAATGTTTCATTTCATTCTGGCCTCTTCAACTTCAAGTCGAAGTGACCAGCTATAAAAATATGGCAAATATTTTTAACTTATATTCAAAATAAATAATCACAATGCCTTATCGAATTATTATATTTCGCTACGCATTTTTTAACCCCTTCATAACCTCGAATTTTATTGTATTTCTCTATGAAGTTTTGCATATTATTCCGGGTGATAGCCAGATCTTGTTTTACATCGAAGTGAGGTTACCAAAACTTCGGTTTGGATTTTCAACAACGTTCAAAATATATTTTTCTTGGTCAACCGTATAGAAATCCTCTGCGAAATTTTTGCATTGATGGGAATGTCATGCAATGTCTTATTCTAGACATGTGTTGATTGCTTTAGACCATAAATACTTTTGTTTAACAGACGTATCTTGTCTTTGTCTCCATCCGCGATAAATCCAGGTGGCTGGCACATGTAAACCTCCTCCATTATGTTATCACTCATAGGAACGCGGTTTTCGCATCAAAATGATAAACCTTTATTTTTCTGCTTGCTGCATCAACAAATTGAAATGTTGCAGGTCTTGTGTCAGGTGCAAATAATTGATCGTAGTCAACTCATTTGCAGCCAACCAAAATTATTCTTAATCAGTGATGCTTACTCTCTCCATGGAGTCAATGCAACAATCCTTTTCAATTGTTCGTCGATAAAGCTGGATGGTTCGCCATTGATTATGGTGGCGATTTGAGTCGAATGATTTGATCGGTTTGGATCAAATCGCTCTAGTGGCGATTTACTGAGACCCGCATCTAAGTTTTCGTCTGTAGTAAATATTATCGCTGTTCAGATTACCGTTAATTGGCAAGGTAGGATGACTTCCGTATGATCGACACCATTTTCAGGTTCGTAATCGTCGAACTCAACGTAAATATTTGGCAATTTAGTTTCGAATTTATGAAACATTGAATTCTTTGAATTAAAAAATTCGGTTGTTCAACGATCTGAGAGAGTCGATGTATTTAAATGGCGAGGGAGAAATTCGGATAATGTACAGAATTCTAAAGCAAAATATATCCTGAATGTGGAAATTTCCAGTGACTGACGATTTGGTGGTAAATATTAAGTCTGACAATAGACACTGGTGTGATATATATATATTTTTCGATGTCAGTGAATCGCTGTCACGATTAGGAATATTGAATAAAATCAAAACTTTCCTCGTATGATTCATTCAAATGAGACCATGGAACTCCGCAAGCAGGTATGATCCTCTACGTTCGCCTTTAATAGTGAGCGGAGGGAGTTAGTTTTAGTTTTCATAATTTCTTGTATATTGAAAAATTTTTACAAATAACTTATACAAAGCATGTAACAAATAAACTCCTGAAAACCAAAATCACCACAATCAAAATATAAAAATTTGTCTTATAAACAAACAATTAATAGAATTATGTTACTCTCGCATTCGGCACGTTTATCTCGACAGATCTTTTTACGTTCCAAATTGCGTAGGTGTCATCTACTATTATTCTTTCAATTCTCATCTAACGATAATAATAAAACTACACACAAAAAATTCTCGTCCGTCTCTCTTCTGGATTTCTTAATATCTTATTTTTATTGCTGTTGTAAATTTATTTTTATTATTACACATCTAGAAGAAATGTTGATGAACTTAATACACAACAAACTATCTAACATTTTTCTTAATTTAATTTTATTAGTTACGTTCTCTATACAGCTCTAGCATACAATATTGTGTGTAGTAAAGACAACCCGACCACGGCCTCGTCGATGAAATAAATAAAATGCACTTTGCGTTTGCGGAACTATTTGGATCATTGGCCTACAATATGTTGAATATGATTCGGTGTGTTTGTATTTGCCAACATTTAGGGTCACTATATAATCTTTGTATATAAAAATAACGATTGCTTTGACTTTATATAAAGTGGATCACACAATATTGATCATGTTGCTAATTTTGGAAAATGACTTTTTTATAAATAGAATTGATTTGTTTTTTTAATTGAATGCATTCTAAGTGCTTAAGACATGTGTCGATTGAATTTTACATTTATCGTTAAGATATCAAATTTTTGGTTTTACTTGGTTTTGTCGCTCGGCCGGTAATTAAACCTAGCACCCATGAAATTCATGCTTAAAATTATTATTTTTTGCATGCCTAATTTTCATAAGTTAGAATTGATATTTCGTAATATGTATATATTTAGAGGCTGGGGTAGTCCTATCAAAACCAGATTTAAAATCGATTAATCGAGTGAAACAAGTATTTACAAATTTTGGTGAATATAATGTGATTAAACTTGTTTAGGTAACGCATATAAAATGTGTATGGGAAATGGGAAAACATATTGCAATCAAAGTAAATCATCCTGAATTGTTAATATATTTTTAAAATCGTAATTATATTATCACGCACTATGCAGATAAATATTGGTAAAATTTTCGTTTAATTATTACTCGGAACTCCAAAATTTCTTGGCAATTCTTATAAGCAAATTTTATCCAGCTCCATGTGTAATAATGCGAAGTTATGGTTATTTTCAGATTTTGTTACGAAAATGAATGAAGCGAGAATGAATGATTCATTGTGCTCGTTTTGATTTTATATTTTCACAAATTTATAGCTTCCTGCTAAGATTATTACTATTATTGAGTTTTTCCTGGCTTTTTATTTTGTTCCGGTTAGAGACATCAGTTGTGGATGGGTTTTCGCACAAAATTGGTTAAACATCTACAAGTTTAACCAATTTTGTGATGGGCGAGCTTAAATGGGTAAACAAGCGGGAGTGGTAAAACAATAATATTTCACACTTTGGATTTTGGATATGGGTCGTCGATTTCATCTAGATTTTTCGTGGTGCGCATAACGATTATAAATGTTGGTGAAATGACATTCAATTGCAAGGAAGAAATTCGCGGTTGAAATCCCACTTCGAGTAATATGATGCTGAACTTATTCGTTTACCATACTAAGATTTTTGAACGCTACCCCGAATTTATTTCTCGTTGGTGTCGAAAAATATCGAAATGCAACACTGATCCGTTGTTTTTATCTAGCCATCGGTACCGCAAAATAACATGAAATTCGCATCGAGATTGGCTGCAATAATTCGAGTGTATTTGTGCTTAGGGTGCCAATCTTAAAGATGTATTTGCACATAGATCATAAATCTTTTTGTTCCACTATTGGTTTCTATTGCGGAGAATAGGCTTCTCCGCAGATGGCTGTAGAAAGTTGGCGAAATATTACCTAATCAACTCATATAGGGTTTTCCAATAAGAGTGATATGATTTCTTTAAAAAAAACACTAATTGTTAAGGAAACTGAAATGTTTTTTATTTAATGTGAAGTACAATCGATACAATTAAGTTCTGATAAAACGTTTCCACTAAATCAAGTCGTATGTCATGAATAGCACGTTTAATATTGACTTGTAAAGCTTGAAGAGAGTTTGGTTTATTGCTAAAGACCAATGACTTCAAATAACCCCACAAGAAATAGTCTAATGGTGTTAAATCACAACTTCTTGGAGGCCATTTAATATCACAATTTCTTGAAATAATCGAATCTCCAAACTTTTCTCGCAATAATTCAATTGTTGCACTTGCTGTGTGGCACGTAGACCCGTCTTGTTGGAACCAAATGTTGTCAAGATCAACTTCTTCCAATTGCGGCCATAAACAGTTGGTTATCATCGATCTATACCGATCTCCATCGACAGTAACGGTGTTACCAGCTTCATTTCGATAAAAATACGAACCGATGATTCCGCCAAACTAAAAACCACACCAAACTGTCAATTTAGGTGAATGTAATGGTTTTTCCTGAATAATTTGTGGATTTTGACAGTTTTGATTATTTACCGCACCACTCAGATGAAAGTGAGCCTTATCGGAGAAGATGATTTTCTTAAAAAAATCGTTATCGTTTTCAAGTTGTTCCAAGGCAAAATCAGCAAATTCACGACGTTTGCGGTAGTCCAATGGCTTCAGTTCTTGAGTGAGAACAATTTTATACGGATGCAAACCCAAATCCTTTCTCAAAATCCGCCAGGTTGTGATTTGAGATAGTCCCAATTCTTGCGAACGTCTTGGAATCGAGAAATTGCGGTCTTCAGCAACATTTGCCTGAACGGCAGTGTCTTATTGGCCCTTCAACATTATGTAAAGAAAATGTACGCTCAAAATTTTCAACAATTCGACGAATAGCGAGCACACTTGGACAATTATTACGACTATAAAATGGCAAAAGCGCACGAAAAGTTGCGATTGGAGAACGATTATTTTGATAATAAAACTGCATAATTTGTAAACGTTGTTCTTGCGTATATCTGACCATGATGAAATTGTAAACATTACTGAATACAATGAAACAAAAAATGACATATTACAAATGGCCGAAACGTCACTTAAAAATCATATCATTCCTATTGGAAAACCCATTATTTGGATCGTAAACTTATGCCTGGTATTTCAATATTTTGACCAGGATATCCGGACATTGCATAAATTGACCACCAATTTTATGCTTTGTGATGAAGAATTCTCATTCATCAGGAAAATTGGGTAATGAGATAAAAGTTGGTTAAATACTACCTAATCAACTCATATGTTAATTACTTACATCTAATTTTGTACATTTCTCTAAAAAATATATTTTTGAACAATTACACATATGAACTTCTTTTTAACGACAAAGCAGCTAAAATATTAGTTTTGCTGGCCTGGTTAACGGGTTCACTTTCGAATTAACACTTCTTGCTACCAATGAAACCTTTCTGCAGACTATAATTATTCGTACAAAGCTTTTGTGGCACTCGGTCCAATTATTATAAGCTTTATTCATTAAGTGAATCACAGTGTTGACTGTTATGCAAGCTTTTCATAGAAAGTCATATTCTAGTAGAGCTTGCTTATGATTATTGAATATCAAAATTGTCCTTCGAGGTTCCTATATTAATCTATCGAAACTTAACCAGTGCCCTTGTTACGAGAATTCTAACTGAAGCAACTTCCAAATATCCTCTTGCTGAACTTGATTGAATCCTTTCCTCTAATGCCACTTTCGAGTTGATTCGTCGGCATTAAGTTATTTAGCGGAGGAACTATTTAAAATATTTACTGTCGTACCATTCCTTACTAAATATGTTCGCAATGTTATTTTGATGACACATTTGAAAGACCAATTTATGTTTAGTATGGATGGGATATCAGGCGGTTTCTTTTTAAATCATATGTTATTTTGATACTGACAGCTGTTCCCCGCTCGAAATATTGACAAGAATACAGTATCATATCTCTGCAGTTAGAAATTAACACATTTATGCTTGACCAACGTTGGCAAATATTGAAAACTTATTTCCAAACTATGTTGCTGAAACAGTGTAAATTTTAATACGAAATTTCGGCCGAAATGATATACGAGCCACGACTCCTGTACGCAAATTTCTGAACAAAGCTCGTAAGATGAGCGTGCTAGTACAAGGTCCAATTACCTCAGAAACTGAAAGCTAACGAGCATCCATTTCGATATCGCTTCGACAAATTTAGAATAATTTTTTTTTATAATAGGTTATGAAATGGAATAGTTTCATCCTAGTTAGTCCTAGGTTTTAGAATCTCCATCCTTCACATCCAATTTCATGGTGATCGACTATGAAATCGCTTAGTTCCATCACAGTTGGCCATGTTATAGAACTTGGGTCAAGTTTCCATCCAACATATTTACTACATTTCTTCATGATCTGCTAAGAAATGATGTAGTTTCCTTCCATTTTGTCATAGTTCGACACTTCTTGAAATAAAATTTTGAACCTTATTTCCATCCTACATATCCAATTTCAGCATGATCGATTATAAAATGGCCTAGATCCGTTTCAATTTGTCATATTCCAGAACTTCTTCCAAAAATCATTTTAGAATTCTATTTCTTACCGTTTCCATGCTTCATACCGAATTACAATCATGACCGTTTGTGAAATGTCTTAGCCCCAGAACTACAAAATTTTCCAGAGCTGCTGCTAGAACTTATATTCTAATTTAATTTTCATCATACAAGTCACCTTTATTCACGAGAAATGATTAAAAAACTCTCGGATGAGAAAGAATCAGGATCTTTGCGAAAATGGGCCACCTCCTAAACGAATTTGACTGAAATTGAAATTTTTGACTCTTGTTTGACATATTTTCTGTGAACTGTCGTTTTCGGTGAATTGTTGTTTTCGGGTGAACTGCTGGTGATTCGGTGAAGTTCGGTAGTTTAACCCCTGGCCTCATCACAAAAAGTACCCGGAAAATTAATAAAATAAAGTTATTTTCTTGATTAGGCTCGAAACCGAACGACCATCGTAGGCTACGAAATTTTTCAAGCACATTTCGGGCCTTCGTAACGCAAACAGAAGGCCGATGTTTAAGAACGCGGGGCAATTCTGTGCTCTTAGGGTTGCCAACGGGTTACTTTAAGGAAATTTAAGGTTTCGACAATTGTGAATGGATGTTTATTTTCTAGAATACTAAATAGTTGTTGACAATGTACCAATTTTCGTTTAAATTTCAATATTGCACAATTCTATTTGAAAATAGACTAACTTATTTTTTACAGTTATACTTTTTATAGATAAAAGCAAGTAAGCAGCACCGACCGAGCACAAAACAAATAAAGGAATTCCTCTAAATACTTAATGAGAACATAACATATGCGTCCAACCAGCATAAAATTTCGGTATAATAATACCAATAAACCAAAAAATAAAGAAAATCGTGAAAAGAAAAGGCGGAAAATGTCATGCATTTATTAAAATTTAAGCATTTCGATTCCCATACGTGTACGTAGGTACGATGTATGCTGTACAATACACATACGATTTCTATTTAGGGGATAAGCAAACATAACAACAAACATTGGATTTCATTTACTTTGTGTTTTCCTTTATTATTATTTTTTATAGATTTCCTTAAGGGATGTTATATTTTTATAAAACGCATTAACTTTTAAGCTGTTCAAAGCGTACAAAGACTCATCATGGGGTACGGACAAAAAATTTGAGAATAAAGGTAAACTAACTGTATTGGGTTAGTCTTACTGCTCGTATGGAGGGTTCGATTTAGTTTTTTCTGTTTTATCTCACTCACACTGGCAATTATGGCGTTAAATTTAAATTTATTTCAATAATTAATTGTGGTTGTCTGAATGTTTAATTGAAACAATTTTTCAATTTCAGAATCTTATGTATTTTCGCTTTCTTTTCTTAAAATAGCATCTCAATAGAACATATATAGAGTATTGTGATCTATACATATATGATGGTGCTGTTTGTATAGTATGGTAATGTACGCACTTCAATTTAATAAAAACGCATATTTTCCTAAATGGATTTTGGAGTGGAAGTTGCCGATATTTCCGACCTCAATCATCCACATTTCATCCTTTTTAAATTCAATTTCCGTTTTTTAGTGTATATGTGGTTTCCGGCTTTATATATCTGTTTTAGCCTATATACGAATAGCTACATATCTATACGTGGATAAAAACAAGGGAACAAAATCAATTGAACCTGTGCAGCATGGCGTTATTACATTATGTTACGGTTTAATTGCAACCAACTTAATAATAATTTACGTATATACATGCACGGTTGTGCATATATCGAGGTATAGCGAAATATAAATTTTTTACATTACAAACTCGTCCTCTTCAATTACCCACTTATTCCTAACCTGCCTTTATATACTCGTATATGTCGTACACAATATTGAATAGAGAACATTTTTATGAGGTTGAATTTATCGTCGCTAATGCGCATGATTCAAAAATTTCATAATTTCATCTCCCCTTGTGTAAAATTCCGTCAAAATATTTGGTTGCGTAAAAAAATTAACAAATTAGGATACAAACGCCAGACTTTTTTTTATTTCACAAACTAATCATGGATGAGGTAGTTCCGACTTGGGTAATTTATATAAAATAATGTTGCGATGATCGGCAGGCGTATTTCATCCGTATTGTAAAGAAAATGAAAATCATTAATAATTAATTATTGATAATTTATATGTAATTACTAATTAGCAATAATCGCGTTTCATAATGCTGTTTTTAATGACTTTAATGACAGTTTATTGATTTATGTACTATGAGTATTATGACACTTATGTTATGCATTTCGTTTCTTTTTATGTATTTTAATATGGTTGTTCTGAAAGTTTTAAGAATTACATTTCGGATGACTATAAAAAATAATCTGCCTTTCTACTAAACTATATACGATGATTGTTTGAAAAGTCTGAATATAGTACTCGGCGTCTTTCTTTGCAAAATGGTTATTTATGAAGGTGACGGCCTTCTCATTCGGCGAAAATCTCTGTCCTCCGAGCACAACTTTTAGTGTAGAGAACAAAAAAAAAGTCGCTTGGGGCTAGATCTGGTGAGTTCGTGAATTTTCCGCTGAGGTGTGAAACGGTGCATTGTCTTGGTGGGACAAACATTTTTTCTGTTTCATCAACAGTAATTAGCTGACACACATCCAAGTTTCATCAACAGTAATTAGCTGGATTTTGGCTCTAATTTATTGTGCCTAAATTGTGCCAACAGAGCATTGGAAATGTTCATTCGAGCACGTTTCTGGTCCAAAGTGAGCAAACACGGCACCCAACGTGCGGTCAGCTTTCTCATGCCTAAATCATGATGTTACATTTTGATAACAAACATGTTCTGTAACATATACATAACTCCTACTTCTCTAACTTTAATTCGACGGTTGTCTAGCACCATTTAGTGTACTTGACCGACATCGTCAATGGTTGCAGTTTTGGGACGTCTCGAACGTTCATCGTCATCCAAGCTGGTATGGTCACGTTTAAAATCAGCTGCCCACAATTTCACGGTAGTAAGTGATGGTGTCCCCATACACAGGGTGCAATTCGTATTTGATGTGTCTGGCGTATTGCCTTTCAAAAATAAATATTTAATGACAGCTCGATACTCGATTTTTTCTATTTTCACTAAAACACTGACATCAACTCACTCAAACGCTTGTTAAACAACAACTGTGCGTCCAAAATGGCTGATACTTCGTTGAGTACTTTTCAACGCATGCACAAACACATTCCCCACTTTATTTGACAAGTTCATGTCATGTTATTCATGTTGAGGTCGGAAACTTTTCAGATAACCCTCATAGTAAGTGTTGTATTGTCCTCAACTTATATACATACATAGAGATATCAGCTTTTCCGGCACCACTGAATTATGTTTTTATTAGTTTAAAACCAGTTTAAAATTCAGTTTTTTACATAAAATTAAAGGAAATTATTATTTTTTATGCGATAAAGACCATATCTTAACATGTTGTTGTTGTCCTCATTGTCATATAACTTCAATGACAAATCTAAAGAAGTCGCTGCAATCTGTAATTAATCGTGTTTTAACGAAAAATATATTTTGTTTTTTCTCTTTTCTCAGGGTCACTGCGATTCATAAACAATAAATTAACAACTGAGACGCGAACTGCGTTCGAACATTTTTTATTTTTGTAAACCCGAAGCCGAAATTTTGCGGGTTCGATTAAATCTGGTTCATAAAATTGAGATGAATTTATTTTTTGGGTTTTCCCTAATTGTTTCCATCCTTATTTCCTACAGTGAAAATATTTTGAAGCGGAGGGAAAATCATAAAGATTGTTGAAAAGGTATTTCCAGCACTAAAATTTGTTTGGACACCTCAAAGGGAGCATTTACGGCCAAATCTCTCCGGGATATCCTGATTATCCGCCTGTTTAATAAAATAAAATATAATTTTCTGAATCCTACCATGAAATTTGCCTGTTTCTCGAAATCCTGTTTTTTTTATTAATTAATTTTATTTAGTACACAATTCCACACTAAGTATGTATGTGATTCGTCATGGAAAAACTCGTTTCAGGGTTTAATTATTTTGAGAAAAACCAGTTTCTTCAAAATTGCTTAGTTCCGTAACTGAAGATATAACACACCTATATAACCACAGTAGCCTTCGATTATATTTTTCTCGCCTAAGAAATGAATAAATATTTTAGTTTTATTCGGTTTGTGAATAGTCAAGTGTCGTTGTATAAAAATAATGCCACGTGGAAAATACTTATCGACCGAGGAAAAATATAAAATTCAAGCCCTTTTCGGAGAAGGTTTTTCTTTTCAGAAAATAGACAGAAGATTAGGCCGCCATCTTGTAACGATTGCAAGTTATTTAAAAAATCATACTACTTACGGGACAAGAATAACCAGAGGATCCAAAAATATGACTTGCCGACAAATACGAGGGCTGGTTGAAGCAGTCAGTCTCGTTTCCCAAAACACGATCCGTCGAGCTTTAAAAGGTGCTGGCCACCTGAATTACTCAAAAATGAAACAGGTACCAAAATTATTGCCACGACACAAAGCTGCATGAAGTGAATTTGTTAAGGCAAATATGAGACAGTACTGGTCAACGGTAATTGAAAAAATTTAGTTCTGTATTTATTATAACTAAGCATTATTAATTAATCAATAGGTGATTTTTTCCCGATGAAAAAAATTTAATCTTGATGGGCCAGATGGTATTCTGTACTCAATGCGAAATTTTGGTGGTGGAAGTCTAATTATATGTGGGACCACAGACTTTGATCTTATCTTCTGCCAGTACGCTCACTTTAGTCATTTCATCAACTAAAATTAATAGTGCGGAGTGCTTTGGCGTCTTAGAAGACCACCTCTTTCCTTTTCTGTATATTCATCAAGAGGAATACTGTATTTTCTAGCAAGATAACGCTCCAATCCATAAGAATCAAAATACCAAATCTT
The DNA here is from genome assembly GCA_963691935.1 of Nephrotoma guestfalica. NCBI lineage: Eukaryota > Metazoa > Arthropoda > Insecta > Diptera > Tipulidae > Nephrotoma > Nephrotoma guestfalica. The sequence continues at coordinate 11,470,481 of OY829915.1, forward strand.
GGTTTCTAGAGCCTTGCATACAAATTTTAGATTGGCCTGCTTGTTCTCCAGACCTAAATTCTACAGCAAATCTTTGGGTATTATTAGTTATCGCATTGTAGATGGCGAAATTTATAAATAATAGCAATAATAATTTTCTTCAGTTTGAATGAAGATGACATCCAATTTTCAATATTTGAACTAACTTTAAAAATTGTGAAAATGGAAAATCAGTGCAGTTAAAAAATATACCCCGGTACTTAAATTATTACAGAAGGAATTACAAGGAGAGAGCAAAGTAGGACGACCAGCAATGGCCTGGAAGAGAACGGTGCTCTCAATTAGTTTGTTTAAGAGATTCCTTTAGGAATTTCGGTCAAATCTCCCTCACTCCCTCTAGCTATCACATCCCATGAAGTGACTGCTTTCTGTACGGTGGTCCTCCATTCGTCTCGATCGGTCGCTCGTGTTTTCCAATTTCGACATCCTTTTGTCCGCAGGTCTCGTTCGACATTGTTTGACGTCGTTTGTTGATCGGAGTCTTCCTCTGCGACGTACATCGTCTGGATGTTGCTGGAACACTTTTTTAATTATTCGTTATTGTGGGGACCTTGCAACGTGGCCCAGCCATATAATTCGGTTGGATTTAGTGAACCCAAGATATCACTGTCTTCGAAAAATCGCTTCATCTCATACGACTCCTCCTTTTCTTCAATGACCAAAGATGGTATGAATAACCTTCCTTCCGAAAGTAGATACATTCCACAGTCGTTAGAGGTCAGGGTCCACCTCCCGCTTCCGCAAGCCAGCATAGGTCTAATGAGTGCTTTATAACGTTCGAGCTTACACGATTGCGACAGATGTTTTGATCGCAATAACCTTAATTGATTGGGTGTAGAAAATTCGCTATTCGATATCACTTCGAGCTTTTATGTTTGCCTGTATTTCATTTGATGATGTTATTATACTGACTCGAGGTATTTGAAGTCTTCTGCATATTCAAGAATTTGGCAAGACTTATTAAATATATTTTTAATAGTGCGAAGTTTCAATGTTGGTTTTTCTACCTATGTACTCGAGCTCCAAATTAAACAGCAGTTATAGGAAATATAGGCTAAACGTTCGGCAGTCGATACTGTCAATGCCTACTGAGAGTTTATATACATATAATGAGTAATCAAATGTTGGTTGGCAAATCGCCATATGTACTGTGGGCTATGTTTGGCGCATTACGTGAAATTTATGGTCAACATAATCGAACTACAGTGTCAACATAATCGAATGCAACCCTTCACAAACGTAAACGTACTGTTGAAAATATCACTGTCAACCAAGTGTGGATGAAAATCGAGAACGACCAATTAGACGTCGTTCTCAAGAACTTGGATTTTATTATGGCGGGCAATTCAATTGATCCAAGAACTTAAACCAAATCACCATTTATTGAAGCACGGTCTGAAAGTGAAAATGGCATTGACAGTGGCTGTCAATGGAGAATGGCTACAGACACCTGATTACTGATTTTTTGTTTCATGAATAGATGATTTCGACTTGAACGATATGTGGTTTCAACAAGATGGTGCAACATGGTGTACATCTCATGACACAATCAATTTATTGAGAGAAAAGTTTATTGAAAAGTTGAATCTCCAAAAATTTCGATGTGAAATAGTCACAAAGCTCATGAGCGCCATTGGATTGTTTTCTTTGGGGTTATGTTAAATCATTGGTTTACTCTAATAAACCACAAACACTCAATGACCTTAAAATCAACATTATTCGTGTTATTGGTGAAATAAGTTAAGTGCAGATTTATGTGAAAATAGGCCTACAGTTGGTGATCTAGAATCGAATTTTTGTGACAAATCTGGTTCGTATTACTGGGTTCTGAATATCACTATAGATTTAATGAGTTACAACAACAATTCTTGTAATTTACATTACTTTCGCAAAATACTGAAAATATTCTTAAAATAATTTTCAAATATCCACTTAACACTTTAACACAACAACAATAATTTCAATAAAACCAAAAAATTTATTTCACACTCCCAGACCGACTTATTCTATAAAAACTGCGACTACTACTGCTACTTAAACTTAGATGTCACTAATTCCATTAGTATCGCTAGTAAGATCCCATAATACCAATTAACGCTGAATTGACGTTTAGCCCAATAGGCGCAATCGTAAAAATATAATAACAAAATTTTACAGTTTTAGATTTATGAGCGCCTTTCAAGGTCTGCCCTACCGTACACAGAAAAATTTAATATTTTCAAACTTTCCAAACAACCCTAGTATGTTTGTGTTTTGTTATTATGGATAATGATAAAAAATTATACTAATAAAGTTAGATATAACTTTGACGTAAGGTACAAAACTATTGCATGTAATAATATTTGCCTGAGCAACAATTTCTATGTTATCTAGTTGTTTGCGATATACGGCGCCCAACGTGGGGCCATGCGGTTTAATTAAATTTTAAATATATACTGATAATTTAAATATTCTTACAAATTTTAAACTATTAAGCAAATTTGATTTATTGACATTTGGAAACGCCCTAAATTATTATTAGTAAATATCATTCGTTCAAGGGGTTCTTTTATTATAAATAGGGGATTAAACAGTTGATTATGATGCACCCTATATACAAAAATTATATGATGCTTTACAATATGTACTGAAAACACAGCCGTCTAGAAGCTTATTAAATCGACCATTCACCTTTACATCATTTCAACGGTTTTGTTATTTTCTTCATTTCGTATTATATTCTTATGTGTTTATTAATATAGACATGTTATGTCTTACCAAATACAAACCAACAACAATTTTTCTTATATACATGTATAGTACAATATACGAGTAATAGAATGCGGTAGTAGTATATGTGTTATCAATACTTTCACCTGTTTTCATATTCTGCTTATGTTTTATTTTTTCGAATTCTTTGTGTGTGACAGATAATGTATGTATATACAAATTTTTCTTAATACGAATGCAAACCGAACAATCAGCTGATCGAAAAACCGACCGAAAGGTATAAAAATAAATAAAACAAGAAACGACATTGAGATTTTGTACACATGTACAACATCTTTCCTTCATATGTGTCATTTGACACGCTTGTATACGTCTTGTGTAAATGTATGCGCGAATGTATATGTGTCTCTTTTGTATGTCAAATCAATTTTTTTTGTTTTGCTTTTCTTACGTTTTTTTATATAATTTTTTTGTGTGTAGTTCTTGTGTTTGTTCACCATATTCAAACGAACAGTTTATTGTTGTTACGCGGTTTGGATGGTCGTTATTTCACCGTTAGGAGCGCGTATACTGTGTAGTGTGTGTGTGCTTTAAATGAAAAATTTTAAAGTATTTTTGAGTAATAAAACGATTTTCCGGGCTATGTACTAGAGTGTGAAAATAAAAAATTTAATTGGATATTAACACAAAAACAGACTGAACCGGTATAAATTACCGGTTCTGTTTGTTTGCTTTTGTTTCTGAAACAATATTATAGTATTATTATAGTTTTGTGAATAGTTTCTAGGTAAAAAAAAAATAAAATAAAATAGTGCTGTGTATATTATAATATTTTAGTGCTGTGAAAATGTTTTTTAATGATAAATATTACACATTACATTTTCCATGGAGGAAAATGTTTCGTGTTTTTCTCTTTATGCTTTATGGATCAATATTTTTATCGTTTATGTATTATATACGAAGCCGGTTTACTGGGAAATTGGGGTTTTTATTTATGTTTCCTGTATTTGAATAGTTTTTTGTTTTTAAATTGTTTAAAAAGATGTTGCTCACTTAAAATTTATAAATTAAATCATCACCATTTTATGTAATTTGTTAGAATACTTGACGATCTTATAAATGGCGGTTGAAGGCAACAACCATATTGTTTTTTTATAATGAATGCTATATCAATGAAATAAGATAAATTTAATTAGATTTGTGTAATGTCCTAGTCGTTGTTTAAGGTTGCCATATTTGCTTGGAACAAAATGGCGGCAAATAGAAAACGTGTTTAAATGGATTTTATGTGTATTATCTCAATGGGAGATTAAACAAATAAAAAGTAAAAGTAAATAAAGAAAGAACTATCGATAGTTTTTTAGTATATATTTTTTTTTTTACTTTCTTTTGCCCCCGAAATGAGTTCATGACGCTTTTTTATATACATATTTGGAACATTTGCTTAAAGGCGACGACAACGACACATTACGTTCGCCCTAGATGAATGACCGGTATAATATACTTGTTGATTTTATAGATTAGATGAACTCGATGTTCACAAAAGATCGACGGTTTACATAATTTACCGTTAATTATTAGTATAGTAGTTTTTTTTACAACTATTACAGTTTTACGTAATATTTTCCAACTTTCACATTCGCGCGCGGCACACTGATAAAATGTGTATATATATTTTGTAGTTTTCTTCAATTCTTATTAGCACCACACACTATACAAGCAGTAGTTGCTAAGTCACATCTCAAGACGAATAACAACCCAAAAAATAAAACAAAATGTAATACGAAATAAAAAATTACCTTCAACTTAAGATTAGCAAAAACGTATGAGTATTTTTTTTATATGAAAACAGGTTAGATCTAACGCACCTTTGCGCGACTAAAGAATAGTTGTAGTTTTTGTGGTTTACATAACGTCTTAATTCTTGACTTGGATAAATTTCTTTTTGTGTCTTTCTCCACTAGTTTAGAAATTATATGTGGTGAAGGTGACATTTAATATATAGAAGCACACCGAAGGATGATGTTGCTATGCCACATTATAATTCGCTAAAATAGAATATTATTATTTTTGTGGAAAAGCACTTGATAGTTTGCACGGGGAAATTTGTGTATAATGGGAAAAATGTATTTTTTATTTTACCCCGATTATTTGCTGGGAAAATGCTAAAGGTGAAAACAAGCAACATTCAACCACCAAATTTTATTCGTGTGTACACGAAACGACTACGTTGTGCAAAAGTAACGCACACATAAACACACACCATCTTTGCTTTAATTTTTTATTGTCTGCATTGATCTGATTTCATTTTTAGATTACATGCTGTGTGCTGTACATGTAGGGATGGAGTATGCAAAGGACGATACAAATACACATTCAAGTTTGTATTGATTTTATACATTTAATGTGTGTGTGTGTATGTATTTTCCAATCGAACCCAACTCGTTCAATATTTTAAAATTACGTTTTTCCTCTTCATACGAGTATATACAATTTACTTTCAAGATTATGTTATACAAAAAACATGTTGTTATTGTAAGAGAATACCTTAAGACGAGCATGATACTAAATTAAATATTGATTTTTGTTTTTGTTATAACTGATAATAAAATATTTAAGCAATATACAATTATCTGTTTTATATATACCTATATACAGTCGGTATTTAATTTTGATTACTGTCATTTCGTGTGGCCTACATACCTATCGACCAGTGTGGTATGCGAAACTCCATCCACGATAGTTCAATATAAATATTTAATGTCACGACACTATATATAGGTGGTGTGTGTACATACCATCAAAATTTTTCCATTTGAATAAATCATTTTGATAATTTTGTTGTTTCAATGTCAGACTAATCGTATATTATTTTATTCGATCGATTACACATGTGATAGTGATCTTTTGTCAAAATAAAAAACTAAACGAATTCAGCAAAACAAAACTATATACAAATTACCATTTCCGAGTAGTTTACTATATGTGGTTGAAACACATTGAACTATTAATAAATTGTGTACAAAATGTTTATGACACATTGTCGCCGTAAATTATAAAATTGCACGATATATGTAAATGTGAAATTTATTAAATTATAGTAGAACGATGCCTAGCAAACCCAGCAGAACAGAAAACATCGAGATATTAAGTTAATAGGTTATCTGTTACCTGTCATTTTCTATATGTAAAGATACGTATATTGGATCTTAGACATTTAAAATAAGAACTTTGATCATACCGGACAAGATGGGTGTCTTAACAAAAATATTAGAAAGATCATTTCCAGAACTAGATTAGAATGCAAACAAGTGTATAAACGTTTTATTATTTATTTATTATTTAGTCTGGGTTAGTAAGATGACACGTTTAAACTAACAGGGAGTGTTAAAACAGGATATCAAAGAAAGTACATAGTACACTAAAGTATGAGATTTATTTTTAAATATTGCCTGCAACTGTTAAGTGAAGGTAAATTTAACTTTAACTTACCGGCTCCTTCAATCAAAATTATTTTATAATTACTTTAAGTAAAGACAAATATTTACTTCATGATATAATAATAATTCATTCTTGTACTGTTTTATGACGTACTGTTTTAATCGTCCTTGTTCCGTATCATAAATTGTTTTATCATGTTCTGTTTCGAAATGTTCCTTAGTGAGCGGTTCCGTAATCTGTACACTTGAAATGGCATATGCCAGATTTACATAGTGGATAATTATGTTATTCATGTTTTAGATCTTGGTTTGCTACCTAAACGTAATATTATGGACCTGTAAACTTACATATTTTGGCTTTTTTGGTACCCCATTAATTTGTGATTATTGGAGCGCTAAAATATAACTTCCGGTTAATAAATATATTTTTTAACATTCGTGAGCACAATTCATGATCGGATTAATGTTATTAATTATAATTAATATAAATTTTCATAATTTTGCCTGGCCTAACAAAGAAGACACAATTTTTTATTTTTGTCTTCAAAATAAGCTTCAGTTTCGGTAATCACTTCTTCTTAGGAGCCAAATCTCTATCCTCGGAGCTTTTTTTGAGGTCTGCAAACAAGTAATATTCGCTTGAGGTAAATACGCAAGTAAAGGCACAATAAATTAAACAGCTTCAAACAGCGCACGGAATCATCGACTCGTTGTCGTTTTTGATTCATTGTGAGCAAACGCGGTACCCACTTCGAACACAGCTTTCTCATGGACAAATGTTCGCGCAAAGTATGACCAACACGTTGTATTAGACCAACCATCTTTATAATGTCAGCTATCCCATGCAACTTCATTTTACGGTCTTTCAAAACAATTTCGTGGATTTTTTATGTTTTCTGGAGTCACCGCCTCATTTGGGCGTCCAGAGCGTGGTGCATCATCGGTTGTTGTACGACCACGTGTAAATTCAGTATACCAGTCAATTGTTTGTCCATTGTTTTGAAATTAATAAAAGTAGCGTCACAAAACAACTGTAACTTGTACACTACACTACAATGATCGAAATGTCATGAAATTTTAACAGGTATCATTTAAAGGTTGGTAAAATTTAAAACTCATATGGGTTTTAAATTTGTGGCATCATCTATGTGTCAGACCAGATCTTACTTTTCGAAAATTTTACATGATTTGATAATGGATTTGACATAACTTGCTTCGATCAATAAAAATATCGATGATCGACAGATTTTTAAAATGATCGTTGGTAAGATTAACAATGATAAATCTCTTCGTCTGCCGACCCATTTTGATCGAACTAGTATTTTGGGTGAAATTTTGTGGTTTATAATATCGGCTTTTTAATTTCGTGATCATAATTTTTTGGATCAAAAAATTTGCGATAACAAATTTGCAAATTATGTTGATACAAATACTATGAGTTAAACCGATCGATTGGATCGAGTTGATCGATCGAATTGAGCCCATATACTTCGGGTGTCTCCATCGAACAAGTTTTTAAAAACTTAAAAAAAACCTAAATAAACTATTTGTTCACAAATTTCAATCCAGTTGTAGTATGTCTAATCCAGGTTGCTGAAGGGGATTTTTAATGAGCTTCGTTATTATTAGTGCTCATTACATTATAGTTTAAATAATCGCGACCGACTCATTTAAGGCGGTGTTTGACTTTAGATTGTTAATCTAACTTCTTAATGATCTTAATCTACTTCTTAATGTTGTTCAATCGATATTACCATAATTTGATTCAGAGAATATTATTTTTATTATGGATCTTTTCTTCACAAATTTACGGATCGTACTAGGCAAAGGCAACCGTTACAAATTGCTATAAATACATTTTTTATTAGTTTAAAATGACCATTTGGCGACGTTTACCTGCTGTCGATCAGAACACATTAACCTGATCGTTTCAACTGATCATTATGATCGAAGTTATGTCTATAAAGTTAGCGGAACCGACCCTTTCCAGCAGAACATTACAAGATACTATGGAGAATTATAGACAAATTAAATGCTTTATTGAAAAAATTTACTCCATCCAGAAAATTATAAATGCCCCATTACAATTATTTTGCTCCACTCGTTTTTGATGGACACACAATATCACAAATTACGATTGAATATTGTTACATAACTTTTGTGATGCAGTAAAATTGAATATATATGACGATCGTTTCAAATACTTAATCAAATACTATTGTACCAGAAAAATGAATAACGCGATCGCTATTTTATTTGATCGTGTAATTCAAATTTTTGATTTTTAGAATCTTTAGTGCCGGTGAATGTTGGAATATCTTAGGTCATTTTAATTCGAAATCCAATTTGTATAATTTAGATCGGATAGAATTAGTTAGGCATGTATCGATCATACATTTAACAATGACCTTTTATCTCGCCGCCCCGGGGTTCGCGTGGCAATGCAACCATTCCTTGGGTTAGTACAAATTTGGATAATTGGCTAGGAATTAAAACTGATTATGTAATCTCAATAAAGAGGCGGCCCCTTCTATTAATCCCTTAATAGGATGTAGCGCCAGCAATATTTAAAAATAAATTTATTTCGATCGTACATTTTTTAATGATTTTGATAGATTTTTATCACCTAGACACTAAATTAAATAAAAATCACATAAAAAGCTAAAATTTAAATTATTAGCTTTTTATACGATCATAAAATAAATGATCGTGTGATCACAAATTGCTATTCAATTAATAAGGATGATAAGCATGATATAAATTGATTTTTACGATTATCAGTCCTAACGATCGTTTGATCACAGATTTATAGTGAAATATTGTAAATAGTGGTAAAATATTGATTACTAGGTGTGGATCATTTCCACATATACATATTTAATATATTCGCTGCAAGTATCTCGATAAATTGTGGCTTGTTACCAAAAGGAAATGTTTGAAATAGATAACGCAAAATCACAAAGAAAATTTATTAAAATGTTATGAGTACTTAAAGTATTGGGTGTCTGATAAGCGAGTGTTGTTACTTTTTTTCGATATAACATACAAATATTTTTATTATGATTTCTATATTTTATTGATAAACCCGTAGCTAATCCAAATACACAACAGCCATAATTGTCATTGAAGGAATGTCATTGTGTGGTGTATGCATTAAAGATATTTTTATGTATCCGATCAAGGCAGGGCAAACCGTTTTTTTTGAATGTAGTGATATTAATGTTATTTAGTTTTTGATGGCCATATGCAAAATACCAGGCATTACGAACATTTTTATTTATTTATATATATATATGTATGAGTATCGCGAACCGTGTGCTTGACAACTACGTATATCATAACGAAACGCTCAATTAAAATAAAAACCCGATCATCGCATCACGAAACACTCAACTAGAATATTCCGGTTAAATACACACTCGGAAACGAAATACACGTATAACGCTTTCGTAAAATCATTATCGTTGAACGTATGCCAAGTAGTCCATCTGCGCGTGAGTTCACGATACTAGTAAGTGTAAATGTCAAAAAACTTTCGATCAAAACAAAGATCGCACTTCGAAACATACCAAAAATAACATTGACTTTGTGTGTGTTTCTCCTTGAACATCTAAAAATATCACGCCATCATAAAATACCCACGAGACATCATAATTTATATTATTGGTGACGCGCTACATAGTGAAGTTCTTGGGATTTATATACGAATCTAATCATCTAATCTAACTGCATTTCACCACAATATCTAATTTTCTAAATCCATTTGTTTGTTCAAAAATTATTAATTTTTGTGATAACGGTTGGATTAATGTTTAGTCTGCTCGGTTCCATATGATAATCGTTTTGTTTTGATTTCATTTTTGATTGTTTGTGTGTTTTAGATTTAGTTTTAATTATTTAATTTGTTTATAGGTTAGCATCTTTGATTGGTTATTCTCGTTTGAATTAGGTGCGGTATTCTAATTGACTATCAAGGTTTTTTTTTGTTAATACATTCCCCGTGATTTATTGACCATTAAATACGTTGTGTATGTATGCGTATATGTTTTGTGTCTTGAGTGATACTTCCTGGATATATTTGGTTGACAGGGCAAAATGTCGTATTTGTTATTTTATCAAACTAATATTTTATATAAATTAGAAGTTGGCGGTGCTTTTGGGAGACTGCCAACAGGAACTATAACTTAATATTAAATATACTACGATCGCATGTTAAACATTTTAACTCTATAAATAATACATACATTTATTTTTCTCTAAATAGTGTGAAACTGTGAAGAAAATTGGAAAAGTAAGAAAACATGAATGTTATACAAAAGACTGTGATTTAATAATTTAAAAAAAAGAAAAGAAAACTGAGTTTTTAAGTTTTTGTTTGTTTTGGTTTTTATTGTTGGTAACACTGTTAAAAAAATTACCAAAATGTTAGATGTTTCATCGTTTTACGTGAAAATGGTAATTTATTTTGTTTTATAATTTTTATTTTATTTATTTATTATTTTGTGACTTGACAGTTTATTAAATCATTTGTGTGTTAATTAGAAATTACATTTATGCTTGTGAGATAAACTTCGTTTTGTTGACGTGATTTATTAAAATATCCTGTCAATTATAACTTAATACAGTGTGATAATTTTATTTAATCAGCTTTATTTCATTTTGAATGCATTTAAAATATGTGGGAACATATTTAATTAAGTTAATTGTGTGGCGTTTCATTTTATGTTCATAGAGTTTGGTGCGCGTGTATCTCTTAACATTATTTTATCCGTTTATATTTTTGTCTTTAGACGATCTTCGGACCCATTAATCAGGTCGGCTGAAAATTTCTAGTCGTTATAGGTTGGGGTCAAAATTGAGTTTTGTTGCACAGTACACGGCCGGAATGTGCTTTCTCAATAAAGTCTAGTAACGAAAGAGAAATTGTTCAATTATTTAAAAGAAGTTGGTGATCACAATCGAAACTTGATCATCGAAACAGTTGTTAATTTTTTCGCCTCGGTTAAATCTATCTTTAAACAGAACTTATGTCTAATTTTTTCCGGACAAATTTAACTGAGAGTACTAAAAGAGAATCTGAATATTAAAATGCTCCCTTTCGCATTAAGAGACGAGTGACAACTCAATGCCACTCGCGTCGTCAGAACAACTGATATCAGCGATTTGATTGCCGCCTGACTACACATAAATTATAATAAAATTGACTACACATAATTTATAATATCAATCGAGGATATTAAATTATGCATCAACCAGAGAACCAACTAATGTACCCACGTTTTTCTTCGGCTTTCGGTACCTTTCTTTGGATAGCGATTAGAACTTTTCCACACTTTTTCCATTGATTCAGTAATAAATACCATCTTGACTTCTGTCCATTTCCTAGGAATGTATATCAGTTGTAAGCCCTTTAGACATTATCTCCGACCTAAAGAAATATAACCTTCGGATTGTTTTCATTTCCGCTGGTATAATTGGCTTGAAGGCGTTTATCATCTATATGATTCGTTTTTTGTCAACCATATCCCCTGTGTGTAATGTATGGATTCCCTGGTACATGCTGAACTCCATTGAACCTTCAAAATTACCTGGGAATTAGATTTTATAAACCATCCGATCTATTCAAATACATAACTGTGAGTGGTTGGAATAGTAGAGAGAATCTTCCTAAGGCGAAAGGTCTGAGAGACCAATTCCATTTTATGAAGTAAGAGTGTCCCTAGACTTTCTTTGCGTCTTACTCAATTCTCTATTAATCATTTTAAGATTTTCCTTAGACAATTACCAGATTGGGTATCTAACTTTTTCAGTTTTCCGATGTGATGTGAAAACGAAATAACATTTTAATTTGTATAATTGCCACTTCAGGTCCAATATTTAAAATCCTGTTTAGTGCAAGTGAACTAACATCTAAAGTAGACATAAGAACCATTGCAATTCACCGTTGACTTCTTCAGTATGTTCCTATAGCGAAAGTCTTGCAATATCCTGTGCCAAAGGAAAATAATTGCACCTCTGCTAGTTCAGTTGGCCTGGGACAGACGTACGACTGGTTATTACGTGATAATGCAAAATTAAGTTTCAATACTTCAGAAAAGTCATATACTAATGGAAAAGTGTGTCATTCTTTCTATGTAAAGGAAAACTGATTACGGTGGACCAGTTGTTAATTCAGAACAAATGCTGAATTAACAACCAGTCCACCGTAAGCATTTTTAAATTCTAGTCGATAAATTGAAATTTTCATCTCTAATTAGTCTACGACTACAATTATTGATAATTTTGGAAGTATTCTTGTGCTAATTTAGTGCAGCCAAATTCTCTGGGTTTTTTGAAAGTTCACAATGCATTTTCACACCTTTCCTTACTCAGGCTCGTTTTACAAATAAAAATTTGCCTTTTCTCCGAAATAAAACTTTCCAAGGAGCTAAATTGAAAATATTAAATCGGTGACCAAGCAGTAACGTCCGTCGCTAGGTCACTTATTTTAATGATTAGTGACTTAATCGATTAAATTGATTTAACTAAATTCCTTTTGTCACTCTCCAGTATTCTGGGGTCATCGGCATTGGTTAGTAGAGCTAAATATATCAAGACATTTAGATTGCCAGGAATGAAGAACAAACCTACAATAAAATCATTATCAAGAAACTATATGTGATGTGTCATGTTATTATTATTAGAATTTGTGTAGGGATGCCAAGTTGAATCATGCAAAGTCCTGAAGACACTTGTTCCAGAAATTTGTGATTCATAACTCAATTTGCGAATGCTGTTTTGTTTTCCATTGACTTCCAGAAGTTCTGTAATTATTGAATAAAATATTAGAAACCAACATAATTAACTGAAAAATTAAAAATTATTTGGAATAGAGCCGGTAACCTCGAATTCTTGAACAAGATTATATGTGACTGAGCAATTTAACTTGTGGATCATAATTTAAGTTGAAAATTCCCATAGTTCACGGACACAAGAATTATTTTTATGGTCTGTTGTGTAGACCATTTTTCAAATTTTCACTAAATCTTTTACAAAACCAATAATTTACTTTCCTTTATCTACTAGATCATTAATCATCGCCTAAAATTAGAGTTTGAAAAGAAGAAACTCTTTGATGCATTTTTAAAAACCGCGTAGCTATACCTAAGATTCTTATGTCAAAAATGTCCTCTTCCAAAGCTACGCTGGAGTGTCTGGGCCCTTTTCGCAAGTTTAAATATTTTCGAGCACTCTATATGTAAACAAATAATTAAAGTTATACGAAGGTTGTTCATTAAACTATTAATTGGCCGTGCATATTTTAAATTTGAAATGATTAAAGCCTAAAACTTATGCTGTATATAAGCGTTTGCAAGCTAGCTAAGGAGTGCCTGCATCGCCTGTTTTAGCTTTGGAATCGGTGCTAAAAACAACCTTTGATTGATGCTGTATAAAATAGAAGAATATTTTCAGTGTAAAACGTGTGGTTTTGTTATTCGCCGCTTGAGGCAGCACTATCACAAAAGAAATACTTCTTATTGTTAAGAATTTTATAGTGAAAAGTTTTATCAAAAATCAAAAGTACTAAACCAAAGTTAAAAACGACGTTTGGTTATTTTGGAGGTGAAACTATAAGTGTATCTCTGAAAGGCGATTTGCAATATATAAGGTCTCTTTAAAGGTACTAAAATTATGAATAGCATCTTAAGCAGAAGTATAGTTTGTTTCAAAAAACAATAAACACAAAATTGAGCTGAAAACGTTTCATATTAAAATAACTTGTGATAGTGATGCAATCTGATGACGAACAGTAAAGATACATATTGGGTGCCTATATGTTTGTTTTAACGATATTTTTCGGCAAATAATAAATAGAAGGCCGTTCGCAACAAACAAGTGTCAGTATCGAAAGAGCATTTAAAGTTAGGCATATTAGTGATACTCAAATGAAATCTTATTTGTTGTTCAATTTGCGCAGCTGACATAAATTTAATGCTGCCTGCCTACCCACGCTGCGCAATCCCTTAGACAGCTCATTAAAAGAGAGAGAGGTACTACTCATTACTGGAATCCTGCAAGACTACTACGAAAGCATTACTTTGCTATGAAATGCCAAATCCCTTCTACTTAGTGGAAATGTAAATCGATATTCCTTTAATATTTTCGGCTAAAATATGTCTTTTCATCGTAGATATCAATTGGCTCGCAGATTGCTGTACTATACCTACAATTTTATTTGTTCTTTTTTTGGCAAATACCAATATTTTTGTTTACAATTTATTTTTGATAGACACTATTTTGTATTTCTTTTCCTTATCCCCCTTTATATTTAACTCTAACTTGACGTTTAATTTGTTTGGCTCTAGCATTTTTATATATCTCTGTGGTTTAGCTGTCGTACCCGATAACATTTTAACGTTTAACATTCAACACATTAAATTACAAATCTGCAAACGATCGATGATGATTGATGTGACCGTAACATGAATTAATTTTTTGTGTTTTGTTGATAGTTCCGATCGCCACCGCCGCCAACTTAATGATTTATTCACGTGTGTGCGCGCTTCTTAGTCTAGTCTCGAGAGAAATGATCTCATCCGCGGTTCAAACGCAGGAAAACCGTTTACCCTTCACTCTAAAATTAGCATAAGAATTTTATTTATGTTTTGTTTTTGTCGAGGAAGTAAAACACAATTATTGCACATTCGGTGTATTATGATCGCAAATAATGTACATACGATTTGAAGGTCTATGGCCAAGCGCCAAGAAAATGCAAATTACTCGTAGTGTAATAAAAATTGAGACACAAAATAAATAAACCGCACACATTATTTATATTTTAAATTAAAAAATAAAAATGCATTTTATTGAAATGACGAATTGATCTGTAATTTAAAACTGACATTGTAACCGGCCATGCAAAAATACATAAATATAATATATTCATATATATGCATGATATGAAAATAAAAAAATGTTAACCGCCATTTTGTTATTTTTTCCATCTCATTACAGGTTGAGGCTGGTGATGTGCTTGTCAAAGTTAATGGTACAGATGTACATCCGTTAACGACAAAAGAAGTTTTAAAATGTTTACGATTGTCAAAGGATCGGGTTACATTAGAATTAAAACGAGGTAAATATTATTATTTATGATCATATGGGTATTGTTTTAATGACATTGAATAAATGAGTAATATCGAGGTGAGAAATTGATTTTATTAAAATTGTTGTTGTGTATATGTGTTTCTGTTAAGGAAACCACCATATTGTGGTTTTTTAAAACAAGTTTTACACCGAACGCTTGTGTAGTACGTGCGACTAACTGAAGGTTAAACCGTGTTTACATGATGTCAGTCTCGAATTTGAATTGGTGAATCCAGTTTTTTATTTTTAATATTCTTAAAGATTTTAATCATGTTTTTTTGCTGTGAGGCCTAATACAGTTAGGAACCACCGCTTATAATTCTGAATAATCTCAAATTATATCGAACAATTATTATTTATCGGTAACATTACAAAATGTGGATTAGATTGCACGCAGAGTTCTTATTACATGCAGCATCAATACATGCGAATATAATAAGCGCGCAAGCTTTTGTATTAGAGCTTGCAATTTTGTGACAACCAGTTTAACCAGTCTAGTTCATGGTCAATCAGATTACCATAATGCCAAATAAATAATAATACGCGACTTTTGGCTACTATTATGATAATTAAAAATCAAAATGGCCGAACATCTGACGACTCTTCAAAACAATGAACTGGTTATGTGATCAGCTAAAACCTGAAATGACCTTTCACACGATGATTACACATCACAGTATCATAACCATACATAAATATAATTGTAAATGTGAAATAAAGCAACAAAATATATTCTGTTTACTACAATTTACTTTACTATATATACAATCCATATTCAACCAAAATGTTTACGCATATATTCCTCTCGCGCGAACCAAAAACCAGATCACGGCGGTGTGATGTGATGGTACTGCATGTCTGAATATTAAACGATTACGAATTCCACACTCATTCATATCGTGTTTTCCCCCGGTTTATTGGTTTTTTACATACACAAAAAAAATATTTTGTTTTAATTTTGTAAAAACAATAATAATAATCATCTTTTGCAACGTAGAAAAATAATGAAAAATAAATAGAAAAATTGTAATTTCAAGAAGAACTAAATTTATATGTATGTTTGGTGGAAATTTGCCAATGGAAAATTCGTCTTGTTGTTTGTTTGGCTTGTTTGGTGCGAACGAGAAGAGGTTCACTGTAAAAAAATCGATAAATGTTTTTGTATAAATTAGATTTTGAGTGTAATGATCGGCCATGTTGATGTTCTCATTCTGGTATAGAAACTCCTAATGGTCCACATAATTTTTATGTATGTATGTATATTCATATATGTAACACTTATTAATATTCTTGGTTGTGTATTACCGAGTTGGATAATGTTTTGTTTTTCGAGAAAAACTTTTCCATTTTCCGGGTTTTTTTGCTTACTGTCTAGATGAATAATTGATGAAAAATCTATTTTTGAACTAGTCGTTTATTTAGTAATATGTCTGATACGTGGTTTCAAAATTCGACCAACTTGTTTTGGGCAATGGATTTGCTAAAACAATGGGGGAGGGGGTTGCTTACTGAATTAACTTTTCAGTTTCTTATCTTCTTCAGATCGACAATGAAGTTACATCTCTTTGAGATTTTATAAAGATAGTAAGTCAATATTTTGTACTAAGATGAACTCATATTCTGGGTTAATATGTAATTGAGTGTTAGGTTCTACAATTGTATATACTACTTGTCTACTTATCGTGTTGTTTTGATCATTATCAGTATTCAAGGAAACACTTTGTTTGAGGTTCGTTTGATCATTCTGTATAGCAAACCCATTGAAGCCAACTTGAACTGTTACTCGGCAATTTCAGGCGATATAGAATTTTATATGAAAAACCAAAATTAATTTTATTGGTTTTATTCTGTGATATTTGAAAAACCTCGTGAGCTCGTGCGATTGCTTTTGGCGATTTACATCGTATGTAGATTCCGTTGGTTTCTATGGTGGGTAAAAATTATAAACAAATGGAGGGGTGAATTTGTTGTAGCTAAATAAATCAAACCGGGCTTTTGGTATAACAGTTTTGTATAATCAAAACATTATCCGTGCTTAAATTTCAGAAAATCAAAAAAAAGCTTGAGTTTCATTACGATCAATCATTCCACCTGGGTTATACAGAGGCCAATTTTTGTTAAAAAACATTTTTTGTCAAAAATCGTCATTTCTGCTTAAATTTTGGAATGCTGTTTTAGACCAGTATTGTTATAAATTTATTTTAGAATCTTTCAGTTCATAATCGTTTTTCTCGTAAATGATATACTTTTCAAAATATTTATGGAAGCTGTTACTTCCGGTGGACCGATTTCGGACAAAAATCACTGGAATCTCCTAATTTCTGGAAAGAGATTAAGTATGAAGTTTCATCCCAATTGGTAAATCCGTTTGCACTGTGGAGAAGCAACAACATTTAGTCTGTGAACACAGGCATGTGTGAGAGTTTTTAAATCTACTTTTTTTTTACTCGACGACATAGCGGATGATAAATCTTCAAAAATTTCGAGGTCGTGTTATCTCGAGAAAGTGTTATAATGATATTTTTTCTGACTCTAACTTCACTTTGTTATATTGCATTGCATGTTAAACCGTAGTGATCGAATAATAATTTAAATATGATAAAAAAACTCGATAATGCAGATGCTTCAGATCAAAGGAAAGGAATCAGCCGAATGAAATTTTTTTATAAGAAAATGTCTAGTACTTAGAATCCGTAACGTACGTATAGGACAAGGTCACTGTTCAGTTTGAATTTTTTTTAGCTAGTGCTACCAGATTAGTGTAAATTGTACAAATTTGCGGATCATGAGTAGTACTCTAGCTCTGTTTAAGTTTTTGATAATCCAAATGAACAATACTTGCATTGTAAGGCGATCGTTCTATCTCATCCTTGAATTTCTGCTTGCTGTAGTCACACAAAATCGTCTTTAGGCAAGCCACTATTTTAAAATTTGATTTCCAGCAGTTACATTAAAATTTGAACCATAGAAATTTTTAATAATAGTGATTCGTTTTGTTCCTATATGCAACTAACAAATTTATATTTTTTTTCTAAATTACATTCTACCTCCGGCCAACATTAAGCGAACTTTGCAAATTTCGTTTGTCCAAATTGAATAGCTTTGCAAAATTTATTCGTTGCACCATAAATGTTTGTGAAATTTTGGGTTATTCTGGGTGATAGCCAGATATTGTTTTTACATCTAGGTGAGAGTAGGAAGGGGTTGACAATTGTGTAGCGAAACATAATAATTCGCTAAGGCATTGTGCAGAGTATTTTCAATATTTTTGTAGTTTGGTCACTGCAGTCTGATGAGACGACCGAATTTTTTAATTTAAAAAATTCAAATATCATTAGTTCGAAACCAAACTTCCAACGTCCTGGTAACCTCAGCTAGATATAAATATTTGTGCTAGTGCTTGCTACGAAAGAGCATTAAATCCTTGAAGGACTGAAAAAGTTACACTATGGACTTCCTTAGTGGAAAATGTCTAAGATACATCCTCTGTTCGAAAATAATCCCAGTTAGATTCTAGACGACTTTACTTTAATGTTACTATAAGAGTGTATCAATAAGTAATCGTGTTTGAAGCCAGATCGTACATCTATTTTTGCTGAGGAACGCCCAAGTCGGAAGATGTCATTACTGAAGAAATTGTCGAAAATAAATTGTGAGAAACTTGCGTTTTGAATCCTAACACGGGTACTTGTTGATCTACTCTTGTACAATGCTTGTTGGATGGAATGTTAAATATTTACATCAAATGTAGATAAATATGGTATAACGCCATAACTTGGCCAATAGTCTTTAAAAATAAATCCGATGATGTTCGAATATAAGATATTTGTATAAGGGACTCCTTCCAAATGTTGGGGTCTACAATATGTAGTTACGTTGACTGTGTGAATTCTGCGACCTTGGTATAATATTCCGGTTATACATCAGAGTTTTGGCCGGTAAAAAAATACATTTTAAAACCAGCTAGCGTCATTTTTGTAAAAATTAGAGGATAAGTCAAACATGAAATTTCTTCTAATGGTTCATGTTTCATTTTAACAGATGGTGGCAGTATTTAATTTATTAAATAATGTAATACAATGACAACGCATTTTTAAACCAACCTTTAGAAAACATCTGTCGACTCAAACGATCTGACTGGTACCCAGCTGGACGTAAGAATTATATTGCATAAATTATGCCAAGGTAATCTCATTGCAATGTGGTTGGAATTAGAAATAAATAGTTCTAACTCTTAATAAAATTTGGAGTATTCATTAAAAATCGTGTAATTATTAATCACACCAAGTTTACTATCGTTATGAATAAAATCTTAAATTTTAATATTTTGTAAGATTTTACGTACCTGTATTAACTCATTATTGGAGTATAGAACGGAGTTATGAAAAGGGTTAGAAATGACAGCTGCTTACAACTACATTTGTGCCAATTGACGGATAATTTCTATTTGAATAAATAATTTAAAATCGCTTTAACCAGAATCGGATTTCTCCCATACGAAAGACAAAATATTCATATTACAACGTTAGTTGTATTTCATTGTATTGATAAACAATCCGATAGATTATCGGATTTAGGGTTTACTATCTTGATTTATTTATTTTGGTACATTAAAACCCGTTTCTAAAATTCTAGATACCAAATTCGGACCTAATGCAATGATTCAGAAGTTACAAAAATTCAGTAATTTCGTAGAATTTAGAGTTCATTTATTCAATTAATTTTAATGAATATATTTCAAGTAACCGATCACTCAATCGACGCTCCAGAAGAGGACTGCAATGTTTTTAACTTTAAAGTTTTGTCGGTATTTTCAAATAAAAATAACTTAATATATTTTTACACGTACTTTTTCTTTAAAATAAAGCTTTGTGCAAATTGGCAAACTAGCTAGCTTAATTTAAAGGAAAATTCTTAGATAGCTCTGTAATTATAATTCAACATTCTCAAACCAGTATCTTGTCTATTGTACCGGGTATCTGGGTTTGGACGATATCACATTAAAGAGTTTATTCAATTATAACACATTGGTCACATCTGTGTTCCGTGAACAATTGAACTCGATAGAGAAAATATATCGATTGAGTAGGCTTCATTTCCTTGAAATGAATGTATTATGTATAATTCTGGGGCGGTATGTTGTACCATCACAATTTTCGACTTTCGACTTAGTTTATGTTTCATTTTTCCATAGCAAAATGAAATGCGCTTTCACACAAACAATTACACAAGAAGTATCGCGATTTCAACCTTTCAGTATAAATATGTTCTTTTTCCACACTTCGACAAACGTATCACCAAGAAAAATTTTAAGTGATGTGTAATTAAACGAATCGAGTAGCCGTAGACATCGTAAAATACAAATAGAATGCTGTTTTATTTGAGCTTGCTAAGACCCCATTAGAAAAATAATAATTGGAAAGATGAAACAGTATATCATTTAACTCTAAAAACGTGAGACATAAAATAAGTCGAAAGTCGAAAATTGTGATATACAACATTCCGCCCCTGCATTTTGAATTATAAATTTCCGTCGAACAAATCAGAACGACTAGATTGCTAATGAAAAAACTTAGTCTCTTAATTTTTTCACGGAATATAGATTTACCCCAATCTTCAAATTACGTTTTGAGATAAATGAGAATGGGGAATGATTTTAATTTATTATAGTATATTTACGACTATTTCTAAATAACGTTTGTGCCTTGGTCTAGAAGTGGGTTAATTAAAATCATTAAATGTAGACAGAATTTTATGAAATTTTACTAATATTCTAAACCTATCTCTCAATATCTCGAATCAGTTACATGCTGCTCTTGTTGGGGCAATTATGCCATTAAATTTTACGAAGAGCGATTCTTTCTAAATGAATTATAATTCATATTAACGCGGTCGTTGAAACTCAAAATCATCTTCGAGTGTCGCT
Organism: Nephrotoma guestfalica; assembly: GCA_963691935.1. Lineage (NCBI taxonomy): Eukaryota > Metazoa > Arthropoda > Insecta > Diptera > Tipulidae > Nephrotoma > Nephrotoma guestfalica. Next base: position 11,491,721 of record OY829915.1, read on the forward strand.
CGCAAAATTATTTTTTATTAAATAACAATTAAATTGTATCAGAGGACAGATCAAGTGCGCTGTTTGCTCACTTGATATTCATATACGATTAAATATTACTCAGTCGTTGAAATTTAATTTCTTTTGAATGACGTTAAAATTATCGCGATGATTTTTTGTTTGTTAATGAGTCAATTTTGATTAGCAACTTAATAAAATTTAGTCGTTAAATATGCGTAAATAATACTTTGATTGTGTGATGAGTATGTTCGCGAGCGAATGATAACATGCAGTGTTTACATGAAATTTAAGTCCATATAAAATAAAAGATTAGATATATAAGTACGCTTCACACCATCTATGTACATAACTTTAAATGTGTATGTGATAATGACATTGATTGGTTTAAAGTGTATATATTTTATTGTTCCCCTTTTTTCTTGTTGTTTATTTATATTTCTAGATCCAAAGATAAAAGCTAAAATACGAGAGCATTTAGCGCAAACAAGTAATTTACATCATCCTCACCATTCCGACACACCAAATTTAGATTATCATCATCATTCGTCATCGACCTCATCTTCATCCACCACCTCGTCATCGTCACAATTAATTTCACCGACTGGTTCAACCAAAAGTAGTAAATTACTACAACAGCAACAGCAACATTTTATTGGCGGGAGTAGCGCTAGTAATAATAGTCATTCACAAATAGGACGTCCACATGGTGCTTGTCATCGTGTTAGTTCGTCTGATCCAGCATGTCGTCCGTCACGAATACCACAGGCAATAAAAAGTCCGACTCATCAATCGAACACAAATTTAACGACATCAACGTCATCGGCTTCAAAATCGGCACCACAATCACCACACGGTGTTACAAAGCAACAGAGCAATACGAACAAACTGCTGACCACCCATATACCAACTTCAAATGGAAGTTACAGTAATAATTTTATTGGTAGCACGAATAGTAGCAGTAACGGGGGAGGTGGCATTCAACAGCAGCAGCCACATCCACCCCCAGCAAAGGCGAGGTTTGAAGCGTACATGATGACTGGTGATCTAATATTGAATCTCTCGAGGACTCCACAAAGTTCGGGACTTATTGCTACCCAAAGTAAAAAAGTAAGTGTAATATTACGTTAAATTTTAGTTCCTTCATCTAAAATTATTCAAAATTATTAAAATAATCTATCATAATCGTTGGCTTATATAGAGCTAAAATCCACAAATATAATTTTGAATGCATAAAATTCACAAGCAAAATTAATCGTGAACCTCGCACATGCGGAGTGGAGTTTCTAGTTAAATTCAGTTTCAATTTTGGCGGAGTTAACTTGGAAGCATGCAATTATTCTTAGACAAGGAACCACACATCTCCCTCTCTCCTTTCCTGTATTTATATAAGCTTCATAGAGTCGGTAAAGAGTGGACTATGTAAAAGGAAGACGACTCTTCTCTTTGACCCAACATCAATATTTTTATTATTATTATTAAGATTTTGTAGTGTACATTTCTACGCTGCAAGATTGTGTGTACCTAATTTTTGATAACCACTCAGCAGGAAAGTATTGACTATAGAAGCGATAGTCAAGCATGACACGTATATAGAAATTTATCAGCACTAGCGACTAATTTTCGTTTGACATCTCTGAGATTAATCGTTCATGACATACATACGATGAATCGTTTAGATGTATGGTTGAACAATATTACAATCAACTTTCCGGCACATGTGTTGGTGTTCCGGATGGCTGAACTTTGTGTCACAGCATTTGTGTCGAATATAAAAAATTAAATTCGACAAATAAAATGTAATAACCGTATACAAAAATTAATAATTAAATTTATTTATTTATTAAACTAATTGCAATGACATTGCGACGAGGAGTGAAAATGAAAATAAAGTAAATTTTTAGCTCTCGCGATGTTTATCGACGTGATTTTAAAAAGTATTTGCTAGAATGAGAAACTTCCAAGACATATCATACATGTTTCGCCTAGAACATTGTCATGAATGAAGAACGGTATATAACATGTCTCACACTTATCGCCTAACGTTGACAGTTTTTGACAATACATTTGAGAAACTAATCTGACTTGTCATAAATTAATCATTTAGTCAACAACATACTAACAAAAATCAAAAACTGTGAACTAGAAACGTAAGTGTTTCGCAAAAATTGATTCTCATGCATGTTGACAAATTTCCAACTGGGCATTTTTCGATAAGTTGAGGAGCCAGAGTGAAATTATTAAAAATCCAGTAGGCCTATAAAATATATTGTTATTGTTTATCGTCCGAAAATTAACGCAATGACGTGGAATTTTAATTGGTTTTGTATTAATCCTAATTCCAGGTTGATAGTTTACGAGATTCGCCGGTACACGGGAAACGACGTAACGGTTCTATTGTAACAACAACAGCACCGCATGCCAAATACGATTCATCACCATCATCGCCAAGTTTATCATCCCAATCGGATGATCTACATCAACCATTGCAGCAGCAAGAACAAAGTGATAACAGTAAATTCATATTAAGTAACAATAAGTTAAATTTTAATTTAAAAGACAATACGATAGACGATAAGAATTTAGATACAAGTAGCTGTAGTAGTAGTGTAAATAATTTAGTTAATTTAAAAAGTAATAAAACAAATAACAGTGATGATAATAGTGATAGTGTTATTAATAATATTGATGATATTGATAATCTGAATAAGATAAGTACTAATAATACAAGTAGGGAATTAAGAACAAATTTAAATAGTTTAAATAATTTAAAGAAGGAAGGCTGTGTCACATCAATATCACTATCATCGTCATCATCATCGTCGGCGACCGTTTCTAAAACAATATCATCACATATTGGTGGTAGCGGTGTTACATCCTCGTCGTCAACAATATCGGCTACGAAATTAAGTAGTCGCGATCAAATCGATACATCACTCGCCCACGGCTTTAACAATTTATCGAAACTACTTAGAAATAATGATTCGCTATCATCATCGTCGAATACAGGTGGACGTGGTGGCGGTGCGCCTGGTAATGGCGGCGGTGGCGATCTAAATACTTCACCTGAATTATCATTTAGTGTGCCTACGTCACCAACATCGCTTTCGACACCATTAATCGATGGTAGTGGTATTATAGGCGGTGGCGAATCAAGTAATCTAAATCGTTTAAAAAAAGAATCGTCAAATTCTGTGCCAACGAGTCCTGAATCAGGTGCACAAGAATTTCTACGACGTGCCCAACAACAGAGTCAGCAGCATAACGGTGTGTCGCGTACATGTGATGCGGCCGGTTTTCGTACTAGCCGTTCGGAAGATCATCTACAAGCGACACAACGGGATGGTGGTTTAGGCGCTGTAATACCAATTGATATTGACGAGGACGTTAATAGTTCGTTAAATACATTATTGGACACAAGACAAGATTCTGAGGATTCACAGGTAATATAAATAGCTGATTTCGTTTAAATTCATAATTAATAATTTTATTTTACAGAACTCAGATCGCGATCGAATAGTTTGGACGTATAACGCTCCCGTGCAACATCAACATCATTCCTATAACGATAATTCCTCGCATTCAAGTTCATTGAATTCATCACCGCAACGTTCTGATAGTCCGGCATCACCGACATCTGTTTCTAGTTCGGTAATGTCTTCGAATTCAAGCTCTAAAGGCGGAACAAATAATAGTAATGGTTTTGGTGGCGGTGGAGGTGGCGGCGGTATGAATGGAGGTAATAATGGTATGCATAATTTAATGTGTCCCTTTAACGGTGATCAAAGTGTTTCCGAAGCAGTGTCAAATATATCAAGTCCTGATTATCAGGACGACGATAATTTATTAAGTTCCAAAGATTTAGCAATGGCTATTAGTGATCCAAGTGATTCCGACTCAACAATATTAGTATCAGAGGCTCATCACCACCATCATCATTATGGTAGTGAAAAGGATCATCGATTAGTGATACAAGTTAAAAATGATAATCATATGCCACTGAATCACGGCTATTCGGAATTAAAAGATTCGGAGGATGAATTGGCAACGTTGACGGACGATCCACCAACAGTTATGTTGGGACAGGATGGTCGTGAATCATCACCGCCGATTTCTGATGATGGTAGTGATGTGGATTCACTACATTCCTATCATTATTCTCCGAAGGCTGTAGATATACCATCGGCGGTACGGTTAGCTAAGCGATTGTACAGTTTGGATGGGTTTAAAAAGTCTGATGTGTCACGGCATTTAAGTAAAAAGTGAGTATAATAAAATGGGATTCACATCGTATCCGAAAATATACAAACGATTTTATCCTAATTACAGCAATGATTTTAGTCGAGCCGTAGCCGAGGAATATTTAAAATATTTTAGTTTTGAGAAAATTAGTTTAGACGAAGCACTACGACAATTTCTACAGCAATTTTCGCTGTCGGGTGAAACCCAAGAGCGAGAGCGAGTTTTAGTTCATTTTTCCAAGCGGTATCTAGACTGTAATCCAAATTGTTTTAATTCGCAAGATGCTGTCCATACGCTTACGTGCGCAATTATGCTGTTAAATACGGACCTACATGGCCCGAATATAGGACGACGAATGACATGTTCGGAATTTATTGAAAACTTAGCGGAATTGAACGACGGTGAGAATTTCCCCAAGGATATATTAAAATACTTGTATCAAGCGATTAAATCGAATCCTCTGCAATGGGCTTTGTAAGTTTATAGTTTTATATATACCAATAGTCTCTCAATTTACATTTTCATCATGCTTTTCAGAGACGAAGATTATCAGGCACCGCGTAAAACCGATACAGGGAATAGTTTACAAGGTCCACCGGTGGGTCCAAATCCATTTTTAGAAACACCACAAAACGCTGCAGCGATTGAATATAAGAAGGGATATGTGATGCGAAAGTGTTGTTACGATTCGAATAATAAAAAAAGTGAGTCATTCATTGTTTTGTTCCAATTTAGTTGTGATTCTTTTACATTATAATTTACTAACCTTAGCCTTTAGTTTTGTGTGTGGCTTGATTAGATTAACCTTGAATGTTAGGTGCACAGTTTAATTTATGACGTAGACTGTTGTTGGTTTTTTTCAGCGCCATTTGGTAAACGCTCATGGAAAATGTTCTATTGTACCTTACGAGATTTAGTGCTGTACCTACACAAAGATGAACATGGCTTTCGAAAAAATCAGGTAATAACACAACAATTACAAATAAGGTGTTTTATTTAAATTCACGATTTTGTGTAATTTACAGATGTCTGATAATGTTCATAATGCGATTCGAATACACCATGCACTGGCCACCAAAGCAATGGACTATACAAAAAAGCAGCATGTATTTCGGTTACAAACTTCCGATCAGGCTGAATACTTGTTTCAAACTAGTGATTCAAAAGAACTGCAATCATGGATTGATACAATAAATTTCGTATGTGCCTCGTTTTCAGCAACACCGCTGGAACCTGGTGTCGGGAATCAGAAACGATTTCAACGGCCCTTGCTGCCTAGTACTCATACAAAATTATCACTGGTAAGTTTAATTTTTATAACTACTTTTTTGGGTGACACGCAGTAAACTGATTGGTTTAGTGAAAGCCCCCCGTACTATTTGACTATTTTTAAGTGATTTTTATGGCATTTGATAACCGCGAGATTCAATGTTGATTAAATTGTGGAGAATATACGTTTTATTTTAGCAAGATAGACGACTTGTACATGTTTCAATTCAAGAGTACCTCGATATCAAAATAGTACGTAACTTAAAATTTTTAAAACATTGACACCTAAAATACGAGGAGCTACGATTTATTGACAAAGTGATAAAAATGTGCAAGCGTAGTTGATCCGTGGGAGTTTTTAGCGAATCTAAACGCAGTTCGATCAACTAATATTTTATAGATAAAACATTGTGCTGGGGAAGGTCTCACAATCTTCCCAACCGAAATTTTTCCTATACAGATCCGAGTAGTTACATCAAAACAGGATACAAAAAAGCATTGGGAATAATTTGAGATATAATTAAGGTAGCTCCGATTTTTAGCTATCTTCCTGGGATAACGCGAACTAAAATAGTCCTTAGGAATCACTTATAACACCCACTGAATGGATTTGTGGAAAATTGGTATTTCGCTATCAGGTGCATTGTGAGATGTAGCAGTCTTTCCGAGAAATTGCTACTGGTAAATATACGTTTTTCTTACGGGAGTTCTAGGTTACGAAGTCCTGGTTTTGATTTCCATAGTTTTTCAGTTGCCTTAAGTTCGAATTCGGCAAGTACCGAATCCAAAATAGTTGCTAATTTGCGCTCTCGTGTCAATATTTTATTATAAATTCTAGAGAGTATAGAAAATAAATAAAATATGATAGCTGCATTTTTTGACGAAAAACACAAATGTGCTTCCTGGATTTTAAATAATTATTTGTACCATATTTTCTAAATAAATTTGAACTGATTCGTAACAGTGGGTGGCATTAAATACAATAAATATCAACAATATACAGAGTTTAGATCCAAAACGAACATTGGGTCATAAAAGTTCGTTGTCATTTTAAGACACATTTGTGTAGAATTACATATCCCGTAGTCGGCTGATACTAGCCTGAATAAACTCCAATAAGCCAATAACGATTACCTTTTCAATAAAAAGATATTGCCGAATTAACAAAAGGCACAAAGTGGTTACGAAAAACATTTTATATATGAATATTTTAAGAAATTTTCCTCCCTGCAGTAATCAGTATATTTACACAATTTATTAAACATTATAGGTATACTGTTGGTTAGACACACATCCGTTCGTTATACAATTTTGTTCAGTTATCTTTAGGTAACAAAATAATAGCAAAGTTGAAACTTAAAGAAATTAACGGACTAAACGAAATGTGTGTGCTTACTATTAGATAATTTTGCATAGAAAATTAAAATAGCGTACGGTCATCTTAATGTAATCTGTTTAAACGGACATAGCAGAGCATAGTTTTACTTCTTTCTCGTAGACGAGTGCGAAAAAAATCTGCATATTTACTTTAAAAAATCGCTTTCTTTTCATGTCCTTTAAATACATTTATACCTAGCTTACATTAAAAAAAACGTTCGTAAAATTGTTACAAAATCAAAATATTGTAAAACTTTGAATGGAAACTGGAATGGAAAATATGCTTCATTTAATTTTGTTCATTCCAACTAAGCTTTGGCGATGAGGGAGGTCACTAAAATTATAGTATTAATTTCTTGATAGGTTCACGAATGGTTCCCTATCTTTCTTCATTTCAATACAATTGCTTTTCTATAATTTTATAGGCACAGAGTTCTTTCTTTTCTGGAAGTATGAAAATCATATATTATTTTTCATAAATAAAACATTGATGGAATAAATTAATTTTTTCAATCACAATTATTAATTTTTGCTTTTTTACGAACGATTTACTAAAAATTGAATCATTGATTTTTATCTAATCACGTATAGTTGTACCAATGTGTCTGTATACAAACTTCGAACTTATAAAAAAAAACTCATAACTTATTAGTAACCCCTATAAATTCAAATAATTTCAAATAAATTTCGACGCCATAAAATTTTGAAGCCTGGCGCTTCGTCCACAGTTACAGAGGAAACGAAAAAAAATTAGGAATGGCCGACGATTCAATACAGTCAAGTAACAACTGGTCAAATAATATACCGGCCACTGCGACGATCTTCAAGAGACTGTAGTTGAATCAGTTTCAGACGCTCAGTATAGAGTGGTAAGTTGAATCAATCAACCCATAGCAAACCATGTAGAGCAAACAATAAATTTACGTTGCACAGCAGGCTATTCTTCTTTTAACGATCACTTAATAAGGTGACCGTACCTGAATGGCATATTCTACCAAGGGATTAGAAGTAAAGATTCGAAACTCCTTAGACCACCGTTTATCTGTAATTTTGTGTATACATACAAATGATAATTAAATCCTTATTGAATAACACACGGACAATTAGATTACAATAAAATGATCAAGTGTTGATTGTATTTGCTTGCGGGAATAGGCACTGGATTGAAATTTGCCCACGTTAAGTTCAAGCAAATTTTTCTTACACCATGAAGATTCGTGGCCAAAGATGGCTATCCTGTGCTGTAGTACACCAGATGTCGCGGTGAATGGCTCAGATGTCGTTGATCTAAACTTTACATGGTATTTACGAAGTTGAATGTAAGATTTACGCATAAGCAGAAGCCCAGGTGGGAACCTCATAGGTCTAAGTTAGAACAATATTACGATTTCTTCTAAGCGCAACAGATTTTGTCCACAGCAAAATGTCAATTGGTCATTTTCAGTTGAGCACTGAATTAGGTAATGAAATATAACAATGTAATAATAAAAAAATTTGTAATATTCACTATTTGGTGACGAAATTCTTATTTTATATATTTCTTATTTTATTTAGGCAACAAGTCTAGAATCCACTAAATAATTTTTGACATTTTGCAGATTTGATATTTTCTTATAGTTCCAGTTTAATGTATGATATTGGAAATAAACCCAATTCGCATTTAACTTCGCCCATAAGTTCTCAATCAAATTTAATTCCCGTGATTGAACTGTCCTTTGCATACCATTAATACTGTTTTCTTGGAACCAACCTTTTTCATCTTCGCTATGTGTTCAGATCATTATCTGAAATATTCAGCGAAGGGACATGTTATCTTTAACGAAAGGTAGCATATTGCTTAAAATATTAGTTTAGTAATCCTCCTTCGTTATAGACAATCAAATGAATACGTTATAATCAAGCAAACCGCAGTATACTGAGAAAATTATCAACCTTGGACAATGGTAATATAATTTTTGCGTGTAGTTGCGTATGGTTTAGGTTTGATTTGAGGAAACTATGATGAAGAGGATGAATTATTTAGAGCGAAATTACTATTTTAGACAGCACTTGGCTACCTTTCGCTAAAGATGACATACACCTTAATAAAAGATTGGTCCCAGGAATACATTATTAATGCTGTGCAATGGTTCGGCTCAATCATCGGATTTGAATTCGATTGAGAGTCTAAAGGAGAGATTTAACCGCGAATTTGGGTTACCTTCCAATGCCAAAAATTAACTAGAAACTATTTGGGAAAATGTCAAAATAGTTTGAGTGGCCATACCACCCGAAGATGTTACTTAGTTATTGTAAATAATTATTTTATCACCAAATATTTAATTTATTATCTACGCATTTCAAATAAATATAGATCAATAGGCTAAATTTGAATTGTTGGAATTGTGATAATGAAAAACAATTATTTTAATTACCTATTTTATTTCACATCACTTTATACGTATGTTTTACTTAGCTGCACCTAAAACGTGTCAATCATTTAAAAATCGTTTAAATAAAAGTGCATCTTCCGCTTAAGGCTTAATCAATTAGACACACTAAGAGCTAAGTTACATTAAATTTTGACCATATTCATAACAATTAGTGGGCACCGAAATATCAGGATATGTTCTGGTAAAACAAACCAAGAAGAACTCAAAATTTCGTTGGTAAGAAATCCTGAAACGGAACGGTATTTTTCCAAGTAGAAAACAACTTAAACTTTTAATACAATACATTATTTAGGTTGCTCGAAAGCTTTCACGAAAAGATACTATTAACTCGTTAAATGTAGCTAAAGCAGCTCCGTTCGATTCAATTTCAATTCTATATTTTCTATATTATTGTATACAATTAGAAGCAACAGTGATAATTTTTGCGTAGTTTGTGTTTGTTTCCCTTAAAAGATACTCAATCTTATGAAATAGAACACTTAAATGCATTACTCCATTTGTGGACGGCGTACAGTTCATACTCTTTTTTTGTTCATACAAAATAACTCTCTCTAAATTGTATTCTCTTTGCTATAAAACTAACTTGTCAGTTTATGTAATTGGAATTTGAAATAAGGATGTTTCGATCACTGCCATTGATGCCTTCTGGTGTTGCGCGGAATCATAAGATATTTGACATCGTAAGTTACCTCAAGTGATTCAAAACTGGGATATTTTGAGATACGAAAAAGTAAATGTGTTTCTCGCTTAATAAATAAGTACTGTCTTAAAGAACTATAAGCTATTTTCAAAATCATTTCGACAGTTGATATTTCGTGTTCTTGCAGAAGCTGATAAATTGTTTCGTTAGTAAGAACTTTAAACAGTGGGTAATTTGCATTTCAACTAAGTTATTGTTTCTCAGACATCTACATTGTCGGCGTGTGTCGCCGACTCTGTTGGATCTAAAGTATTTCCAATTGGTCTGCCAAATCGATTCCTATTTCAGGATTATGACTATAACTATCAATCCGACGGTTAACTATAAACCACTATTAATTTACAGTTTTTTTGGATGTCTCCGAAGATACCGATAAATATTTCAAAATAATTACTTAATGTCCACTAATACTAATAACACTATTCACTTCAATGTACTATTTATATACAGATGTTATCATTGTAGATTCGCCTGTACTTACACACTCGAGAAGGTCTTGATTTACCCGAAATACTCTCGAGTACTAATATCTAAACTTAGATGTCACTATTTTCATTAGTACATTTCATTAGTACATACATACCCGCCGCAGCTACGGTTATTTCCTCCGTCAAGGTGATGTGTTAAATGTTTAATGATACGGCCTTGTACTGTCCAGTGGATAATTAAAACATTCGTCTGGTTTATTTACAATAGATCTAGTATTCCAGTTCTGTTATCATAAACTATATTTTCTTGCCTGCTAGATTAATGATTCATCCAATTGGACAAAACCATCATAACAAACTTAGGATTGAACTATTAAACTAAGCACTGTGAAAATGTGTGGCATCTCTAACCAATGTCTTTTATTTTATTTTTTTGTAGAGAGAACAATTAGAATCACATGAGAGTAAAGTAACTGAATTAACAATTGAATTAGATAAGCATAGACATATAACGATTCCTAGTAAAGGATTAGCATTACAAAATTACAAAGAAAAAGACGCTTATTTACAATATGAGGTACGTATTTAACCATAGATAAAAATACACAGATCATTCAGCACGAAACAATTACGCAGTAAATTTGTTATCAAATGTTATTATTTTTGGGCAGAAACATGTTCTCAGTGAATGATCTGTTTATTGTAATCTGTGATATAATCTAGGACATTTAATTGAATCAGATCATTATTTTATTTTATTTCATTTTACTTTACAGTTAAAACGTTATAAATCATATGTAAATGTATTAAAACCAAAATTAGACGGTGACGATCCGAATAGTTATTTTCCATTTTTACGTAAACCAAACGACGATGTAATGCTTCCCGTATCACAGCAAGTGATTACATCACGAACAAATATGAATAATAATAATAATAGTATGGCGACATCACCAACAGGGGAGCGAGGTGGGGGTTTATTATTATCGGGAGGAGGAGGCGGATTAGGTGTTCAAATTGGTTTAGGGGCTGGCTCAATTATAAATGAATTGGATTCATCACCACCCGCCGCCGTACCCGCAGCAATGGCAGCAGCATCACATGAGAATGTATTAGCATCAAACAGGTATAGTTATCGTGCTGCTATTTATCGTACAGAAGCACAACAAGATCTTGGCTGACGTGTGATGGGAGTTTTCTCAGCTTGTGTGGTGTAGGAAATTTTATTTTAAAACACTTTTGTCTTTTTTTAAATTTTTTTTTTATAATTGGTGGTGGAATGCTTCATTCTTTTTCGGTTGTTTCCTATTATTTAAATAATATTAGTTTTATACACAGTTTTAATTATAATTTTAAGTGATTAAATAGTTATATATGATTTTTTGTAAATAATTTATGTTTTTTTTATTAAGATAATAAAATTATAGATATTTATTATTAAGGATTAATGGGGTAAATTAATATATTTGCATGTGTTTTCATATCTCATTTTTCTGTTTTATTAAATTATTATTTTTATATATACACATATACAAACATATCTTATTTTATTTTTCTCTATAAAAATATGTATTGATTATTTTAAATTACTGCTTAAAACAAATCAACCACAACACACACTCATAAAAATTACCTGTAAAAAAACTCTGTGAAAACTCCCTTAAACTAAAACTAACTTATACCAAAGTCTGAACATATAAAAAAGAAAGGAAAATCAATTGTTTGACTTATTTTTTAAAATCAAATAATCAGCTAAATATAATACAATATTTAATTAAATAAGGCGGAGGTTTTAACCTAAAAAATATCTCGTTTTATTACTTTATTTTAATCAAATAGTTAGGGCTGTGAAATTAATTATATAAAATATACACACATATATCCTTTAAAACTCAAATTTAGAACTTCTTAAAAAATATATAAATATTTATATAAACCTTCCTCTTTTTAATAATATTGTTTTTAACTATATTCTGAACAAAATGGCCGACATCATCAAATATAAATACAAAAAAAAATATTAGTAGATAGATAGAAATTAAATATACTTAAATAAAATATATATTGTTATATTTAAATAAATAATAATAATTAAGTAAAGTTATTTATATATCAGTTAAATTTAAATCTATTTATCTATAACATAAATACATATACATTATATATAATATTTTCACCGCCATTTTATTAAAATGTCGCCCAATATACTATCACAATATGTATGTACTGTACTGTTGATTTTGAAACTCGCGTCTTATAATATAAATATGGCGAATTAAAAAATAAAATTTACATACTAATTATTTAGTGTTTTTAATATTAAAAAATATATATATTTATTTTAAGAATAATAAAATGAGATTATATAAAATATTATTAAATTATATAGTTAAAAATAATTTTAGTTCATCAAACCAAAAAATGTATGGTAGTGCATTCTTCGTAAAACAGGTCATGTCTATGAACTAGATATCTCAAATTAATCGTAAATGCGTAGATAATTGTCCAATTAGTCCATCATCGCGTGTAGATAAAATTAACTTGTACTATCCCGTTTTGGAAGCGTGAACGGTTTAAAGTTTTCGATAAATTTTCCAATTCAGTTTAACTGAATGAAAGCGGTTGGATTAGGAGAAACTTCGTCTGTCAAAATTTAAAACAATGGTCATACGAGCGAGGGTCGATCATAACCGTGTTAGGAATGAAGACGCAAGCCTTTTAAATTTTTATTTTTTATTTTTCAACGTAATCTCCTTTTAGGTCGATACACTTTTCTCAACGTTGCTACCATTTCTTTAACACTTCCAGAAAATATGATTTCTCAGGGTGCGGCAGTATTTCGTAGCGCAGTTCATGCAATTTGGCCGCGACAATTCTGGATCGGAATTTTGAACGATTTCCTCGTTAAGAACGTCTGCCGCCGGCCTGGCCGCTTTTCATCAAAAACAGATGTTCGACCACGTTTAAATTCGTTGAACCAATATCTTACGGTTTTCATAGATGATGAAGGGTCCCCATAGTTAGCATCCAGTTTCGGTTTTATTACTTCGCATGTTTTTCTATCCAAAAATAAGCAACAAATTACGGATCGATATTCCTTTCATTATTTCCTTTCGATATTCCATTTCATTGCGAAACACGAAATACGAGTGATACAACTGGTTGCCAAATAAATACTAATCTGTGAACTAGAGTGAAATTTAGTAAAGGTGTCGATTGACAGATACACGATGGTAATTTCAACTTCCATCAGAAATGCCACCTGGGGGTCTATTTGAAATTTATCCGTCTCGGATTTTTCCGTTAACGGAAATATTCGATTCGACACGGATTTACCCTATTATTGTATTATCGAATTGGTAATAAACAAATCTGAAGTTAGCAACATAATTTTTTTTAAAAATAATTTTTAATTATTTAAATATATTTAATGTTACAAATTAATTTATTTTAATAATATTGAAATATAAATCACTTTCACTATATTTAGTTGAAACGTCAAAATAACATCAATCGAATACAGAATAAGTCAACTAACTAGCAGTCGGATTTTTTGTAGTATGATTGGAAAAATCCGATTCGATTTTACTTTTTAGTTTCATAATAGCACGGATGAAAAAATCCGCGGCGGATAAATTTCATAATAGACCCCCTGTTTTCAAACACGGGTACTTATTGATCGACCCTAGTCTAGTCATAAGTCTGTCATCTCTTTTTGCTTCTGTATTTTTTACTAAATTATATTATTATAAACAAGTTTTCGTTGTAGAATATGCTTTCCACGATGCAAATTCTATTTATGCAGAGTATTAATGACAATGGAAATGTCTTTCGAAAGAACTGGCGGATCCACCATCGCTGGAGTGCATTCCAACTGTACGTTGTTCGTTATTGTCAACAATGGGCGTTCCCAAGACACTGAGGTCTCACTAAGAACAAAGGAATATTTCGTATAAAATTTGGTGAGGCTTCACTAAAAACAGTGAGCATCTCAATGTGCTGCATACGATATCTGAAAAGTGTTTTAAACCTCCATTACTATATTACAATCAACCCTAAAAAAATGTACTATTGTGTACGATAAGTCAAACAACATATTAGATCTAGTTTTATTTACCATTAAACCTAATTGTCGGATATCTAGTGAATTTTTGGTATTCATGGTATCTGTAGCGCATGTAGCAACATGTTGCATTTAATAATGCCAATCCCGTCATATATTTATTGGGCTTTTAAACACCGCCTAGTTAGCGCCACTTCCTATGCGAGCGAAAGGTGATATTTGTTTATATGTGAAAAACAGTTACTTTGCTTTAGAAAGCGAATAAGTAATCTGCGAGTATTCTTTCCGAAGATTCTTCAGGTTTTAAAGAGTTCTACCTCATCCCTATAAATATAAAATTGCTTTCCTTTCAACATGCATCGTGTATCACACTTCTTCATCTTACTTTTCAAATTTATCACTCATATTGGATCCGCAATTTTGAGTTTCCAAGAAAGCCATTTTGTTTTGAGGACATTATTATCCCGTACTTTTGCTTAGTCGTTGTTAAGAACAGTTATCTAGTTCGAGAAAAGGTTCTCTTTTCGAAAAATAATTAAAATTAAAATTGTTTGACCTATGATACTTTAATCATTGTAAAATGATTAGTTATTATTTCACATAACTTCCAAAAAGGACAACATACACACGAAGTAAGACAAAAGTACGAAATTTAAAATTTAGAACAAATTTTTTTAAATACGTCATCTTGAATTTCCAAGTAGTCTGTGTGATTATCTCCAAAATTAGACATTGTGTATGGGTAATATTTGAGAATAATTTGAGGTGTTTGGAAGTACTTTTTGGTCAAAGAGTATGGTCCGATTAACGAAGAATGTCACTAAACATGCCGATTAACTTAATCGTCGAATTTACTAGATTTCATCCAAAATTATAAATAATTATGTTATTGTCAATTACACAATTCAGCTTTATGTGATTAAGATTGAAAACTCCTGGATCGGAATTGACACACAACGACGCTCACACTAATCACATAATAAGCAATTTTTTGCTTTTAATTCAATTAAACAATGTGCCATCATCATGTGTCCTACTACTACTACTTACTAAATTAATTACCGTTACCGGGCCAACGCGCCAAAATTTAACATTACCTTAAAATCATATTTGTATCAGCCTTGAGGAAAATTGTACTATCTTGTTGTATAGTTGTATAGTGGACACGTTCAGAATATTTCAGCGAGTATACTACGCTATAATAACCATAAACTCTAGTCTACATAATATAAAAATACGATCCTTAAACATAAAATTAAATAGTTCAATAGTTGTTAACATAAATAAAAGTAATTATATTTAATGATATCAAATTCTATAAAAATATTAATAAAATTATATAAAAGCAAACATTTTATTAGAAATTAAAATGATCAATAATTTTTCTATTTTATTTTATTTCACTTCACATTTAAAATGGTGGCCGTATTCGAATACGTTCGTTAAAGCGATGTATTTGGACACGTTCATACTTGCTTTGTATATTATATATATTTTTTGTTTTGGTTTAAAACATGTGGTGGTGGGTGGGACGGTGGTGAATTATTTAAAAGTGATAAACTACTTTTTATCGAGCATTTTTTTTATCACCCGGAAATCGCGTCTTCGGACAAATATAATCGGTAAATATTTTTATTAAGCTTCTCTTACGTGATGTCTGTCTTGGCAGCGTTTTAGGCGAACTGGCTTTATATATTTTTATTTTCTAGTTAAATTTGTTGTTGTACATTGTGCTTAGCTGTGAAATATCGATAAATGTAATCCACATCTAAATGATTATACGAATTTTTTTATTTTCTTCATAAAATGATTAGCCCAGATTCAGATTTTCTCTCATTTTTTTTCTTCAGATCATATCCTCTATGCTGTTGTTGCCAGTAGATTTAAATTTTGGTAAAGTGTTAAAAAAACTTATACCGGGGAGACTTAGGGGCAGGGGTTGTAGTTTATTAATTTTAATATTGGTTGGTTGCATGCACTATGTAAAAATAAAAAATGCACACACTTTAGAAGAGCAAGAGTTTCAAGTACGATATTATTTGTATATTTTGTTTAAAGATGTCAGATTTTTAACCGCCACCATTTTGTTTAAAATGTGTGTATACCATAAATACAAATTTGACATCTTTAAAATAATTTTATAAATAACTGAATGTCACAAGATATATTTAATCCGCATATATAATTTTAATATTTTTTTTACATCAAATTTAAACAGGAATAACAACATAACCTACAAAACATAAACGTGGCCATGTTGAACGGATTCATAGTATACAAAAAATGCTTCCCGGGAAATTTAAAATTTCATTCGCAAACTCAGTAACGTACCATTTTATATAAATTATAATATCTATATATTATATAAAAAACATACAGGTAAATATAAAAATTAAACAAAATGGTGGATACTGCCACTTTCGCCTGACACCTCAATATATCTTTATAAAATAGCGTGTCGAATTTAAAAAAAAGTAAAAAAAAACATTTGAATTTATTTTGTTTGAATTTATATTTAAAACAATCATCGAATTACATAATTGTATTATTATTGTTAATTTTATAAAAAAAATTATTATTCATAAAATTATGATGATTTTAAAAAAAAAGTATATATAAATGTAAAACTACTTCCAGAATATAATAATAATAATAATAAATATAAATAAAATCCTCCACGTGTTTTTCGAAAAAACAAAATGTCGGACTAAAAATATCGACATCATTATAATTATAATATATTATTTAAGATTTTATTTATAACTTTATAGTTTTTTTTATTATATTATTTTATTTCTAAACGTAACTAATTATTATATAATTATTACTTAATTAATACAAAATATATTATATAATATAATCGAGAGATACAGAGTTTATATATAGGTATATAAAAAATAAATTTAAATTAAAACAAATTAATTATTTTTCCGTTTATTTTTTTTTATTTGTTATAAAATTTATTATTATTTTTTTTTTATTTTTATTTTTTTATAAATTTTATTTACTATATATGAATAGATAATTCAATTGAAATACAAACAAAACAAAAAAATTATATATTATAAATAAATACTTATTTTATTATTACAAAAATAATTATTAAATTAATGATATATATATATATATATATATATATATATATATATATATATATATATATATATATATATATATATATATATATAAATATATATATATATATATATATAAATACCTAAAAACAACAAACATGAAATTAAAACAAAAAAAAATCTATGAAAAAATGAAATACAATTATTTAAATTTTGAAATTACATATTTAAAAATTTAATAAATTTGTTGACGTTTAATTTTATGATGAAAGCGGGTCTCTTGATAATGAGGAAGGTATGTATAGAGTATCTTTTGGTAAAAAATTTGGCGCCCAACGTGGGGCATCTTTAATATGACACAAGATCCTCTTTTTTAAGAAAATGTATTTATCGTATTTGAACAATTCAACCAGAAATTTGGGGGAACTAAATAGATATGATTGATAAGAGGAATACAATTTTCGTCCTCGGTAGCAGTGTAAATAGTGCAGTTTTTAATATGTCATGTGTTGTATGTTGGTTTTCTTAATACCTCAAGCCATAGTTGTCGGCTTTATAATATAACATAAATATATATTTATATATTTGTTTTAAATAAAAGACGAATGGTGATGCTATCGAAGGTATATACCGTACTTATTGCGGTAAACGGTATTAAATACAAACAGTTTGGTGACCCCGACACTACACAAATTTTTTTTACATAGATTTACAAATATTTGGTCATTTCCTAGAGAATCCTAGAATTTTGATTGGAACAGCGTTGTAAGATTTCCAGAATTGTGTTTCATTCACTTTCGAATAAGGAATATTTGTCTAGCTCCATACCGATCGATTTATTGGCTATCACAGGAAGACCGTGGTTCCTGCGAAACGTTTCCCCTCCTAAATTTAGCTCAATAGGTTTGTATAAGTACCAAATGACATATTGTAATTGGTGTATTGTAGGTAATTGTAATACAATGTTTGGGAAAAATCAACGGAAGGTTGCCAATGAAAAGCGCGGTTGTCGAAAAAATCGTATTTTGAAAATCGGTCACATTTTGTATTCGAACCTGCATTGCAGACGAATAAGGCGACATATTTCAGGAATTTAAACTCAGCTCTACTCAAAATAACCGAAACATACGGAATTTGTGACAATAAATTGTATATGCTCAAAATCAGAAAGGCCTATTATTCGCTTTATCAATAATCATTTTGAACCGGAAAATCAACAATAAAATGTTTTCGATTTTTTTGCGAAAATCCCTGATGGTTAGCCTTACTGTTTTTTACCGGATAAAATTTATTGTCCCAGATTCTGTAAGTTTCGGTTATTTCCGATAAATGTGGGAATTTTGAGTGGAGCTGCGTTTAAATTACCGCAAAAAATGTGCCCGGTTGAAAAATGTGCCCGGTTTTCAAAGTGCGGTACTTCCGATAACCGCACTTTCCGAGTGTAAATTACCGGTTGATTCTTGCTCAGCATGTTATTCGCATTACCAAGAATCATTTTGAACCGGAAAATCAACAATAAAATGTTTTCGATTTTTTTGCGAAAATCCCTGATGGTTAGCCTTACTGTTTTTTACCGGATAAAATTTATTGTCCCAGATTCTGTAAGTTTCGGTTATTTCCGATAAATGTGGGAATTTTGAGTGGAGCTGCGTTTAAATTACCGCAATAAATGTGCCCGGTTGAAAAATGTGCCCGGTTTTCAAAGTGCGGTACTTCCGATAACCGCACTTTCCGAGTGTAAGTTACCGGTTGATTCTTGCTCAGCATGTTATTCGCATTACCAAGAATCATTTTGAACCGGAAAATCAACAATAAAATGTTTTCGATTTTTTTGCGAAAATCCCTGATGGTTAGCCTTACTGTTTTTTACCGGATAAAATTTATTGTCCCAGATTCTGTAAGTTTCGGTTATTTCCGATAAATGTGGGAATTTTGAGTGGAGCTGCGTTTAAATTACCGCAAAAAATGTGCCCAGTTGAAAAATGTGCCCGGTTTTCAAAGTGCGGTACTTCCGATAACCGCACTTTCCGAGTGTAAATTACCGGTTGATTCTTGCTCAGCATGTTATTCGCATTACCAAGAATCATTTTGAACCGGAAAATCAACAATAAAATGTTTTCGATTTTTTTGCGAAAATCCCTGATGGTTAGCCTTACTGTTTTTTACCGGATAAAATTTATTGTCCCAGTTTCTGTAAGTTTCGGTTATTTCCGATAAATGTGGGAATTTTGAGTGGAGCTGCGTTTAAATTACCGCAAAAAATGTGCCCGGTTGAAAAATGGGCCCGGTTTTCAAAGTGCGGTACTTCCGATAACCGCACTTTCCGAGTGTAAATTACCGGTTGATTCTTGCTCAGCATGTTATTCGCATTACCAAGAATCATTTTGAACCGGAAAATCAACAATAAAATGTTTTCGATTTTTTTGCGAAAATCCCTGATGGTTAGCCTTACTGTTTTTACCGGATAAAATTTATTGTCCCAGATTCTGTAAGTTTCGGTTATTTCCGATAAATGTGGGAATTTTGAGTGGAGCTGCGTTTAAATTACCGCAAAAAATGTGCCCGGTTGAAAAATGTGCCCGGTTTTCAAAGTGCGGTACTTCCGATAACCGCACTTTCCGAGTGTAAATTACCGGTTGATTCTTGCTCAGCATGTTATTCGCATTACCAAGAATCATTTTGAACCGGAAAATCAACAATAAAATGTTTTCGATTTTTTTGCGAAAATCCCTGATGGTTAGCCTTACTGTTTTTTACCGGATAAAATTTATTGTCCCAGATTCTGTAAGTTTCGGTTATTTCCGATAAATGTGGGAATTTTGAGTGGAGCTGCGTTTAAATTACCGCAACATGTCGCCTCATTCGGATGCAATCAAATTTCGATTGAAAAATGTGCCCGGTTTTCAAAGTGCGGTACTTCCGATAACCGCACTTTCCGAGTGTAAATTACCGGTTGATTCTTGCTCAGCATGTTATTCGCATTACCAAGAATCATTTTGAACCGGAAAATCAACAATAAAATGTTTTCGATTTTTTTGTGAAAATCCCTGATGGTTAGCCTTACTGTTTTTTACCGGATAACATTTATTGTCCCAGATTCTGTAAGTTTCGGTTATTTCCGATAAATGTGGGAATTTTGAGTAGAGCTGCGTTTAAATTACCGCAAAAAATGTGCCCGGTTGAAAAATGTGCCCGGTTTTCAAAGTGCGGTACTTCCGATAACCGCACTTTCCGAGTGTAAATTACCGGTTGATTCTTGCTCAGCATGTTATTCGCATTACCAAGAATCATTTTGAACCGGAAAATCAACAATAAAATGTTTTCGATTTTTTTGCGAAAATCCCTGATGGTTAGCCTTACTGTTTTTTACCGGATAAAATTTATTGTCCCAGATTCTGTAAGTTTCGGTTATTTCCGATAAATGTGGGAATTTTGAGTGGAGCTGCGTTTAAATTACCGCAAAAAATGTGCCCGGTTGAAAAATGTGCCCGGTTTTCAAAGTGCGGTACTTCCGATAACCGCACTTTCCGAGTGTAAATTACCGGTTGATTCTTGCTCAGCATGTTATTCGCATTACCAAGAATCATTTTGAACCGGAAAATCAACAATAAAATGTTTTCGATTTTTTTGCGAAAATCCCTGATGGTTAGCCTTACTGTTTTTTACCGGATAAAATTTATTGTCCCAGATTCTGTAAGTTTCGGTTATTTCCGATAAATGTGGGAATTTGGAGTGGAGCTGTGTTTAAATTACCGCAAAAAATGTGTCCGGTTGAAAAATGTTCCTGGTTTTCAAAGTGCGGTACTTCCGATAACCGAACTTTCCGAGTGTAAATTACCGGTTGATTCTTGCTCAGCATGTTATTCGCATTACCAAGAATCATTTTGAACCGGAAAATCAACAATAAAATGTTTTCGATTTTTTTGTGAAAATCCCTGATGGTTAGCCTTACTGTTTTTTACCGGATAAAATTTATTGTCCCAGATTCTGTAAGTTTCGGTTATTTCCGATAAATGTGGGAATTTTGAGTGGAGCTGCGTTTAAATTACCGCAAAAAATGTGCCCGGTTGAAAAATGTGCCCGGTTTTCAAAGTGCGGTACTTCCGATAACCGCACTTTCCGAGTGTAAATTACCGGTTGATTCTTGCTCAGCATGTTATTCGCATTACCAAGAATCATTTTGAACCGGAAAATCAACAATAAAATGTTTTCGATTTTTTTGCGAAAATCCCTGATGGTTAGCCTTACTGTTTTTTACCGGATAAAATTTATTGTCCCAGATTCTGTAAGTTTCGGTTATTTCCGATAAATGTGGGAATTTTGAGTGGAGCTGCGTTTAAATTACCGCAAAAAATGTGCCCGGTTAAAAAATGTGCCCGGTTTTCAAAGTGCGGTACTTCCGATAACCGCACTTTCCGAGTGTAAATTACCGGTTGATTCTTGCTCAGCATGTTATTCGCATTACCAAGAATCATTTTGAACCGGAAAATCAACAATAAAATGTTTTCGATTTTTTTGCAAAAATCCCTGATGGTTAGCCTTACTGTTTTTTACCGGATAAAATTTATTGTCCCAGATTCTGTAAGTTTCGGTTATTTCCGATAAATGTGGGAATTTTGAGTGGAGCTGCGTTTAAATTACCGCAAAAAATGTGCCCGGTTGAAAAATGTACCCGGTTTTCAAATTGCGGTACTTCCGATAACCGCACTTTCCGAGTGTAAATTACCGGTTGATTCTTGCTCAGCATGTTATTCGCATTACCAAGAATCATTTTGAACCGGAAAATCAACAATAAAATGTTTTCGATTTTTTTGCGAAAATCCCTGATGGTTAGCCTTACTGTTTTTTACCGGATAAAATTTATTGTCCCAGATTCTGTAAGTTTCGGTTATTTCCGATAAATGTGGGAATTTTGAGTGGAGCTGCGTTTAAATTACCGCAAAAAATGTGCCCGGTTGAAAAATGTGCCCGGTTTTCAAAGTGCGGTACTTCCGATAACCGCACTTTCCGAGTGTAAATTACCGGTTGATTCTTGCTCAGCATGTTATTCGCATTACCAAGAATCATTTTGAACCGGAAAATCAACAATAAAATGTTTTCGATTTTTTTGTGAAAATCCCTGATGGTTAGCCTTACTGTTTTTTAACGGATAACATTTATTGTCCCAGATTCTGTAAGTTTCGGTTATTTCCGATAAATGTGGGAATTTTGAGTGGAGCTGCGTTTAAATTACCGCAAAAAATGTGCCCGGTTGAAAAATGTGCCCGGTTTTCAAAGTGCGGTACTTCCGATAACCGCACTTTCCGAGTGTAAATTACCGGTTGATTCTTGCTCAGCATGTTATTCGCATTACCAAGAATCATTTTGAACCGGAAAATCAACAATAAAATGTTTTCGATTTTTTTGCGAAAATCCCTGATGGTTAGCCTTACTGTTTTTTACCGGATAAAATTTATTGTCCCAGATTCTGTAAGTTTCGGTTATTTCCGATAAATGTGGGAATTTTGAGTGGAGCTGCGTTTAAATTACCGCAACATGTCGCCTCATTCGGATGCAATCAAATTTCGATTGAAAAATGTGCCCGGTTTTCAAAGTGCGGTACTTCCGATAACCGCACTTTCCGAGTGTAAATTACCGGTTGATTCTTGCTCAACATGTTATTCGCATTACCAAGAATCATTTTGAACCGGAAAATCAACAATAAAATGTTTTCGATTTTTTTGCGAAAATCCCTGATGGTTAGCCTTACTGTTTTTTACCGGATAAAATTTATTGTCCCAGATTCTGTAAGTTTCGGTTATTTCCGATAAATGTGGGAATTTTGAGTGGAGCTGCGTTTAAATTACCGCAAAAAATGTGCCCGGTTGAAAAATGTGCCCGGTTTTCAAAGTGCGGTACTTCCGATAACCGCACTTTCCGAGTGTAATTTACCGGTTGATTCTTGCTCAGCATGTTACTCGCATTACCAAGAATCATTTTGAACCGGAAAATCAACAATAAAATGTTTTCGATTTTTTTGCGAAAATCCCTGATGGTTAGCCTTACTGTTTTTTACCGGATAAAATTTATTGTCCCAGATTCTGTAAGTTTCGGTTATTTCCGATAAATGTGGGAATTTTGAGTGGAGCTGCGTTTAAATTACCGCAAAAAATGTGCCCGGTTGAAAAATGTGCCCGGTTTTCAAAGTGCGGTACTTCCGATAACCGAACTTTCCGAGTGTAAATTACCGGTTGATTCTTGCTCAGCATGTTATTCGCATTACCAAGAATCATTTTGAACCGGAAAATCAACAATAAAATGTTTTCGATTTTTTTGCGAAAATCCCTGATGGTTAGCCTTACTGTTTTTTACCGGATAAAATTTATTGTCCCAGATTCTGTAAGTTTCGGTTATTTCCGATAAATGTGGGAATTTTGAGTGGAGCTGCGTTTAAATTACCGCAACATGTCGCCTCATTCGGATGCAATCAAATTTCGATTGAAAAATGTGCCCGGTTTTCAAAGTGCGGTACTTCCGATAACCGCACTTTCCGAGTGTAAATTACCGGTTGATTCTTGCTCAGCATGTTATTCGCATTACCAAGAATCATTTTGAACCGGAAAATCAACAATAAAATGTTTTCGATTTTTTTGCGAAAATCCCTGATGGTTAGCCTTACTGTTTTTTACCGGATAAAATTTATTGTCCCAGATTCTGTAAGTTTCGGTTATTTCCGATAAATGTGGGAATTTTGAGTGGAGCTGCGTTTAAATTACCGCAAAAAATGTGCCCGGTTGAAAAATGTGCCCGGTTTTCAAAGTGCGGTACTTCCGATAACCGCACTTTCCGAGTGTAAATTACCGGTTGATTCTTGCTCAGCATGTTATTCGCATTACCAAGAATCATTTTGAACCGGAAAATCAACAATAAAATGTTTTCGATTTTTTTGCGAAAATCCCTGATGGTTAGCCTTACTGTTTTTTACCGGATAAAATTTATTGTCCCAGATTCTGTAAGTTTCGGTTATTTCCGATAAATGTGGGAATTTTGAGTGGAGCTGCGTTTAAATTACCGCAAAAAATGTGCCCGGTTTTCAAAGTGCGGTACTTCCGATAACCGAACTTTCCGAGTGTAAATTACCGGTTGATTCTTGCTCAGCATGTTATTCGCATTACCAAGAATCATTTTGAACCGGAAAATCAACAATAAAATGTTTTCGATTTTTTTGCGAAAATCCCTGATGGTTAGCCTTACTGTTTTTTACCGGATAAAATTTATTGTCCCAGATTCTGTAAGTTTCGGTTATTTCCGATAAATGTGGGAATTTTGAGTGGAGCTGCGTTTAAATTACCGCAAAAAATGTGCCCGGTTGAAAAATGTGTCCGGTTTTCAAAGTGCGGTACTTCCGATAACCGCACTTTCCGAGTGTAAATTACCGGTTGATTCTTACTCAGCATGTTATTCGCATTACCAAGAATCATTTTGAACCGGAAAATCAACAATAAAATGTTTTCGATTTTTTTGTGAAAATCCCTGATGGTTAGCCTTACTGTTTTTTACCGGATAACATTTATTGTCCCAGATTCTGTAAGTTTCGGTTATTTCCGATAAATGTGGGAATTTTGAGTGGAGCTGCGTTTAAATTACCGCAAAAAATGTGCCCGGTTGAAAAATGTGCCCGGTTTTCAAAGTGCGGTACTTCCGATAACCGCACTTTCCGAGTGTAAATTACCGGTTGATTCTTGCTCAGCATGTTATTCGCATTACCAAGAATCATTTTGAACCGGAAAATCAACAATAAAATGTTTTCGATTTTTTTGCGAAAATCCCTGATGGTTAGCCTTACTGTTTTTTACCGGATAAAATTTATTGTCCCAGATTCTGTAAGTTTCGGTTATTTCCGATAAATGTGGGAATTTTGAGTGGAGCTGCGTTTAAATTACCGCAACATGTCGCCTCATTCGGATGCAATCAAATATCGATTGAAAAATGTGCCCGGTTTTCAAAGTGCGGTACTTCCGATAACCGCACTTTCCGAGTGTAAATTACCGGTTGATTCTTGCTCAGCATGTTATTCGCATTACCAAGAATCATTTTGAACCGGAAAATCAACAATAAAATGTTTTCGATTTTTTTGCGAAAATCCCTGATGTTAGCCTTACTGTTTTTTACCGGATAAAATTTATTGTCCCAGATTCTGTAAGTTTCGGTTATTTCCGATAAATGTGGGAATTTTGAGTGGAGCTGCGTTTAAATTACCGCAAAAAATGTGCCCGGTTGAAAAATGTGCCCGGTTTTCAAAGTGCGGTACTTCCGATAACCGCACTTTCCGAGTGTAATTTACCGGTTGATTCTTGCTCAGCATGTTATTCGCATTACCAAGAATCATTTTGAACCGGAAAATCAACAATAAAATGTTTTCGATTTTTTTGCGAAAATCCCTGATGGTTAGCCTTACTGTTTTTTACCGGATAAAATTTATTGTCCCAGATTCTGTAAGTTTCGGTTATTTCCGATAAATGTGGGAATTTTGAGTGGAGCTGCGTTTAAATTACCGCAACATGTCGCCTCATTCGGATGCAATCAAATTTCGATTGAAAAATGTGCCCGGTTTTCAAAGTGCGGTACTTCCGATAACCGCACTTTCCGAGTGTAAATTACCGGTTGATTCTTGCTCAGCATATTATTCGCATTACCAAGAATCATTTTGAACCGGAAAATCAACAATAAAATGTTTTCGATTTTTTTGTGAAAATCCCTGATGGTTAGCCTTACTGTTTTTTACCGGATAAAATTTATTGTCCCAGATTCTGTAAGTTTCGGTTATTTCCGATAAATGTGGGAATTTTGAGTGGAGCTGCGTTTAAATTACCGCAAAAAATGTGCCCGGTTGAAAAATGTGCCCGGTTTTCAAAGTGCGGTACTTCCGATAACCGCACTTTCCGAGTGTAAATTACCGGTTGATTCTTGCTCAGCATGTTATTCGCATTACCAAGAATCATTTTGAACCGGAAAATCAACAATAAAATGTTTTCGATTTTTTTGTGAAAATCCCTGATGGTTAGCCTTACTGTTTTTTACCGGATAACATTTATTGTCCCAGATTCTGTAAGTTTCGGTTATTTCCGATAAATGTGGGAATTTTGAGTGGAGCTGCGTTTAAATTACCGCAAAAAATGTGCCCGGTTGAAAAATGTGCCCGGTTTTCAAAGTGCGGTACTTCCGATAACCGCACTTTCCGAGTGTAAATTACCGGTTGATTCTTGCTCAGCATGTTATTCGCATTACCAAGAATCATTTTGAACCGGAAAATCAACAATAAAATGTTTTCGATTTTTTTGCGAAAATCCCTGATGGTTAGCCTTACTGTTTTTTACCGGATAAAATTTATTGTCCCAGATTCTGTAAGTTTCGGTTATTTCCGATAAATGTGGGAATTTTGAGTGGAGCTGCGTTTAAATTACCGCAACATGTCGCCTCATTCGGATGCAATCAAATTTCGATTGAAAAATGTGCCCGGTTTTCAA
The DNA here is from genome assembly GCA_963691935.1 of Nephrotoma guestfalica. Taxonomy (NCBI): domain Eukaryota; kingdom Metazoa; phylum Arthropoda; class Insecta; order Diptera; family Tipulidae; genus Nephrotoma; species Nephrotoma guestfalica. Next base: position 11,518,809 of record OY829915.1, read on the forward strand.
AGTGCGGTACTTCCGATAACCGCACTTTCCGAGTGTAAATTACCGGTTGATTCTTGCTCAGCATGTTATTCGCATTACCAAGAATCATTTTGAACCGGAAAATCAACAATAAAATGTTTTCGATTTTTTTGCGAAAATCCCTGATGGTTAGCCTTACTGTTTTTTACCGGATAAAATTTATTGTCCCAGATTCTGTAAGTTTCGGTTATTTCCGATAAATGTGGGAATTTTGAGTGGAGCTGCGTTTAAATTACCGCAAAAAATGTGCCCGGTTGAAAAATGTGCCCGGTTTTCAAAGTGCGGTACTTCCGATAACCGCACTTTCCGAGTGTAATTTACCGGTTGATTCTTGCTCAGCATGTTATTCGCATTACCAAGAATCATTTTGAACCGGAAAATCAACAATAAAATGTTTTCGATTTTTTTGCGAAAATCCCTGATGGTTAGCCTTACTGTTTTTTACCGGATAAAATTTATTGTCCCAGATTCTGTAAGTTTCGGTTATTTCCGATAAATGTGGGAATTTTGAGTGGAGCTGCGTTTAAATTACCGCAAAAAATGTGCCCGGTTGAAAAATGTGCCCGGTTTTCAAAGTGCGGTACTTCCGATAACCGCACTTTCCGAGTGTAAATTACCGGTTGATTCTTGCTCAGCATGTTATTCGCATTACCAAGAATCATTTTGAACCGGAAAATCAACAATAAAATGTTTTCGATTTTTTTGCGAAAATCCCTGATGGTTAGCCTTACTGTTTTTTACCGGATAAAATTTATTGTCCCAGATTCTGTAAGTTTCGGTTATTTCCGTTAAATGTGGGAATTTTGAGTGGAGCTGCGTTTAAATTACCGCAAAAAATGTGCCCGGTTGAAAAATGTGCCCGGTTTTCAAAGTGCGGTACTTCCGATAACCGCACTTTCCGAGTGTAAATTACCGGTTGATTCTTGCTCAGCATGTTATTTGCATTACCAAGAATCATTTTGAACCGGAAAATCAACAATAAAATGTTTTCGATTTTTTTGGGAAAATCCCTGATGGTTAGCCTTACTGTTTTTTACCGAATAAAATTTATTGTCCCAGATTCTGTAAGTTTCGGTTATTTCCGATAAATGTGGGAATTTTGAGTGGAGCTGCGTTTAAATTACCGCAACATGTCGCCTCATTCGGATGCAATCAAATTTCGATTGAAAAATGTGCCCGGTTTTCAAAGTGCGGTACTTCCGATAACCGCACTTTCCGAGTGTAAATTACCGGTTGATTCTTGCTCAGCATGTTATTCGCATTACCAAGAATCATTTTGAACCGGAAAATCAACAATAAAATGTTTTCGATTTTTTTGTGAAAATCCCTGATGGTTAGCCTTACTGTTTTTTACCGGATAAAATTTATTGTCCCAGATTCTGTAAGTTTCGGTTATTTCCGATAAATGTGGGAATTTTGAGTGAAGCTGCGTTTAAATTACCGCAAAGAATGTGCCCGGTTGAAAAATGTGCCCGGTTTTCAAAGTGCGGTACTTCCGATAACCGCACTTTCCGAGTGTAAATTACCGGTTGATTCTTGCTCAGCATGTTATTCGCATTACCAAGAATCATTTTGAACCGGAAAATCAACAATAAAATGTTTTCGATTTTTTTGCGAAAATCCCTGATGGTTAGCCTTACTGTTTTTTACCGGATAAAATTTATTGTCCCAGATTCTGTAAGTTTCGGTTATTTCCGATAAATGTGGGAATTTTGAGTGGAGCTGCGTTTAAATTACCGCAAAAAATGTGCCCGGTTGAAAAATGTGTCCGGTTTTCAAAGTGCGGTACTTCCGATAACCGCACTTTCCGAGTGTAAATTACCGGTTGATTCTTGCTCAGCATGTTATTCGCATTACCAAGAATCATTTTGAACCGGAAAATCAACAATAAAATGTTTTCGATTTTTTTGCGAAAATCCCTGATGGTTAGCCTTACTGTTTTTTACCGGATAAAATTTATTGTCCCAGATTCTGTAAGTTTCGGTTATTTCCGATAAATGTGGGAATTTTGAGTGGAGCTGCGTTTAAATTACCGCAAAAAATGTGCCCGGTTGAAAAATGTGCCCGGTTTTCAAAGTGCGGTACTTCCGATAACCGCACTTTCCGAGTGTAAATTACCGGTTGATTCTTGCTCAGCATGTTATTCGCATTACGAAGAATCATTTTGAACCGGAAAATCAACAATAAAATGTTTTCGATTTTTTTGCGAAAATCCCTGATGGTTAGCCTTACTGTTTTTTACCGGATAAAATTTATTGTCCCAGATTCTGTAAGTTTCGGTTATTTCCGATAAATGTGGGAATTTTGAGTGGAGCTGCGTTTAAATTACCGCAAAAAATGTGCCCGGTTGAAAAATGTGCCCGGTTTTCAAAGTGCGGTACTTCCGATAACCGCACTTTCCGAGTGTAAATTACCGGTTGATTCTTGCTCAGCATGTTATTCGCATTACCAAGAATCATTTTGAACCGGAAAATCAACAATAAAATGTTTTCGATTTTTTTGCGAAAATCCCTGATGGTTAGCCTTACTGTTTTTTACCGGATAAAATTTATTGTCCCAGATTCTGTAAGTTTCGGTTATTTCCGATAAATGTGGGAATTTTGAGTGGAGCTGCGTTTAAATTACCGCAACATGTCGCCTCATTCGGATGCAATCAAATTTCGATTGAAAAATGTGCCCGGTTTTCAAAGTGCGGTACTTCCGATAACCGCACTTTCCGAGTGTAAATTACCGGTTGATTCTTGCTCAGCATGTTATTCGCATTACCAAGAATCATTTTGAACCGGAAAATCAACAATAAAATGTTTTCGATTTTTTTGTGAAAATTCCTGATGGTTAGCCTTACTGTTTTTTACCGGATAAAATTTATTGTCCCAGATTCTGTAAGTTTCGGTTATTTCCGATAAATGTGGGAATTTGGAGTGGAGCTGTGTTTAAATTACCGCAAAAAATGTGCCCGGTTGAAAAATGTGCCCGGTTTTCAAAGTGCGGTACTTCCGATAACCGCACTTTCCGAGTGTAAATTACCGGTTGATTCTTGCTCAGCATGTTATTCGCATTACCAAGAATCATTTTGAACCGGAAAATCAACAATAAAATGTTTTCGATTTTTTTGCGAAAATCCCGGTTTTCAAAGTGCGGTACTTCCGATAACCGCACTTTCCGAGTGTAAATTACCGGTTGATTCTTGCTCAGCATGTTATTCGCATTACCAAGAATCATTTTGAACCGGAAAATCAACAATAAAATGTTTTCGATTTTTTTGCGAAAATCCCTGATGGTTAGCCTTACTGTTTTTTACCGGATAAAATTTATTGTCCCAGATTCTGTAAGTTTCGGTTATTTCCGATAAATGTGGGAATTTTGAGTGGAGCTGCGTTTAAATTACCGCAACATGTCGCCTCATTCGGATGCAATCAAATTTCGATTGAAAAATGTTCCTGGTTTTCAAAGTGCGGTACTTCCGATAACCGAACTTTCCGAGTGTAAATTACCGGTTGATTCTTGCTCAGCATGTTATTCGCATTACCAAGAATCATTTTGAACCGGAAAATCAACAATAAAATGTTTTCGATTTTTTTGCGAAAATCCCTGATGGTTAGCCTTACTGTTTTTTACCGGATAAAATTTATTGTCCCAGATTCTGTAAGTTTCGGTTATTTCCGATAAATGTGGGAATTTTGAGTGGAGCTGCGTTTAAATTACCGCAAAAAATGTGCCCGGTTGAAAAATGTGCCCGGTTTTCAAAGTGCGGTACTTCCGATAACCGCACTTTCCGAGTGTAAATTACCGGTTGATTCTTGCTCAGCATGTTATTCGCATTACCAAGAATCATTTTGAACCGGAAAATCAACAATAAAATGTTTTCGATTTTTTTGCGAAAATCCCTGATGGTTAGCCTTACTGTTTTTACCGGATAAAATTTATTGTCCCAGATTCTGTAAGTTTCGGTTATTTCCGATAAATGTGGGAATTTTGAGTGGAGCTGCGTTTAAATTACCGCAAAAAATGTGCCCGGTTGAAAAATGTGCCCGGTTTTCAAAGTGCGGTACTTCCGATAACCGCACTTTCCGAGTGTAAATTACCGGTTGATTCTTGCTCAGCATGTTATTCGCATTACCAAGAATCATTTTGAACCGGAAAATCAACAATAAAATGTTTTCGATTTTTTTGCGAAAATCCCTGATGGTTAGCCTTACTGTTTTTTACCGGATAAAATTTATTGTCCCAGATTCTGTAAGTTTCGGTTATTTCCGATAAATGTGGGAATTTTGAGTGGAGCTGCGTTTAAATTACCGCAACATGTCGCCTCATTCGGATGCAATCAAATTTCGATTGAAAAATGTGCCCGGTATTCAAAGTGCGGTACTTCCGATAACCGCACTTTCCGAGTGTAAATTACCGGTTGATTCTTGCTCAGCATGTTATTCGCATTACCAAGAATCATTTTGAACCGGAAAATCAACAATAAAATGTTTTCGATTTTTTTGCGAAAATCCCTGATGGTTAGCCTTACTGTTTATTACCGGATAAAATTTATTGTCCCAGATTCTGTAAGTTTCGGTTATTTCCGATAAATGTGGGAATTTTGAGTGGAGCTGCGTTTAAATTACCGCAAAAAATGTGCCCGGTTGAAAAATGTGCCCGGTTTTCAAAGTGCGGTACTTCCGATAACCGCACTTTCCGAGTGTAAATTACCGGTTGATTCTTGCTCAGCATGTTATTCGCATTACCAAGAATCATTTTGAACCGGAAAATCAACAATAAAATGTTTTCGATTTTTTTGCGAAAATCCCTGATGGTTAGCCTTACTGTTTTTTACCGGATAAAATTTATTGTCCCAGATTCTGTAAGTTTCGGTTATTTCCGATAAATGTGGGAATTTTGAGTGGAGCTGCGTTTAAATTACCGCAAAAAATGTGCCCGATTGAAAAATGTGCCCGGTTTTCAAAGTGCGGTACTTCCGATAACCGCACTTTCCGAGTGTAAATTACCGGTTGATTCTTGCTCAGCATGTTATTCGCATTACCAAGAATCATTTTGAACCGGAAAATCAACAATAAAATGTTTTCGATTTTTTTGCGAAAATCCCTGATGTTAGCCTTACTGTTTATTACCGGATAAAATTTATTGTCCGAAATTCTGTAAGTTTCGGTTATTTCCGATAAATGTGGGAATTTTGAGTGGAGCTGCGTTTAAATTACCGCAAAAAATGTGCCCGGTTGAAAAATGTGCCCGGTTTTCAAAGTGCGGTACTTCCGATAACCGCACTTTCCGAGTGTAAATTACCGGTTGATTCTTGCTCAGCATGTTATTCGCATTACCAAAAATCATTTTGAACCGGAAAATCAACAATAAAATGTTTTCGATTTTTTTGCGAAAATCCCTGATGGTTAGCCTTACTGTTTTTTACCGGATAAAATTTATTGTCCCAGATTCTGTAAGTTTCGGTTATTTCCGATAAATGTGGGAATTTTGAGTGGAGCTGCGTTTAAATTACCGCAAAAAATGTGCCCGGTTGAAAAATGTGCCCGGTTTTCAAAGTGCGGTACTTCCGATAACCGCACTTTCCGAGTGTAAGTTACCGGTTGATTCTTGCTCAGCATGTTATTCGCATTACCAAGAATCATTTTGAACCGGAAAATCAACAATAAAATGTTTTCGATTTTTTTGCGAAAATCCCTGATGGTTAGCCTTACTGTTTTTTATCGGATAAAATTTATTGTCCCAGATTCTGTAAGTTTCGGTTATTTCCGATAAATGTGGGAATTTTGAGTGGAGCTGCGTTTAAATTACCGCAAAAAATGTGCCCGGTTTTCAAATTGCGGTACTTCCGATAACCGCACTTTCCGAGTGTAAATTACCGGTTGATTCTTGCTCAGCATGTTATTCGCATTACCAAGAATCATTTTGAACCGGAAAATCAACAATAAAATGTTTTCGATTTTTTTGCGAAAATCCCTGATGGTTAGCCTTACTGTTTTTTACCGGATAAAATTTATTGTCCCAGATTCTGTAAGTTTCGGTTATTTCCGATAAATGTGGGAATTTTGAGTGGAGCTGCGTTTAAATTACCGCAACATGTCGCCTCATTCGGATGCAATCAAATTTCGATTGAAAAATGTGCCCGGTTTTCAAAGTGCGGTACTTCCGATAACCGCACTTTCCGAGTGTAAATTACCGGTTGATTCTTGCTCAGCATGTTATTCGCATTACCAAGAATCATTTTGAACCGGAAAATCAACAATAAAATGTTTTCGATTTTTTTGCGAAAATCCCTGATGGTTAGCCTTACTGTTTTTTACCGGATAAAATTTATTGTCCCAGATTCTGTAAGTTTCGGTTATTTCCGATAAATGTGGGAATTTTGAGTGGAGCTGCGTTTAAATTACCGCAACATGTCGCCTCATTCGGATGCAATCAAATTTCGATTGAAAAATGTGCCCGGTTTTCAAAGTGCGGTACTTCCGATAACCGCACTTTCCGAGTGTAAATTACCGGTTGATTCTTGCTCAGCATATTATTCGCATTACCAAGAATCATTTTGAACCGGAAAATCAACAATAAAATGTTTTCGATTTTTTTGTGAAAATCCCTGATGGTTAGCCTTACTGTTTTTTACCGGATAAAATTTATTGTCCCAGATTCTGTAAGTTTCGGTTATTTCCGATAAATGTGGGAATTTTGAGTGGAGCTGCGTTTAAATTACCGCAAAAAATGTGCCCGGTTGAAAAATGTGCCCGGTTTTCAAAGTGCGGTACTTCCGATAACCGCACTTTCCGAGTGTAAATTACCGGTTGATTCTTGCTCAGCATGTTATTCGCATTACCAAGAATCATTTTGAACCGGAAAATCAACAATAAAATGTTTTCGATTTTTTTGCGAAAATCCCTGATGGTTAGCCTTACTGTTTTTTACCGGATAAAATTTATTGTCCCAGATTCTGTAAGTTTCGGTTATTTCCGATAAATGTGGGAATTTTGAGTGGAGCTGCGTTTAAATTACCGCAACATGTCGCCTCATTCGGATGCAATCAAATTTCGATTGAAAAATGTGCCCGGTTTTCAAAGTGCGGTACTTCCGATAACCGCACTTTCCGAGTGTAAATTACCGGTTGATTCTTGCTCAGCATGTTATTCGCATTACCAAGAATCATTTTGAACCGGAAAATCAACAATAAAATGTTTTCGATTTGTTTGCGAAAATCCCTGATGGTTAGCCTTACTGTTTTTTACCAGATAAAATTTATTGTCCCAGATTCTGTAAGTTTCGGTTATTTCCGATAAATGTGGGAATTTTGAGTGGAGCTGCGTTTAAATTACCGCAACATGTCGCCTCATTCGGATGCAATCAAATTTCGATTGAAAAATGTGCCCGGTTTTCAAAGTGCGGTACTTCCGACAACCGCACTTTCCGAGTGTAAATTACCGGTTGATTCTTGCTCAGCATGTTATTCGCATTACCAAGAATCATTTTGAACCGGAAAATCAACAATAAAATGTTTTCGATTTTTTTGCGAAAATCCCTGATGGTTAGCCTTACTGTTTTTTACCGGATAAAATTTATTGTCCCAGATTCTGTAAGTTTCGGTTATTTCCGATAAATGTGGGAATTTTGAGTGGAGCTGCGTTTAAATTACCGCAACATGTCGCCTCATTCGGATGCAATCAAATTTCGATTGAAAAATGTGCCCGGTATTCAAAGTGCGGTACTTCCGATAACCGCACTTTCCGAGTGTAAATTACCGGTTGATTCTTGCTCAGCATGTTATTCGCATTACCAAGAATCATTTTGAACCGGAAAATCAACAATAAAATGTTTTCGATTTTTTTGTGAAAATCCCTGATGGTTAGCCTTACTGTTTTTTACCGGATAAAATTTATTGTCCCAGATTCTGTAAGTTTCGGTTATTTCCGATAAATGTGGGAATTTTGAGTGGAGCTGCGTTTAAATTACCGCAACATGTCGCCTCATTCGGATGCAATCAAATTTCGATTGAAAAATGTGCCCGGTATTCAAAGTGCGGTACTTCCGATAACCGCACTTTCCGAGTGTAAATTACCGGTTGATTCTTGCTCAGCATGTTATTCGCATTACCAAGAATCATTTTGAACCGGAAAATCAACAATAAAATGTTTTCGATTTGTTTGCGAAAATCCCTGATGGTTAGCCTTACTGTTTTTTACCAGATAAAATTTATTGTCCCAGATTCTGTAAGTTTCGGTTATTTCCGATAAATGTGGGAATTTTGAGTGGAGCTGCGTTTAAATTACCGCAACATGTCGCCTCATTCGGATGCAATCAAATTTCGATTGAAAAATGTGCCCGGTTTTCAAAGTGCGGTACTTCCGATAACCGCACTTTCCGAGTGTAAATTACCGGTTGATTCTTGCTCAGCATATTATTCGCATTACCAAGAATCATTTTGAACCGGAAAATCAACAATAAAATGTTTTCGATTTTTTTGTGAAAATCCCTGATGGTTAGCCTTACTGTTTTTTACCGGATAAAATTTATTGTCCCAGATTCTGTAAGTTTCGGTTATTTCCGATAAATGTGGGAATTTTGAGTGGAGCTGCGTTTAAATTACCGCAAAAAATGTGCCCGGTTGAAAAATGTGCCCGGTTTTCAAAGTGCGGTACTTCCGATAACCGCACTTTCCGAGTGTAAATTACCGGTTGATTCTTGCTCAGCATGTTATTCGCATTACCAAGAATCATTTTGAACCGGAAAATCAACAATAAAATGTTTTCGATTTTTTTGTGAAAATCCCTGATGGTTAGCCTTACTGTTTTTTACCGGATAACATTTATTGTCCCAGATTCTGTAAGTTTCGGTTATTTCCGATAAATGTGGGAATTTTGAGTGGAGCTGCGTTTAAATTACCGCAAAAAATGTGCCCGGTTGAAAAATGTGCCCGGTTTTCAAAGTGCGGTACTTCCGATAACCGCACTTTCCGAGTGTAAATTACCGGTTGATTCTTGCTCAGCATGTTATTCGCATTACCAAGAATCATTTTGAACCGGAAAATCAACAATAAAATGTTTTCGATTTTTTTGCGAAAATCCCTGATGGTTAGCCTTACTGTTTTTTACCGGATAAAATTTATTGTCCCAGATTCTGTAAGTTTCGGTTATTTCCGATAAATGTGGGAATTTTGAGTGGAGCTGCGTTTAAATTACCGCAACATGTCGCCTCATTCGGATGCAATCAAATTTCGATTGAAAAATGTGCCCGGTTTTCAAAGTGCGGTACTTCCGATAACCGCACTTTCCGAGTGTAAATTACCGGTTGATTCTTGCTCAGCATGTTATTCGCATTACCAAGAATCATTTTGAACCGGAAAATCAACAATAAAATGTTTTCGATTTTTTTGCGAAAATCCCTGATGGTTAGCCTTACTGTTTTTTACCGGATAAAATTTATTGTCCCAGATTCTGTAAGTTTCGGTTATTTCCGATAAATGTGGGAATTTTGAGTGGAGCTGCGTTTAAATTACCGCAAAAAATGTGCCCGGTTGAAAAATGTGCCCGGTTTTCAAAGTGCGGTACTTCCGATAACCGCACTTTCCGAGTGTAATTTACCGGTTGATTCTTGCTCAGCATGTTATTCGCATTACCAAGAATCATTTTGAACCGGAAAATCAACAATAAAATGTTTTCGATTTTTTTGCGAAAATCCCTGATGGTTAGCCTTACTGTTTTTTACCGGATAAAATTTATTGTCCCAGATTCTGTAAGTTTCGGTTATTTCCGATAAATGTGGGAATTTTGAGTGGAGCTGCGTTTAAATTACCGCAAAAAATGTGCCCGGTTGAAAAATGTGCCCGGTTTTCAAAGTGCGGTACTTCCGATAACCGCACTTTCCGAGTGTAAATTACCGGTTGATTCTTGCTCAGCATGTTATTCGCATTACCAAGAATCATTTTGAACCGGAAAATCAACAATAAAATGTTTTCGATTTTTTTGCGAAAATCCCTGATGGTTAGCCTTACTGTTTTTTACCGGATAAAATTTATTGTCCCAGATTCTGTAAGTTTCGGTTATTTCCGTTAAATGTGGGAATTTTGAGTGGAGCTGCGTTTAAATTACCGCAAAAAATGTGCCCGGTTGAAAAATGTGCCCGGTTTTCAAAGTGCGGTACTTCCGATAACCGCACTTTCCGAGTGTAAATTACCGGTTGATTCTTGCTCAGCATGTTATTTGCATTACCAAGAATCATTTTGAACCGGAAAATCAACAATAAAATGTTTTCGATTTTTTTGGGAAAATCCCTGATGGTTAGCCTTACTGTTTTTTACCGAATAAAATTTATTGTCCCAGATTCTGTAAGTTTCGGTTATTTCCGATAAATGTGGGAATTTTGAGTGGAGCTGCGTTTAAATTACCGCAACATGTCGCCTCATTCGGATGCAATCAAATTTCGATTGAAAAATGTGCCCGGTTTTCAAAGTGCGGTACTTCCGATAACCGCACTTTCCGAGTGTAAATTACCGGTTGATTCTTGCTCAGCATGTTATTCGCATTACCAAGAATCATTTTGAACCGGAAAATCAACAATAAAATGTTTTCGATTTTTTTGTGAAAATCCCTGATGGTTAGCCTTACTGTTTTTTACCGGATAAAATTTATTGTCCCAGATTCTGTAAGTTTCGGTTATTTCCGATAAATGTGGGAATTTTGAGTGGAGCTGCGTTTAAATTACCGCAAAAAATGTGCCCGGTTGAAAAATGTGCCCGGTTTTCAAAGTGCGGTACTTCCGATAACCGCACTTTCCGAGTGTAAATTACCGGTTGATTCTTGCTCAGCATGTTATTCGCATTACCAAGAATCATTTTGAACCGGAAAATCAACAATAAAATGTTTTCGATTTTTTTGCGAAAATCCCTGATGGTTAGCCTTACTGTTTTTTACCGGATAAAATTTATTGTCCCAGATTCTGTAAGTTTCGGTTATTTCCGATAAATGTGGGAATTTTGAGTGGAGCTGCGTTTAAATTACCGCAAAAAATGTGCCCGGTTGAAAAATGTGTCCGGTTTTCAAAGTGCGGTACTTCCGATAACCGCACTTTCCGAGTGTAAATTACCGGTTGATTCTTGCTCAGCATGTTATTCGCATTACCAAGAATCATTTTGAACCGGAAAATCAACAATAAAATGTTTTCGATTTTTTTGCGAAAATCCCTGATGGTTAGCCTTACTGTTTTTTACCGGATAAAATTTATTGTCCCAGATTCTGTAAGTTTCGGTTATTTCCGATAAATGTGGGAATTTTGAGTGGAGCTGCGTTTAAATTACCGCAAAAAATGTGCCCGGTTGAAAAATGTGCCCGGTTTTCAAAGTGCGGTACTTCCGATAACCGCACTTTCCGAGTGTAAATTACCGGTTGATTCTTGCTCAGCATGTTATTCGCATTACGAAGAATCATTTTGAACCGGAAAATCAACAATAAAATGTTTTCGATTTTTTTGCGAAAATCCCTGATGGTTAGCCTTACTGTTTTTTACCGGATAAAATTTATTGTCCCAGATTCTGTAAGTTTCGGTTATTTCCGATAAATGTGGGAATTTTGAGTGGAGCTGCGTTTAAATTACCGCAAAAAATGTGCCCGGTTGAAAAATGTGCCCGGTTTTCAAAGTGCGGTACTTCCGATAACCGCACTTTCCGAGTGTAAATTACCGGTTGATTCTTGCTCAGCATGTTATTCGCATTACCAAGAATCATTTTGAACCGGAAAATCAACAATAAAATGTTTTCGATTTTTTTGCGAAAATCCCTGATGGTTAGCCTTACTGTTTTTTACCGGATAAAATTTATTGTCCCAGATTCTGTAAGTTTCGGTTATTTCCGATAAATGTGGGAATTTTGAGTGGAGCTGCGTTTAAATTACCGCAACATGTCGCCTCATTCGGATGCAATCAAATTTCGATTGAAAAATGTGCCCGGTTTTCAAAGTGCGGTACTTCCGATAACCGCACTTTCCGAGTGTAAATTACCGGTTGATTCTTGCTCAGCATGTTATTCGCATTACCAAGAATCATTTTGAACCGGAAAATCAACAATAAAATGTTTTCGATTTTTTTGTGAAAATTCCTGATGGTTAGCCTTACTGTTTTTTACCGGATAAAATTTATTGTCCCAGATTCTGTAAGTTTCGGTTATTTCCGATAAATGTGGGAATTTGGAGTGGAGCTGTGTTTAAATTACCGCAAAAAATGTGCCCGGTTGAAAAATGTGCCCGGTTTTCAAAGTGCGGTACTTCCGATAACCGCACTTTCCGAGTGTAAATTACCGGTTGATTCTTGCTCAGCATGTTATTCGCATTACCAAGAATCATTTTGAACCGGAAAATCAACAATAAAATGTTTTCGATTTTTTTGCGAAAATCCCGGTTTTCAAAGTGCGGTACTTCCGATAACCGCACTTTCCGAGTGTAAATTACCGGTTGATTCTTGCTCAGCATGTTATTCGCATTACCAAGAATCATTTTGAACCGGAAAATCAACAATAAAATGTTTTCGATTTTTTTGCGAAAATCCCTGATGGTTAGCCTTACTGTTTTTTACCGGATAAAATTTATTGTCCCAGATTCTGTAAGTTTCGGTTATTTCCGATAAATGTGGGAATTTTGAGTGGAGCTGCGTTTAAATTACCGCAACATGTCGCCTCATTCGGATGCAATCAAATTTCGATTGAAAAATGTTCCTGGTTTTCAAAGTGCGGTACTTCCGATAACCGAACTTTCCGAGTGTAAATTACCGGTTGATTCTTGCTCAGCATGTTATTCGCATTACCAAGAATCATTTTGAACCGGAAAATCAACAATAAAATGTTTTCGATTTTTTTGCGAAAATCCCTGATGGTTAGCCTTACTGTTTTTTACCGGATAAAATTTATTGTCCCAGATTCTGTAAGTTTCGGTTATTTCCGATAAATGTGGGAATTTTGAGTGGAGCTGCGTTTAAATTACCGCAAAAAATGTGCCCGGTTGAAAAATGTGCCCGGTTTTCAAAGTGCGGTACTTCCGATAACCGCACTTTCCGAGTGTAAATTACCGGTTGATTCTTGCTCAGCATGTTATTCGCATTACCAAGAATCATTTTGAACCGGAAAATCAACAATAAAATGTTTTCGATTTTTTTGCGAAAATCCCTGATGGTTAGCCTTACTGTTTTTACCGGATAAAATTTATTGTCCCAGATTCTGTAAGTTTCGGTTATTTCCGATAAATGTGGGAATTTTGAGTGGAGCTGCGTTTAAATTACCGCAAAAAATGTGCCCGGTTGAAAAATGTGCCCGGTTTTCAAAGTGCGGTACTTCCGATAACCGCACTTTCCGAGTGTAAATTACCGGTTGATTCTTGCTCAGCATGTTATTCGCATTACCAAGAATCATTTTGAACCGGAAAATCAACAATAAAATGTTTTCGATTTTTTTGCGAAAATCCCTGATGGTTAGCCTTACTGTTTTTTACCGGATAAAATTTATTGTCCCAGATTCTGTAAGTTTCGGTTATTTCCGATAAATGTGGGAATTTTGAGTGGAGCTGCGTTTAAATTACCGCAAAAAATGTGCCCGGTTGAAAAATGTGCCCGGTTTTCAAAGTGCGGTACTTCCGATAACCGCACTTTCCGAGTGTAAATTACCGGTTGATTCTTGCTCAGCATGTTATTCGCATTACCAAGAATCATTTTGAACCGGAAAATCAACAATAAAATGTTCTCGATTTTTTTGCGAAAATCCCTGATGGTTAGCCTTACTGTTTTTTACCGGATAAAATTTATTGTCCCAGATTCTGTAAGTTTCGGTTATTTCCGATAAATGTGGGAATTTTGAGTGGAGCTGCGTTTAAATTACCGCAACATGTCGCCTCATTCGGATGCAATCAAATTTCGATTGAAAAATGTGCCCGGTTTTCAAAGTGCGGTACTTCCGATAACCGCACTTTCCGAGTGTAAATTACCGGTTGATTCTTGCTCAGCATGTTATTCGCATTACCAAGAATCATTTTGAACCGGAAAATCAACAATAAAATGTTTTCGATTTTTTTGTGAAAATCCCTGATGGTTAGCCTTACTGTTTTTTACCGGATAAAATTTATTGTCCCAGATTCTGTAAGTTTCGGTTATTTCCGATAAATGTGGGAATTTTGAGTGGAGCTGCGTTTAAATTACCGCAAAAAATGTGCCCGGTTGAAAAATGTGCCCGGTTTTCAAAGTGCGGTACTTCCGATAACCGCACTTTCCGAGTGTAAATTACCGGTTGATTCTTGCTCAGCATGTTATTCGCATTACCAAGAATTATTTTGAACCGGAAAATCAACAATAAAATGTTTTCGATTTTTTTGTGAAAATCCCTGATGGTTAGCCTTACTGTTTTTTACCGGATAAAATTTATTGTCCCAGATTCTGTAAGTTTCGGTTATTTCCGATAAATGTGGGAATTTTGAGTGGAGCTGCGTTTAAATTACCGCAAAAAATGTGCCCGGTTGAAAAATGTGCCCGGTTTTCAAAGTGCGGTACTTCCGATAACCGCACTTTCCGAGTGTAAATTACCGGTTGATTCTTGCTCAGCATGTTATTCGCATTACCAAGAATCATTTTGAACCGGAAAATCAACAATAAAATGTTTTCGATTTTTTTGCGAAAATCCCTGATGGTTAGCCTTACTGTTTTTTACCGGATAAAATTTATTGTCCCAGATTCTGTAAGTTTCGGTTATTTCCGATAAATGTGGGAATTTTGAGTGGAGCTGCGTTTAAATTACCGCAAAAAATGTGCCCGGTTGAAAAATGTGCCCGGTTTTCAAAGTGCGGTACTTCCGATAACCGCACTTTCCGAGTGTAAATTACCGGTTGATTCTTGCTCAGCATGTTATTCGCATTACCAAGAATCATTTTGAACCGGAAAATCAACAATAAAATGTTTTCGATTTTTTTGTGAAAATCCCTGATGGTTAGCCTTACTGTTTTTTACCGGATAAAATTTATTGTCCCAGATTCTGTAAGTTTCGGTTATTTCCGATAAATGTGGGAATTTTGAGTGGAGCTGCGTTTAAATTACCGCAAAAAATGTGCCCGGTTGAAAAATGTGCCCGGTTTTCAAAGTGCGGTACTTCCGATAACCGCACTTTCCGAGTGTAAATTACCGGTTGATTCTTGCTCAGCATGTTATTCGCATTACCAAGAATCATTTTGAACCGGAAAATCAACAATAAAATGTTTTCGATTTTTTTGCGAAAATCCCTGATGGTTAGCCTTACTGTTTTTTACCGGATAAAATTTATTGTCCCAGATTCTGTAAGTTTCGGTTATTTCCGATAAATGTGGGAATTTTGAGTGGAGCTGCGTTTAAATTACCGCAAAAAATGTGCCCGGTTGAAAAATGTGCCCGGTTTTCAAAGTGCGGTACTTCCGATAACCGCACTTTCCGAGTGTAAATTACCGGTTGATTCTTGCTCAGCATGTTATTCGCATTACCAAGAATCATTTTGAACCGGAAAATCAACAATAAAATGTTTTCGATTTTTTTGCGAGAATCCCTGATGGTTAGCCTTACTGTTTTTTACCGGATAAAATTTATTGTCCCAGATTCTGTAAGTTTCGGTTATTTCCGATAAATGTGGGAATTTTGAGTGGAGCTGCGTTTAAATTACCGCAAAAAATGTGCCCGGTTGAAAAATGTGCCCGGTTTTCAAAGTGCGGTACTTCCGATAACCGCACTTTCCGAGTGTAAATTACCGGTTGATTCTTGCTCAGCATGTTATTCGCATTACCAAGAATCATTTTGAACCGGAAAATCAACAATAAAATGTTTTCGATTTTTTTGCGAAAATCCCTGATGGTTAGCCTTACTGTTTTTTACCGGATAAAATTTATTGTCCCAGATTCTGTAAGTTTCGGTTATTTCCGATAAATGTGGGAATTTTGAGTGGAGCTGCGTTTAAATTACCGCAAAAAATGTGCCCGGTTGAAAAATGTGCCCGGTTTTCAAAGTGCGGTACTTCCGATAACCGCACTTTCCGAGTGTAAATTACCGGTTGATTCTTGCTCAGCATGTTATTCGCATTACCAAGAATCATTTTGAACCGGAAAATCAACAATAAAATGTTTTCGATTTTTTTGCAAAAATCCCTGATGGTTAGCCTTACTGTTTTTTACCGGATAAAATTTATTGTCCCAGATTCTGTAAGTTTCGGTTATTTCCGATAAATGTGGGAATTTTGAGTGGAGCTGCGTTTAAATTACCGCAAAAAATGTGCCCGGTTGAAAAATGTGCCCGGTTTTCAAATTGCGGTACTTCCGATAACCGCACTTTCCGAGTGTAAATTACCGGTTGATTCTTGCTCAGCATGTTATTCGCATTACCAAGAATCATTTTGAACCGGAAAATCAACAATAAAATGTTTTCGATTTTTTTGCGAAAATCCCTGATGGTTAGCCTTACTGTTTTTTACCGGATAAAATTTATTGTCCCAGATTCTGTAAGTTTCGGTTATTTCCGATAAATGTGGGAATTTTGAGTGGAGCTGCGTTTAAATTACCGCAACATGTCGCCTCATTCGGATGCAATCAAATTTCGATTGAAAAATGTGCCCGGTTTTCAAAGTGCGGTACTTCCGATAACCGCACTTTCCGAGTGTAAATTACCGGTTGATTCTTGCTCAGCATGTTATTCGCATTACCAAGAATCATTTTGAACCGGAAAATCAACAATAAAATGTTTTCGATTTTTTTGTGAAAATCCCTGATGGTTAGCCTTACTGTTTTTTACCGGATAAAATTTATTGTCCCAGATTCTGTAAGTTTCGGTTATTTCCGATAAATGTGGGAATTTTGAGTGGAGCTGCGTTTAAATTACCGCAACATGTCGCCTCATTCGGATGCAATCAAATTTCGATTGAAAAATGTGCCCGGTTTTCAAAGTGCGGTACTTCCGATAACCGCACTTTCCGAGTGTAAATTACCGGTTGATTCTTGCTCAGCATGTTATTCGCATTACCAAGAATCATTTTGAACCGGAAAATCAACAATAAAATGTTTTCGATTTTTTTGCGAAAATCCCTGATGGTTAGCCTTACTGTTTTTTACCGGATAAAATTTATTGTCCCAGATTCTGTAAGTTTCGGTTATTTCCGATAAATGTGGGAATTTTGAGTGGAGCTGCGTTTAAATTACCGCAAAAAATGTGCCCGGTTGAAAAATGTGCCCGGTTTTCAAAGTGCGGTACTTCCGATAACCGCACTTTCCGAGTGTAATTTACCGGTTGATTCTTGCTCA
This sequence comes from Nephrotoma guestfalica, assembly GCA_963691935.1. Classification (NCBI taxonomy): domain Eukaryota; kingdom Metazoa; phylum Arthropoda; class Insecta; order Diptera; family Tipulidae; genus Nephrotoma; species Nephrotoma guestfalica. The sequence goes on from OY829915.1 coordinate 11,536,103, forward strand.
GCATGTTATTCGCATTACCAAGAATCATTTTGAACCGGAAAATCAACAATAAAATGTTTTCGATTTTTTTGCGAAAATCCCTGATGGTTAGCCTTACTGTTTTTTACCGGATAAAATTTATTGTCCCAGATTCTGTAAGTTTCGGTTATTTCCGATAAATGTGGGAATTTTGAGTGGAGCTGCGTTTAAATTACCGCAAAAAATGTGCCCGGTTGAAAAATGTGCCCGGTTTTCAAAGTGCGGTACTTCCGATAACCGCACTTTCCGAGTGTAAATTACCGGTTGATTCTTGCTCAGCATGTTATTCGCATTACCAAGAATCATTTTGAACCGGAAAATCAACAATAAAATGTTTTCGATTTTTTTGCGAAAATCCCTGATGGTTAGCCTTACTGTTTTTTACCGGATAAAATTTATTGTCCCAGATTCTGTAAGTTTCGGTTATTTCCGATAAATGTGGGAATTTTGAGTGGAGCTGCGTTTAAATTACCGCAACATGTCGCCTCATTCGGATGCAATCAAATTTCGATTGAAAAATGTGCCCGGTTTTCAAAGTGCGGTACTTCCGATAACCGCACTTTCCGAGTGTAAATTACCGGTTGATTCTTGCTCAGCATGTTATTCGCATTACCAAGAATCATTTTGAACCGGAAAATCAACAATAAAATGTTTTCGATTTTTTTGCGAAAATCCCTGATGGTTAGCCTTACTGTTTTTTACCGGATAAAATTTATTGTCCCAGATTCTGTAAGTTTCGGTTATTTCCGATAAATGTGGGAATTTTGAGTGGAGCTGCGTTTAAATTACCGCAAAAAATGTGCCCGGTTGAAAAATGTGCCCGGTTTTCAAAGTGCGGTACTTCCGATAACCGCACTTTCCGAGTGTAAATTACCGGTTGATTCTTGCTCAGCATGTTATTCGCATTACCAAGAATCATTTTGAACCGGAAAATCAACAATAAAATGTTTTCGATTTTTTTGCGAAAATCCCTGATGGTTAGCCTTACTGTTTTTTACCGGATAAAATTTATTGTCCCAGATTCTGTAAGTTTCGGTTATTTCCGATAAATGTGGGAATTTTGAGTGGAGCTGCGTTTAAATTACCGCAACATGTCGCCTCATTCGGATGCAATCAAATTTCGATTGAAAAATGTGCCCGGTTTTCAAAGTGCGGTACTTCCAATAACCGCACTTTCCGAGTGTAAATTACCGGTTGATTCTTGCTCAGCATGTTATTCGCATTACCAAGAATCATTTTGAACCGGAAAATCAACAATAAAATGTTTTCGATTTTTTTGTGAAAATCCCTGATGGTTAGCCTTACTGTTTTTTACCGGATAAAATTTATTGTCCCAGATTCTGTAAGTTTCGGTTATTTCCGATAAATGTGGGAATTTTGAGTGGAGCTGCGTTTAAATTACCGCAAAAAATGTGCCCGGTTGAAAAATGTGCCCGGTTTTCAAAGTGCGGTACTTCCGATAACCGCACTTTCCGAGTGTAAATTACCGGTTGATTCTTGCTCAGCATGTTATTCGCATTACCAAGAATCATTTTGAACCGGAAAATCAACAATAAAATGTTTTCGATTTTTTTGCGAAAATCCCTGATGGTTAGCCTTACTGTTTTTTACCGGATAAAATTTATTGTCCCAGATTCTGTAAGTTTCGGTTATTTCCGATAAATGTGGGAATTTTGAGTGGAGCTGCGTTTAAATTACCGCAACATGTCGCCTCATTCGGATGCAATCAAATTTCGATTGAAAAATGTGCCCGGTTTTCAAAGTGCGGTACTTCCGATAACCGCACTTTCCGAGTGTAAATTACCGGTTGATTCTTGCTCAGCATATTATTCGCATTACCAAGAATCATTTTGAACCGGAAAATCAACAATAAAATGTTTTCGATTTTTTTGCGAAAATCCCTGATGGTTAGCCTTACTGTTTTTTACCGGATAAAATTTATTGTCCCAGATTCTGTAAGTTTCGGTTATTTCCGATAAATGTGGGAATTTTGAGTGGAGCTGCGTTTAAATTACCGCAAAAAATGTGCCCGGTTTTCAAAGTGCGGTACTTCCGATAACCGAACTTTCCGAGTGTAAATTACCGGTTGATTCTTGCTCAGCATGTTATTCGCATTACCAAGAATCATTTTGAACCGGAAAATCAACAATAAAATGTTTTCGATTTTTTTGCGAAAATCCCTGATGGTAGCCTTACTGTTTTTTACCGGATAAAATTTATTGTCCCAGATTCTGTAAGTTTCGGTTATTTCCGATAAATGTGGGAATTTTGAGTGGAGCTGCGTTTAAATTACCGCAAAAAATGTGCCCGGTTGAAAAATGTGCCCGGTTTTCAAAGTGCGGTACTTCCGATAACCGCACTTTCCGAGTGTAAATTACCGGTTGATTCTTGCTCAGCATGTTATTCGCATTAGCAAGAATCATTTTGAACCGGAAAATCAACAATAAAATGTTTTCGATTTTTTTGCGAAAATCCCTGATGGTTAGCCTTACTGTTTTTTACCGGATAAAATTTATTGTCCCAGATTCTGTAAGTTTCGGTTATTTCCGATAAATGTGGGAATTTTGAGTGGAGCTGCGTTTAAATTACCGCAACATGTCGCCTCATTCGGATGCAATCAAATTTCGATTGAAAAATGTGCCCGGTTTTCAAAGTGCGGTACTTCCGATAACCGCACTTTCCGAGTGTAAATTACCGGTTGATTCTTGCTCAGCATGTTATTCGCATTACCAAGAATCATTTTGAACCGGAAAATCAACAATAAAATGTTTTCGATTTTTTTGCGAAAATCCCTGATGTTAGCCTTACTGTTTTTTACCGGATAAAATTTATTGTCCCAGATTCTGTAAGTTTCGGTTATTTCCGATAAATGTGGGAATTTTGAGTGGAGCTGCGTTTAAATTACCGCAAAAAATGTGCCCGGTTGAAAAATGTGCCCGGTTTTCAAAGTGCGGTACTTCCGATAACCGCACTTTCCGAGTGTAATTTACCGGTTGATTCTTGCTCAGCATGTTATTCGCATTACCAAGAATCATTTTGAACCGGAAAATCAACAATAAAATGTTTTCGATTTTTTTGCGAAAATCCCTGATGGTTAGCCTTACTGTTTTTTACCGGATAAAATTTATTGTCCCAGATTCTGTAAGTTTCGGTTATTTCCGATAAATGTGGGAATTTTGAGTGGAGCTGCGTTTAAATTACCGCAACATGTCGCCTCATTCGGATGCAATCAAATTTCGATTGAAAAATGTGCCCGGTTTTCAAAGTGCGGTACTTCCGATAACCGCACTTTCCGAGTGTAAATTACCGGTTGATTCTTGCTCAGCATATTATTCGCATTACCAAGAATCATTTTGAACCGGAAAATCAACAATAAAATGTTTTCGATTTTTTTGTGAAAATCCCTGATGGTTAGCCTTACTGTTTTTTACCGGATAAAATTTATTGTCCCAGATTCTGTAAGTTTCGGTTATTTCCGATAAATGTGGGAATTTTGAGTGGAGCTGCGTTTAAATTACCGCAAAAAATGTGCCCGGTTGAAAAATGTGCCCGGTTTTCAAAGTGCGGTACTTCCGATAACCGCACTTTCCGAGTGTAAATTACCGGTTGATTCTTGCTCAGCATGTTATTCGCATTACCAAGAATCATTTTGAACCGGAAAATCAACAATAAAATGTTTTCGATTTTTTTGCGAAAATCCCTGATGGTTAGCCTTACTGTTTTTTACCGGATAAAATTTATTGTCCCAGATTCTGTAAGTTTCGGTTATTTCCGATAAATGTGGGAATTTTGAGTGGAGCTGCGTTTAAATTACCGCAAAAAATGTGCCCGGTTGAAAAATGTGCCCGGTTTTCAAAGTGCGGTACTTCCGATAACCGCACTTTCCGAGTGTAAATTACCGGTTGATTCTTGCTCAGCATGTTATTCGCATTACCAAGAATCATTTTGAACCGGAAAATCAACAATAAAATGTTTTCGATTTTTTTGTGAAAATCCCTGATGGTTAGCCTTACTGTTTTTTACCGGATAACATTTATTGTCCCAGATTCTGTAAGTTTCGGTTATTTCCGATAAATGTGGGAATTTTGAGTGGAGCTGCGTTTAAATTACCGCAAAAAATGTGCCCGGTTGAAAAATGTGCCCGGTTTTCAAAGTGCGGTACTTCCGATAACCGCACTTTCCGAGTGTAAATTACCGGTTGATTCTTGCTCAGCATGTTATTCGCATTACCAAGAATCATTTTGAACCGGAAAATCAACAATAAAATGTTTTCGATTTTTTTGCGAAAATCCCTGATGGTTAGCCTTACTGTTTTTTACCGGATAAAATTTATTGTCCCAGATTCTGTAAGTTTCGGTTATTTCCGATAAATGTGGGAATTTTGAGTGGAGCTGCGTTTAAATTACCGCAACATGTCGCCTCATTCGGATGCAATCAAATTTCGATTGAAAAATGTGCCCGGTTTTCAAAGTGCGGTACTTCCGATAACCGCACTTTCCGAGTGTAAATTACCGGTTGATTCTTGCTCAGCATGTTATTCGCATTACCAAGAATCATTTTGAACCGGAAAATCAACAATAAAATGTTTTCGATTTTTTTGCGAAAATCCCTGATGGTTAGCCTTACTGTTTTTTACCGGATAAAATTTATTGTCCCAGATTCTGTAAGTTTCGGTTATTTCCGATAAATGTGGGAATTTTGAGTGGAGCTGCGTTTAAATTACCGCAAAAAATGTGCCCGGTTGAAAAATGTGCCCGGTTTTCAAAGTGCGGTACTTCCGATAACCGCACTTTCCGAGTGTAAATTACCGGTTGATTCTTGCTCAGCATGTTATTCGCATTACCAAGAATCATTTTGAACCGGAAAATCAACAATAAAATGTTTTCGATTTTTTTGCGAAAATCCCTGATGGTTAGCCTTACTGTTTTTTACCGGATAAAATTTATTGTCCCAGATTCTGTAAGTTTCGGTTATTTCCGATAAATGTGGGAATTTTGAGTGGAGCTGCGTTTAAATTACCGCAACATGTCGCGTCATTCGGATGCAATCAAATTTCGATTGAAAAATGTGCCCGGTTTTCAAAGTGCGGTACTTCCGATAACCGCACTTTCCGAGTGTAAATTACCGGTTGATTCTTGCTCAGCATGTTATTCGCATTACCAAGAATCATTTTGAACCGGAAAATCAACAATAAAATGTTTTCGATTTTTTTGCGAAAATCCCTGATGGTTAGCCTTACTGTTTTTTACCGGATAAAATTTATTGTCCCAGATTCTGTAAGTTTCGGTTATTTCCGATAAATGTGGGAATTTTGAGTGGAGCTGCGTTTAAATTACCGCAACATGTCGCCTCATTCGGATGCAATCAAATTTCGATTGAAAAATGTGCCCGGTTTTCAAAGTGCGGTACTTCCGATAACCGCACTTTCCGAGTGTAAATTACCGGTTGATTCTTGCTCAGCATGTTATTCGCATTACCAAGAATCATTTTGAACCGGAAAATCAACAATAAAATGTTTTCGATTTTTTTGCGAAAATCCCTGATGGTTAGCCTTACTGTTTTTTACCGGATAAAATTTATTGTCCCAGATTCTGTAAGTTTCGGTTATTTCCGATAAATGTGGGAATTTTGAGTGGAGCTGCGTTTAAATTACCGCAAAAAATGTGCCCGGTTGAAAAATGTGCCCGGTTTTCAAAGTGCGGTACTTCCGATAACCGCACTTTCCGAGTGTAAATTACCGGTTGATTCTTGCTCAGCATGTTATTCGCATTACCAAGAATCATTTTGAACCGGAAAATCAACAATAAAATGTTTTCGATTTTTTTGCGAAAATCCCTGATGGTTAGCCTTACTGTTTTTTACCGGATAAAATTTATTGTCCCAGATTCTGTAAGTTTCGGTTATTTCCGATAAATGTGGGAATTTTGAGTGGAGCTGCGTTTAAATTACCGCAACATGTCGCCTCATTCGGATGCAATCAAATTTCGATTGAAAAATGTGCCCGGTTTTCAAAGTGCGGTACTTCCAATAACCGCACTTTCCGAGTGTAAATTACCGGTTGATTCTTGCTCAGCATGTTATTCGCATTACCAAGAATCATTTTGAACCGGAAAATCAACAATAAAATGTTTTCGATTTTTTTGTGAAAATTCCTGATGGTTAGCCTTACTGTTTTTTACCGGATAAAATTTATTGTCCCAGATTCTGTAAGTTTCGGTTATTTCCGATAAATGTGGGAATTTGGAGTGGAGCTGTGTTTAAATTACCGCAAAAAATGTGTCCGGTTGAAAAATGTTCCTGGTTTTCAAAGTGCGGTACTTCCGATAACCGAACTTTCCGAGTGTAAATTACCGGTTGATTCTTGCTCAGCATGTTATTCGCATTACCAAGAATCATTTTGAACCGGAAAATCAACAATAAAATGTTTTCGATTTTTTTTGCGAAAATCCCTGATGGTTAGCCTTACTGTTTTTTACCGGATAAAATTTATTGTCCCAGATTCTGTAAGTTTCGGTTATTTCCGATAAATGTGGGAATTTTGAGTGGAGCTGCGTTTAAATTACCGCAAAAAATGTGCCCGGTTGAAAAATGTGCCCGGTTTTCAAAGTGCGGTACTTCCGATAACCGCACTTTCCGAGTGTAAATTACCGGTTGATTCTTGCTCAGCATGTTATTCGCATTACCAAGAATCATTTTGAACCGGAAAATCAACAATAAAATGTTTTCGATTTTTTTGCGAAAATCCCTGATGGTTAGCCTTACTGTTTTTTACCGGATAAAATTTATTGTCCCAGATTCTGTAAGTTTCGGTTATTTCCGATAAATGTGGGAATTTTGAGTGGAGCTGCGTTTAAATTACCGCAACATGTCGCCTCATTCGGATGCAATCAAATTTCGATTGAAAAATGTGCCCGGTTTTCAAAGTGCGGTACTTCCAATAACCGCACTTTCCGAGTGTAAATTACCGGTTGATTCTTGCTCAGCATGTTATTCGCATTACCAAGAATCATTTTGAACCGGAAAATCAACAATAAAATGTTTTCGATTTTTTTGTGAAAATTCCTGATGGTTAGCCTTACTGTTTTTTACCGGATAAAATTTATTGTCCCAGATTCTGTAAGTTTCGGTTATTTCCGATAAATGTGGGAATTTGGAGTGGAGCTGTGTTTAAATTACCGCAAAAAATGTGTCCGTTTGAAAAATGTTCCTGGTTTTCAAAGTGCGGTACTTCCGATAACCGAACTTTCCGAGTGTAAATTACCGGTTGATTCTTGCTCAGCATGTTATTCGCATTACCAAGAATCATTTTGAACCGGAAAATCAACAATAAAATGTTTTCGATTTTTTTGCGAAAATCCCTGATGGTTAGCCTTACTGTTTTTTACCGGATAAAATTTATTGTCCCAGATTCTGTAAGTTTCGGTTATTTCCGATAAATGTGGGAATTTTGAGTGGAGCTGCGTTTAAATTACCGCAAAAAATGTGCCCGGTTGAAAAATGTGCCCGGTTTTCAAAGTGCGGTACTTCCGATAACCGCACTTTCCGAGTGTAAATTACCGGTTGATTCTTGCTCAGCATGTTATTCGCATTACCAAGAATCATTTTGAACCGGAAAATCAACAATAAAATGTTTTCGATTTTTTTGCGAAAATCCCTGATGGTTAGCTTTACTGTTTTTTACCGGATAAAATTTATTGTCCCAGATTCTGTAAGTTTCGGTTATTTCCGATAAATGTGGGAATTTTGAGTGGAGCTGCGTTTAAATTACCGCAACATGTCGCCTCATTCGGATGCAATCAAATTTCGATTGAAAAATGTGCCCGGTTTTCAAAGTGCGGTACTTCCGATAACCGCACTTTCCGAGTGTAAATTACCGGTTGATTCTTGCTCAGCATATTATTCGCATTACCAAGAATCATTTTGAACCGGAAAATCAACAATAAAATGTTTTCGATTTTTTTGTGAAAATCCCTGATGGTTAGCCTTACTGTTTTTTACCGGATAAAATTTATTGTCCCAGATTCTGTAAGTTTCGGTTATTTCCGATAAATGTGGGAATTTTGAGTGGAGCTGCGTTTAAATTACCGCAAAAAATGTGCCCGGTTGAAAAATGTGCCCGGTTTTCAAAGTGCGGTACTTCCGATAACCGCACTTTCCGAGTGTAAATTACCGGTTGATTCTTGCTCAGCATGTTATTCGCATTACCAAGAATCATTTTGAACCGGAAAATCAACAATAAAATGTTTTCGATTTTTTTGCGAAAATCCCTGATGGTTAGCCTTACTGTTTTTTACCGGATAAAATTTATTGTCCCAGATTCTGTAAGTTTCGGTTATTTCCGATAAATGTGGGAATTTTGAGTGGAGCTGCGTTTAAATTACCGCAACATGTCGCCTCATTCGGATGCAATCAAATTTCGATTGAAAAATGTGCCCGGTTTTCAAAGTGCGGTACTTCCGATAACCGCACTTTCCGAGTGTAAATTACCGGTTGATTCTTGCTCAGCATGTTATTCGCATTACCAAGAATCATTTTGAACCGGAAAATCAACAATAAAATGTTTTCGATTTTTTTGTGAAAATTCCTGATGGTTAGCCTTACTGTTTTTTACCGGATAAAATTTATTGTCCCAGATTCTGTAAGTTTCGGTTATTTCCGATAAATGTGGGAATTTGGAGTGGAGCTGTGTTTAAATTACCGCAAAAAATGTGTCCGGTTGAAAAATGTTCCTGGTTTTCAAAGTGCGGTACTTCCGATAACCGAACTTTCCGAGTGTAAATTACCGGTTGATTCTTGCTCAGCATGTTATTCGCATTACCAAGAATCATTTTGAACCGGAAAATCAACAATAAAATGTTTTCGATTTTTTTTGCGAAAATCCCTGATGGTTAGCCTTACTGTTTTTTACCGGATAAAATTTATTGTCCCAGATTCTGTAAGTTTCGGTTATTTCCGATAAATGTGGGAATTTTGAGTGGAGCTGCGTTTAAATTACCGCAAAAAATGTGCCCGGTTGAAAAATGTGCCCGGTTTTCAAAGTGCGGTACTTCCGATAACCGCACTTTCCGAGTGTAAATTACCGGTTGATTCTTGCTCAGCATGTTATTCGCATTACCAAGAATCATTTTGAACCGGAAAATCAACAATAAAATGTTTTCGATTTTTTTGCGAAAATCCCTGATGGTTAGCCTTACTGTTTTTTACCGGATAAAATTTATTGTCCCAGATTCTGTAAGTTTCGGTTATTTCCGATAAATGTGGGAATTTTGAGTGGAGCTGCGTTTAAATTACCGCAACATGTCGCCTCATTCGGATGCAATCAAATTTCGATTGAAAAATGTGCCCGGTTTTCAAAGTGCGGTACTTCCGATAACCGCACTTTCCGAGTGTAAATTACCGGTTGATTCTTGCTCAGCATATTATTCGCATTACCAAGAATCATTTTGAACCGGAAAATCAACAATAAAATGTTTTCGATTTTTTTGTGAAAATCCCTGATGGTTAGCCTTACTGTTTTTTACCGGATAAAATTTATTGTCCCAGATTCTGTAAGTTTCGGTTATTTCCGATAAATGTGGGAATTTTGAGTGGAGCTGCGTTTAAATTACCGCAAAAAATGTGCCCGGTTTTCAAAGTGCGGTACTTCCGATAACCGCACTTTCCGAGTGTAAATTACCGGTTGATTCTTGCTCAGCATGTTATTCGCATTACCAAGAATCATTTTGAACCGGAAAATCAACAATAAAATGTTTTCGATTTTTTTGCGAAAATCCCTGATGGTTAGCCTTACTGTTTTTTACCGGATAAAATTTATTGTCCCAGATTCTGTAAGTTTCGGTTATTTCCGATAAATGTGGGAATTTTGAGTGGAGCTGCGTTTAAATTACCGCAAAAAATGTGCCCGGTTGAAAAATGTGTCCGGTTTTCAAAGTGCGGTACTTCCGATAACCGCACTTTCCGAGTGTAAATTACCGGTTGATTCTTGCTCAGCATGTTATTCGCATTACCAAGAATCATTTTGAACCGGAAAATCAACAATAAAATGTTTTCGATTTTTTTGCGAAAATCCCTGATGGTTAGCCTTACTGTTTTTTACCGGATAAAATTTATTGTCCCAGATTCTGTAAGTTTCGGTTATTTCCGATAAATGTGAGAATTTTGAGTGGAGCTGCGTTTAAATTACCGCAACATGTCGCCTCATTCGGATGCAATCAAATTTCGATTGAAAAATGTGCCCGGTTTTCAAAGTGCGGTACTTCCGATAACCGCACTTTCCGAGTGTAAATTACCGGTTGATTCTTGCTCAGCATATTATTCGCATTACCAAGAATCATTTTGAACCGGAAAATCAACAATAAAATGTTTTCGATTTTTTTGTGAAAATCCCTGATGGTTAGCCTTACTGTTTTTTACCGGATAAAATTTATTGTCCCAGATTCTGTAAGTTTCGGTTATTTCCGATAAATGTGGGAATTTTGAGTGGAGCTGCGTTTAAATTACCGCAAAAAATGTGCCCGGTTGAAAAATGTGCCCGGTTTTCAAAGTGCGGTACTTCCGATAACCGCACTTTCCGAGTGTAAATTACCGGTTGATTCTTGCTCAGCATGTTATTCGCATTACCAAGAATCATTTTGAACCGGAAAATCAACAATAAAATGTTTTCGATTTTTTTGCGAAAATCCCTGATGGTTAGCCTTACTGTTTTTTACCGGATAAAATTTATTGTCCCAGATTCTGTAAGTTTCGGTTATTTCCGATAAATGTGGGAATTTTGAGTGGAGCTGCGTTTAAATTACCGCAAAAAATGTGCCCGGTTGAAAAATGTGCCCGGTTTTCAAAGTGCGGTACTTCCGATAACCGCACTTTCCGAGTGTAAATTACCGGTTGATTCTTGCTCAGCATGTTATTCGCATTACCAAGAATCATTTTGAACCGGAAAATCAACAATAAAATGTTTTCGATTTTTTTGCGAAAATCCCTGATGGTTAGCCTTACTGTTTTTTACCGGATAAAATTTATTGTCCCAGATTCTGTAAGTTTCGGTTATTTCCGATAAATGTGGGAATGTCGCCTCATTCGGATGCAATCAAATTTCGATTGAAAAATGTGCCCGGTTTTCAAAGTGCGGTACTTCCGATAACCGCACTTTCCGAGTGTAAATTACCGGTTGATTCTTGCTCAGCATGTTATTCGCATTACCAAGAATCATTTTGAACCGGAAAATCAACAATAAAATGTTTTCGATTTTTTTGCGAATATCCCTGATGGTTAGCCTTACTGTTTTTTACCGGATAAAATTTATTGTCCCAGATTCTGTAAGTTTCGGTTATTTCCGATAAATGTGGGAATTTTGAGTGGAGCTGCGTTTAAATTACCGCAAAAAATGTGCCCGGTTGAAAAATGTGCCCGGTTTTCAAAGTGCGGTACTTCCAATAACCGCACTTTCCGAGTGTAAATTACCGGTTGATTCTTGCTCAGCATGTTATTCGCATTACCAAGAATCATTTTGAACCGGAAAATCAACAATAAAATGTTTTCGATTTTTTTGCGAAAATCCCTGATGGTTAGCCTTACTGTTTTTTACCGGATAAAATTTATTGTCCCAGATTCTGTAAGTTTCGGTTATTTCCGATAAATGTGGGAATTTTGAGTGGAGCTGCGTTTAAATTACCGCAACATGTCGCCTCATTCGGATGCAATCAAATTTCGATTGAAAAATGTGCCCGGTTTTCAAAGTGCGGTACTTCCAATAACCGCACTTTCCGAGTGTAAATTACCGGTTGATTCTTGCTCAGCATGTTATTCGCATTACCAAGAATCATTTTGAACCGGAAAATCAACAATAAAATGTTTTCGATTTTTTTGTGAAAATTCCTGATGGTTAGCCTTACTGTTTTTTACCGGATAAAATTTATTGTCCCAGATTCTGTAAGTTTCGGTTATTTCCGATAAATGTGGGAATTTGGAGTGGAGCTGTGTTTAAATTACCGCAAAAAATGTGTCCGGTTGAAAAATGTTCCTGGTTTTCAAAGTGCGGTACTTCCGATAACCGAACTTTCCGAGTGTAAATTACCGGTTGATTCTTGCTCAGCATGTTATTCGCATTACCAAGAATCATTTTGAACCGGAAAATCAACAATAAAATGTTTTCGATTTTTTTTGCGAAAATCCCTGATGGTTAGCCTTACTGTTTTTTACCGGATAAAATTTATTGTCCCAGATTCTGTAAGTTTCGGTTATTTCCGATAAATGTGGGAATTTTGAGTGGAGCTGCGTTTAAATTACCGCAAAAAATGTGCCCGGTTGAAAAATGTGCCCGGTTTTCAAAGTGCGGTACTTCCGATAACCGCACTTTCCGAGTGTAAATTACCGGTTGATTCTTGCTCAGCATGTTATTCGCATTACCAAGAATCATTTTGAACCGGAAAATCAACAATAAAATGTTTTCGATTTTTTTGCGAAAATCCCTGATGGTTAGCCTTACTGTTTTTTACCGGATAAAATTTATTGTCCCAGATTCTGTAAGTTTCGGTTATTTCCGATAAATGTGGGAATTTTGAGTGGAGCTGCGTTTAAATTACCGCAACATGTCGCCTCATTCGGATGCAATCAAATTTCGATTGAAAAATGTGCCCGGTTTTCAAAGTGCGGTACTTCCAATAACCGCACTTTCCGAGTGTAAATTACCGGTTGATTCTTGCTCAGCATGTTATTCGCATTACCAAGAATCATTTTGAACCGGAAAATCAACAATAAAATGTTTTCGATTTTTTTGTGAAAATTCCTGATGGTTAGCCTTACTGTTTTTTACCGGATAAAATTTATTGTCCCAGATTCTGTAAGTTTCGGTTATTTCCGATAAATGTGGGAATTTGGAGTGGAGCTGTGTTTAAATTACCGCAAAAAATGTGTCCGGTTGAAAAATGTTCCTGGTTTTCAAAGTGCGGTACTTCCGATAACCGAACTTTCCGAGTGTAAATTACCGGTTGATTCTTGCTCAGCATGTTATTCGCATTACCAAGAATCATTTTGAACCGGAAAATCAACAATAAAATGTTTTCGATTTTTTTGCGAAAATCCCTGATGGTTAGCCTTACTGTTTTTTACCGGATAAAATTTATTGTCCCAGATTCTGTAAGTTTCGGTTATTTCCGATAAATGTGGGAATTTTGAGTGGAGCTGCGTTTAAATTACCGCAAAAAATGTGCCCGGTTGAAAAATGTGCCCGGTTTTCAAAGTGCGGTACTTCCGATAACCGCACTTTCCGAGTGTAAATTACCGGTTGATTCTTGCTCAGCATGTTATTCGCATTACCAAGAATCATTTTGAACCGGAAAATCAACAATAAAATGTTTTCGATTTTTTTGCGAAAATCCCTGATGGTTAGCCTTACTGTTTTTTACCGGATAAAATTTATTGTCCCAGATTCTGTAAGTTTCGGTTATTTCCGATAAATGTGGGAATTTTGAGTGGAGCTGCGTTTAAATTACCGCAACATGTCGCCTCATTCGGATGCAATCAAATTTCGATTGAAAAATGTGCCCGGTTTTCAAAGTGCGGTACTTCCGATAACCGCACTTTCCGAGTGTAAATTACCGGTTGATTCTTGCTCAGCATATTATTCGCATTACCAAGAATCATTTTGAACCGGAAAATCAACAATAAAATGTTTTCGATTTTTTTGTGAAAATCCCTGATGGTTAGCCTTACTGTTTTTTACCGGATAAAATTTATTGTCCCAGATTCTGTAAGTTTCGGTTATTTCCGATAAATGTGGGAATTTTGAGTGGAGCTGCGTTTAAATTACCGCAAAAAATGTGCCCGGTTGAAAAATGTGCCCGGTTTTCAAAGTGCGGTACTTCCGATAACCGCACTTTCCGAGTGTAAATTACCGGTTGATTCTTGCTCAGCATGTTATTCGCATTACCAAGAATCATTTTGAACCGGAAAATCAACAATAAAATGTTTTCGATTTTTTTGCGAAAATCCCTGATGGTTAGCCTTACTGTTTTTTACCGGATAAAATTTATTGTCCCAGATTCTGTAAGTTTCGGTTATTTCCGATAAATGTGGGAATTTTGAGTGGAGCTGCGTTTAAATTACCGCAACATGTCGCCTCATTCGGATGCAATCAAATTTCGATTGAAAAATGTGCCCGGTTTTCAAAGTGCGGTACTTCCGATAACCGCACTTTCCGAGTGTAAATTACCGGTTGATTCTTGCTCAGCATGTTATTCGCATTACCAAGAATCATTTTGAACCGGAAAATCAACAATAAAATGTTTTCGATTTTTTTGTGAAAATTCCTGATGGTTAGCCTTACTGTTTTTTACCGGATAAAATTTATTGTCCCAGATTCTGTAAGTTTCGGTTATTTCCGATAAATGTGGGAATTTGGAGTGGAGCTGCGTTTAAATTACCGCAAAAAATGTGTCCGGTTGAAAAATGTTCCTGGTTTTCAAAGTGCGGTACTTCCGATAACCGAACTTTCCGAGTGTAAATTACCGGTTGATTCTTGCTCAGCATGTTATTCGCATTACCAAGAATCATTTTGAACCGGAAAATCAACAATAAAATGTTTTCGATTTTTTTGTGAAAATCCCTGATGGTTAGCCTTACTGTTTTTTACCGGATAAAATTTATTGTCCCAGATTCTGTAAGTTTCGGTTATTTCCGATAAATGTGGGAATTTTGAGTGGAGCTGCGTTTAAATTACCGCAAAAAATGTGCCCGGTTGAAAAATGTGCCCGGTTTTCAAAGTGCGGTACTTCCGATAACCGCACTTTCCGAGTGTAAATTACCGGTTGATTCTTGCTCAGCATGTTATTCGCATTACCAAGAATCATTTTGAACCGGAAAATCAACAATAAAATGTTTTCGATTTTTTTGCGAAAATCCCTGATGGTTAGCCTTACTGTTTTTTACCGGATAAAATTTATTGTCCCAGATTCTGTAAGTTTCGGTTATTTCCGATAAATGTGGGAATTTTGAGTGGAGCTGCGTTTAAATTACCGCAACATGTCGCCTCATTCGGATGCAATCAAATTTCGATTGAAAAATGTGCCCGGTTTTCAAAGTGCGGTACTTCCGATAACCGCACTTTCCGAGTGTAAATTACCGGTTGATTCTTGCTCAGCATATTATTCGCATTACCAAGAATCATTTTGAACCGGAAAATCAACAATAAAATGTTTTCGATTTTTTTGTGAAAATCCCTGATGGTTAGCCTTACTGTTTTTTACCGGATAAAATTTATTGTCCCAGATTCTGTAAGTTTCGGTTATTTCCGATAAATGTGGGAATTTTGAGTGGAGCTGCGTTTAAATTACCGCAAAAAATGTGCCCGGTTTTCAAAGTGCGGTACTTCCGATAACCGCACTTTCCGAGTGTAAATTACCGGTTGATTCTTGCTCAGCATGTTATTCGCATTACCAAGAATCATTTTGAACCGGAAAATCAACAATAAAATGTTTTCGATTTTTTTGCGAAAATCCCTGATGGTTAGCCTTACTGTTTTTTACCGGATAAAATTTATTGTCCCAGATTCTGTAAGTTTCGGTTATTTCCGATAAATGTGGGAATTTTGAGTGGAGCTGCGTTTAAATTACCGCAAAAAATGTGCCCGGTTGAAAAATGTGTCCGGTTTTCAAAGTGCGGTACTTCCGATAACCGCACTTTCCGAGTGTAAATTACCGGTTGATTCTTGCTCAGCATGTTATTCGCATTACCAAGAATCATTTTGAACCGGAAAATCAACAATAAAATGTTTTCGATTTTTTTGCGAAAATCCCTGATGGTTAGCCTTACTGTTTTTTACCGGATAAAATTTATTGTCCCAGATTCTGTAAGTTTCGGTTATTTCCGATAAATGTGGGAATTTTGAGTGGAGCTGCGTTTAAATTACCGCAACATGTCGCCTCATTCGGATGCAATCAAATTTCGATTGAAAAATGTGCCCGGTTTTCAAAGTGCGGTACTTCCAATAACCGCACTTTCCGAGTGTAAATTACCGGTTGATTCTTGCTCAGCATGTTATTCGCATTACCAAGAATCATTTTGAACCGGAAAATCAACAATAAAATGTTTTCGATTTTTTTGTGAAAATCCCTGATGGTTAGCCTTACTGTTTTTTACCGGATAAAATTTATTGTCCCAGATTCTGTAAGTTTCGGTTATTTCCGATAAATGTGGGAATTTGGAGTGGAGCTGTGTTTAAATTACCGCAAAAAATGTGTCCGGTTGAAAAATGTTCCTGGTTTTCAAAGTGCGGTACTTCCGATAACCGAACTTTCCGAGTGTAAATTACCGGTTGATTCTTGCTCAGCATGTTATTCGCATTACCAAGAATCATTTTGAACCGGAAAATCAACAATAAAATGTTTTCGATTTTTTTGTGAAAATCCCTGATGGTTAGCCTTACTGTTTTTTACCGGATAAAATTTATTGTCCCAGATTCTGTAAGTTTCGGTTATTTCCGATAAATGTGGGAATTTTGAGTGGAGCTGCGTTTAAATTACCGCAAAAAATGTGCCCGGTTGAAAAATGTGCCCGGTTTTCAAAGTGCGGTACTTCCGATAACCGCACTTTCCGAGTGTAAATTACCGGTTGATTCTTGCTCAGCATGTTATTCGCATTACCAAGAATCATTTTGAACCGGAAAATCAACAATAAAATGTTTTCGATTTTTTTGCGAAAATCCCTGATGGTTAGCCTTACTGTTTTTTACCGGATAAAATTTATTGTCCCAGATTCTGTAAGTTTCGGTTATTTCCGATAAATGTGGGAATTTTGAGTGGAGCTGCGTTTAAATTACCGCAACATGTCGCCTCATTCGGATGCAATCAAATTTCGATTGAAAAATGTGCCCGGTTTTCAAAGTGCGGTACTTCCGATAACCGCACTTTCCGAGTGTAAATTACCGGTTGATTCTTGCTCAGCATATTATTCGCATTACCAAGAATCATTTTGAACCGGAAAATCAACAATAAAATGTTTTCGATTTTTTTGTGAAAATCCCTGATGGTTAGCCTTACTGTTTTTTACCGGATAAAATTTATTGTCCCAGATTCTGTAAGTTTCGGTTATTTCCGATAAATGTGGGAATTTTGAGTGGAGCTGCGTTTAAATTACCGCAAAAAATGTGCCCGGTTTTCAAAGTGCGGTACTTCCGATAACCGAACTTTCCGAGTGTAAATTACCGGTTGATTCTTGCTCAGCATGTTATTCGCATTACCAAGAATCATTTTGAACCGGAAAATCAACAATAAAATGTTTTCGATTTTTTTGCGAAAATCCCTGATGGTTAGCCTTACTGTTTTTTACCGGATAAAATTTATTGTCCCAGATTCTGTAAGTTTCGGTTATTTCCGATAAATGTGGGAATTTTGAGTGGAGCTGCGTTTAAATTACCGCAAAAAATGTGCCCGGTTGAAAAATGTGCCCGGTTTTCAAAGTGCGGTACTTCCGATAACCGCACTTTCCGAGTGTAAATTACCGGTTGATTCTTGCTCAGCATGTTATTCGCATTACCAAGAATCATTTTGAACCGGAAAATCAACAATAAAATGTTTTCGATTTTTTTGCGAAAATCCCTGATGGTTAGCCTTACTGTTTTTTACCGGATAAAATTTATTGTCCCAGATTCTGTAAGTTTCGGTTATTTCCGATAAATGTGGGAATTTTGAGTGGAGCTGCGTTTAAATTACCGCAACATGTCGCCTCATTCGGATGCAATCAAATTTCGATTGAAAAATGTGCCCGGTTTTCAAAGTGCGGTACTTCCGATAACCGCACTTTCCGAGTGTAAATTACCGGTTGATTCTTGCTCAGCATGTTATTCGCATTACCAAGAATCATTTTGAACCGGAAAATCAACAATAAAATGTTTTCGATTTTTTTGCGAAAATCCCTGATGTTAGCCTTACTGTTTTTTACCGGATAAAATTTATTGTCCCAGATTCTGTAAGTTTCGGTTATTTCCGATAAATGTGGGAATTTTGAGTGGAGCTGCGTTTAAATTACCGCAAAAAATGTGCCCGGTTGAAAAATGTGCCCGGTTTTCAAAGTGCGGTACTTCCGATAACCGCACTTTCCGAGTGTAATTTACCGGTTGATTCTTGCTCAGCATGTTATTCGCATTACCAAGAATCATTTTGAACCGGAAAATCAACAATAAAATGTTTTCGATTTTTTTGCGAAAATCCCTGATGGTTAGCCTTACTGTTTTTTACCGGATAAAATTTATTGTCCCAGATTCTGTAAGTTTCGGTTATTTCCGATAAATGTGGGAATTTTGAGTGGAGCTGCGTTTAAATTACCGCAACATGTCGCCTCATTCGGATGCAATCAAATTTCGATTGAAAAATGTGCCCGGTTTTCAAAGTGCGGTACTTCCGATAACCGCACTTTCCGAGTGTAAATTACCGGTTGATTCTTGCTCAGCATATTATTCGCATTACCAAGAATCATTTTGAACCGGAAAATCAACAATAAAATGTTTTCGATTTTTTTGTGAAAATCCCTGATGGTTAGCCTTACTGTTTTTTACCGGATAAAATTTATTGTCCCAGATTCTGTAAGTTTCGGTTATTTCCGATAAATGTGGGAATTTTGAGTGGAGCTGCGTTTAAATTACCGCAAAAAATGTGCCCGGTTGAAAAATGTGCCCGGTTTTCAAAGTGCGGTACTTCCGATAACCGCACTTTCCGAGTGTAAATTCCCGGTTGATTCTTGCTCAGCATGTTATTCGCATTACCAAGAATCATTTTGAACCGGAAAATCAACAATAAAATGTTTTCGATTTTTTTGCGAAAATCCCTGATGGTTAGCCTTACTGTTTTTTACCGGATAAAATTTATTGTCCCAGATTCTGTAAGTTTCGGTTATTTTCGATAAATGTGGGAATTTTGAGTGGAGCTGCGTTTAAATTACCGCAAAAAATGTGCCCGGTTGAAAAATGTGCCCGGTTTTCAAAGTGCGGTACTTCCGATAACCGCACTTTCCGAGTGTAAATTACCGGTTGATTCTTGCTCAGCATGTTATTCGCATTACCAAGAATCATTTTGAACCGGAAAATCAACAATAAAATGTTTTCGATTTTTTTGTGAAAATCCCTGATGGTTAGCCTTACTGTTTTTTACCGGATAACATTTATTGTCCCAGATTCTGTAAGTTTCGGTTATTTCCGATAAATGTGGGAATTTTGAGTGGAGCTGCGTTTAAATTACCGCAAAAAATGTGCCCGGTTGAAAAATGTGCCCGGTTTTCAAAGTGCGGTACTTCCGATAACCGCACTTTCCGAGTGTAAATTACCGGTTGATTCTTGCTCAGCATGTTATTCGCATTACCAAGAATCATTTTGAACCGGAAAATCAACAATAAAATGTTTTCGATTTTTTTGCGAAAATCCCTGATGGTTAGCCTTACTGTTTTTTACCGGATAAAATTTATTGTCCCAGATTCTGTAAGTTTCGGTTATTTCCGATAAATGTGGGAATTTTGAGTGGAGCTGCGTTTAAATTACCGCAACATGTCGCCTCATTCGGATGCAATCAAATTTCGATTGAAAAATGTGCCCGGTTTTCAAAGTGCGGTACTTCCGATAACCGCACTTTCCGAGTGTAAATTACCGGTTGATTCTTGCTCAGCATGTTATTCGCATTACCAAGAATCATTTTGAACCGGAAAATCAACAATAAAATGTTTTCGATTTTTTTGCGAAAATCCCTGATGGTTAGCCTTACTGTTTTTTACCGGATAAAATTTATTGTCCCAGATTCTGTAAGTTTCGGTTATTTCCGATAAATGTGGGAATTTTGAGTGGAGCTGCGTTTAAATTACCGCAAAAAATGTGCCCGGTTGAAAAATGTGCCCGGTTTTCAAAGTGCGGTACTTCCGATAACCGCACTTTCCGAGTGTAAATTACCGGTTGATTCTTGCTCAGCATGTTATTCGCATTACCAAGAATCATTTTGAACCGGAAAATCAACAATAAAATGTTTTCGATTTTTTTGCGAAAATCCCTGATGGTTAGCCTTACTGTTTTTTACCGGATAAAATTTATTGTCCCAGATTCTGTAAGTTTCGGTTATTTCCGATAAATGTGGGAATTTTGAGTGGAGCTGCGTTTAAATTACCGCAAAAAATGTGCCCGGTTGAAAAATGTGCCCGGTTTTCAAAGTGCGGTACTTCCGATAACCGCACTTTCCGAGTGTAAATTACCGGTTGATTCTTGCTCAGCATGTTATTCGCATTACCAAGAATCATTTTGAACCGGAAAATCAACAATAAAATGTTTTCGATTTTTTTGCGAAAATCCCTGATGGTTAGCCTTACTGTTTTTTACCGGATAAAATTTATTGTCCCAGATTCTGTAAGTTTCGGTTATTTCCGATAAATGTGGGAATTTTGAGTGGAGCTGCGTTTAAATTACCGCAACATGTCGCCTCATTCGGATGCAATCAAATTTCGATTGAAAAATGTGCCCGGTTTTCAAAATGCGGTACTTCCGATAACCGCACTTTCCGAGTGTAAATTACCGGTTGATTCTTGCTCAGCATGTTATTCGCATTACCAAGAATCATTTTGAACCGGAAAATCAACAATAAAATGTTTTCGATTTTTTTGTGAAAATCCCTGATGGTTAGCCTTACTGTTTTTTACCGGATAAAATTTATTGTCCCAGATTCTGTAAGTTTCGGTTATTTCCGATAAATGTGGGAATTTTGAGTGGAGCTGCGTTTAAATTACCGCAAAAAATGTGCCCGGTTGAAAAATGTGCCCGGTTTTCAAAGTGCGGTACTTCCGATAACCGCACTTTCCGAGTGTAAATTACCGGTTGATTCTTGCTCAGCATGTTATTCGCATTACCAAGAATCATTTTGAACCGGAAAATCAACAATAAAATGTTTTCGATTTTTTTGCGAAAATCCCTGATGGTTAGTTAGCCTTACTGTTTTTTACCGGATAAAATTTATTGTCCCAGATTCTGTAAGTTTCGGTTATTTCCGATAAATGTGGGAATTTTGAGTGGAGCTGCGTTTAAATTACCGCAACATGTCGCCTCATTCGGATGCAATCAAATTTCGATTGAAAAATGTGCCCGGTTTTCAAAGTGCGGTACTTCCAATAACCGCACTTTCCGAGTGTAAATTACCGGTTGATTCTTGCTCAGCATGTTATTCGCATTACCAAGAATCATTTTGAACCGGAAAATCAACAATAAAATGTTTTCGATTTTTTTGTGAAAATTCCTGATGGTTAGCCTTACTGTTTTTTACCGGATAAAATTTATTGTCCCAGATTCTGTAAGTTTCGGTTATTTCCGATAAATGTGGGAATTTGGAGTGGAGCTGTGTTTAAATTACCGCAAAAAATGTGTCCGGTTGAAAAATGTTCCTGGTTTTCAAAGTGCGGTACTTCCGATAACCGAACTTTCCGAGTGTAAATTACCGGTTGATTCTTGCTCAGCATGTTATTCGCATTACCAAGAATCATTTTGAACCGGAAAATCAACAATAAAATGTTTTCGATTTTTTTGCGAAAATCCCTGATGGTTAGCCTTACTGTTTTTTACCGGATAAAATTTATTGTCCCAGATTCTGTAAGTTTCGGTTATTTCCGATAAATGTGGGAATTTTGAGTGGAGCTGCGTTTAAATTACCGCAAAAAATGTGCCCGGTTGAAAAATGTGCCCGGTTTTCAAAGTGCGGTACTTCCGATAACCGCACTTTCCGAGTGTAAATTACCGGTTGATTCTTGCTCAGCATGTTATTCGCGTTACCAAGAATCATTTTGAACCGGAAAATCAACAATAAAATGTTTTCGATTTTTTTGCGAAAATCCCTGATGGTTAGCCTTACTGTTTTTTACCGGATAAA
Source organism: Nephrotoma guestfalica (assembly GCA_963691935.1). Classification (NCBI taxonomy): domain Eukaryota; kingdom Metazoa; phylum Arthropoda; class Insecta; order Diptera; family Tipulidae; genus Nephrotoma; species Nephrotoma guestfalica. The sequence continues at coordinate 11,557,999 of OY829915.1, forward strand.
ATTTATTGTCCCAGATTCTGTAAGTTTCGGTTATTTCCGATAAATGTGGGAATTTTGAGTGGAGCTGCGTTTAAATTACCGCAACATGTCGCCTCATTCGGATGCAATCAAATTTCGATTGAAAAATGTGCCCGGTTTTCAAAGTGCGGTACTTCCGATAACCGCACTTTCCGAGTGTAAATTACCGGTTGATTCTTGCTCAGCATATTATTCGCATTACCAAGAATCATTTTGAACCGGAAAATCAACAATAAAATGTTTTCGATTTTTTTGTGAAAATCCCTGATGGTTAGCCTTACTGTTTTTTACCGGATAAAATTTATTGTCCCAGATTCTGTAAGTTTCGGTTATTTCCGATAAATGTGGGAATTTTGAGTGGAGCTGCGTTTAAATTACCGCAAAAAATGTGCCCGGTTGAAAAATGTGCCCGGTTTTCAAAGTGCGGTACTTCCGATAACCGCACTTTCCGAGTGTAAATTACCGGTTGATTCTTGCTCAGCATGTTATTCGCATTACCAAGAATCATTTTGAACCGGAAAATCAACAATAAAATGTTTTCGATTTTTTTGCGAAAATCCCTGATGGTTAGCCTTACTGTTTTTTACCGGATAAAATTTATTGTCCCAGATTCTGTAAGTTTCGGTTATTTCCGATAAATGTGGGAATTTTGAGTGGAGCTGCGTTTAAATTACCGCAACATGTCGCCTCATTCGGATGCAATCAAATTTCGATTGAAAAATGTGCCCGGTTTTCAAAGTGCGGTACTTCCGATAACCGCACTTTCCGAGTGTAAATTACCGGTTGATTCTTGCTCAGCATGTTATTCGCATTACCAAGAATCATTTTGAACCGGAAAATCAACAATAAAATGTTTTCGATTTTTTTGTGAAAATTCCTGATGGTTAGTTAGCCTTACTGTTTTTTACCGGATAAAATTTATTGTCCCAGATTCTGTAAGTTTCGGTTATTTCCGATAAATGTGGGAATTTGGAGTGGAGCTGTGTTTAAATTACCGCAAAAAATGTGTCCGGTTGAAAAATGTTCCTGGTTTTCAAAGTGCGGTACTTCCGATAACCGAACTTTCCGAGTGTAAATTACCGGTTGATTCTTGCTCAGCATGTTATTCGCATTACCAAGAATCATTTTGAACCGGAAAATCAACAATAAAATGTTTTCGATTTTTTTGTGAAAATCCCTGATGGTTAGCCTTACTGTTTTTTACCGGATAAAATTTATTGTCCCAGATTCTGTAAGTTTCGGTTATTTCCGATAAATGTGGGAATTTTGAGTGGAGCTGCGTTTAAATTACCGCAAAAAATGTGCCCGGTTGAAAAATGTGCCCGGTTTTCAAAGTGCGGTACTTCCGATAACCGCACTTTCCGAGTGTAAATTACCGGTTGATTCTTGCTCAGCATGTTATTCGCATTACCAAGAATCATTTTGAACCGGAAAATCAACAATAAAATGTTTTCGATTTTTTTGCGAAAATCCCTGATGGTTAGCCTTACTGTTTTTTACCGGATAAAATTTATTGTCCCAGATTCTGTAAGTTTCGGTTATTTCCGATAAATGTGGGAATTTTGAGTGGAGCTGCGTTTAAATTACCGCAACATGTCGCCTCATTCGGATGCAATCAAATTTCGATTGAAAAATGTGCCCGGTTTTCAAAGTGCGGTACTTCCGATAACCGCACTTTCCGAGTGTAAATTACCGGTTGATTCTTGCTCAGCATATTATTCGCATTACCAAGAATCATTTTGAACCGGAAAATCAACAATAAAATGTTTTCGATTTTTTTGTGAAAATCCCTGATGGTTAGCCTTACTGTTTTTTACCGGATAAAATTTATTGTCCCAGATTCTGTAAGTTTCGGTTATTTCCGATAAATGTGGGAATTTTGAGTGGAGCTGCGTTTAAATTACCGCAAAAAATGTGCCCGGTTTTCAAAGTGCGGTACTTCCGATAACCGCACTTTCCGAGTGTAAATTACCGGTTGATTCTTGCTCAGCATGTTATTCGCATTACCAAGAATCATTTTGAACCGGAAAATCAACAATAAAATGTTTTCGATTTTTTTGCGAAAATCCCTGATGGTTAGCCTTACTGTTTTTTACCGGATAAAATTTATTGTCCCAGATTCTGTAAGTTTCGGTTATTTCCGATAAATGTGGGAATTTTGAGTGGAGCTGCGTTTAAATTACCGCAAAAAATGTGCCCGGTTGAAAAATGTGTCCGGTTTTCAAAGTGCGATACTTCCGATAACCGCACTTTCCGAGTGTAAATTACCGGTTGATTCTTGCTCAGCATGTTATTCGCATTACCAAGAATCATTTTGAACCGGAAAATCAACAATAAAATGTTTTCGATTTTTTTGCGAAAATCCCTGATGGTTAGCCTTACTGTTTTTTACCGGATAAAATTTATTGTCCCAGATTCTGTAAGTTTCGGTTATTTCCGATAAATGTGGGAATTTTGAGTGGAGCTGCGTTTAAATTACCGCAAAAAATGTGCCCGGTTGAAAAATGTGCCCGGTTTTCAAAGTGCGGTACTTCCGATAACCGCACTTTCCGAGTGTAAATTACCGGTTGATTCTTGCTCAGCATGTTATTCGCATTACGAAGAATCATTTTGAACCGGAAAATCAACAATAAAATGTTTTCGATTTTTTTGCGAAAATCCCTGATGGTTAGCCTTACTGTTTTTTACCGGATAAAATTTATTGTCCCAGATTCTGTAAGTTTCGGTTATTTCCGATAAATGTGGGAATTTTGAGTGGAGCTGCGTTTAAATTACCGCAAAAAATGTGCCCGGTTGAAAAATGTGCCCGGTTTTCAAAGTGCGGTACTTCCGATAACCGCACTTTCCGAGTGTAAATTACCGGTTGATTCTTGCTCAGCATGTTATTCGCATTACCAAGAATCATTTTGAACCGGAAAATCAACAATAAAATGTTTTCGATTTTTTTGCGAAAATCCCTGATGGTTAGCCTTACTGTTTTTTACCGGATAAAATTTATTATCCCAGATTCTGTAAGTTTCGGTTATTTCCGATAAATGTGGGAATTTTGAGTGGAGCTGCGTTTAAATTACCGCAACATGTCGCCTCATTCGGATGCAATCAAATTTCGATTGAAAAATGTGCCCGGTTTTCAAAGTGCGGTACTTCCGATAACCGCGCTTTCCGAGTGTAAATTACCGGTTGATTCTTGCTCAGCATGTCATTCGCATTACCAAGAATCATTTTGAACCGGAAAATCAACAATAAAATGTTTTCGATTTTTTTGTGAAAATCCCTGATGGTTAGCCTTACTGTTTTTTACCGGATACAATTTATTGTCCCAGATTCTGTAAGTTTCGGTTATTTCCGATAAATGTGGGAATTTTGAGTGGAGCTGCGTTTAAATTACCGCAAGAAATGTGCCCGGTTGAAAAATGTGCCCGGTTTTCAAAGTGCGGTACTTCCGATAACCGCACTTTCCGAGTGTAAATTACCGGTTGATTCTTGCTCAGCATGTTATTCGCATTACCAAGAATCATTTTGAACCGGAAAATCAACAATAAAATGTTTTCGATTTTTTTGCGAAAATCCCTGATGGTTAGCCTTACTGTTTTTTACCGGATAAAATTTATTGTCCCAGATTCTGTAAGTTTCGGTTATTTCCGATAAATGTGGGAATTTTGAGTGGAGCTGCGTTTAAATTACCGCAACATGTCGCCTCATTCGGATGCAATCAAATTTCGATTGAAAAATGTGCCCGGTTTTCAAAGTGCGGTACTTCCGATAACCGCGCTTTCCGAGTGTAAATTACCGGTTGATTCTTGCTTAGCATGTCATTCGCATTACCAAGAATCATTTTGAACCGGAAAATCAACAATAAAATGTTTTCGATTTTTTTGTGAAAATCCCTGATGGTTAGCCTTACTGTTTTTTACCGGATAAAATTTATTGTCCCAGATTCTGTAAGTTTCGGTTATTTCCGATAAATGTGGGAATTTTGAGTGGAGCTGCGTTTAAATTACCGCAAGAAATGTGCCCGGTTGAAAAATGTGCCCGGTTTTCAAAGTGCGGTACTTCCGATAACCGCACTTTCCGAGTGTAAATTACCGGTTGATTCTTGCTCAGCATGTTATTCGCATTACCAAGAATCATTTTGAACCGGAAAATCAACAATAAAATGTTTTCGATTTTTTTGCGAAAATCCATGATGGTTAGCCTTACTGTTTTTTACCGGAAAAAAATTATTGTCCCAGATTCTGTAAGTTTCGGGTATTTCCGATAAATGTGGGAATTTTGAGAGGAGCTGCGTTTAAATTACCGCAAAAAATGTGCCCGGTTGAAAAATGTGCCCGGTTTTCAAAGTGCGGTACTTCCGATAACCGCACTTTCCGAGTGTAAATTACCGGTTGATTCTTGCTCAGCATGTTATTCGCATTACCAAGAATCATTTTGAACCGGAAAATCAACAATAAAATGTTTTCGATTTTTTTGCGAAAATCCCTGATGGTTAGCCTTACTGTTTTTTACCGGATAAAATTTATTGTCCCAGATTCTGTAAGTTTCGGTTATTTCCGATAAATGTGGGAATTTTGAGTGGAGCTGCGTTTAAATTACCGCAAAAAATGTGCCCGGTTGAAAAATGTGCCCGGTTTTCAAAGTGCGGTACTTCCGATAACCGCACTTTCCGAGTGTAAATTACCGGTTGATTCTTGCTCAGCATGTTATTCGCATTACCAAGAATCATTTTGAACCGGAAAATCAACAATAAAATGTTTTCGATTTTTTTGCGAAAATCCCTGATGGTTAGCCTTACTGTTTTTTACCGGATAAAATTTATTGTCCCAGATTCTGTAAGTTTCGGTTATTTCCGATAAATGTGGGAATTTTGAGTGGAGCTGCGTTTAAATTACCGCAAGAAATGTGCCCGGTTGAAAAATGTGCCCGGTTTTCAAAGTGCGGTACTTCCGATAACCGCACTTTCCGAGTGTAAATTACCGGTTGATTCTTGCTCAGCATGTTATTCGCATTACCAAGAATCATTTTGAACCGGAAAATCAACAATAAAATGTTTTCGATTTTTTTGCGAAAATCCATGATGGTTAGCCTTACTGTTTTTTACCGGAAAAAAATTATTGTCCCAGATTCTGTAAGTTTCGGGTATTTCCGATAAATGTGGGAATTTTGAGAGGAGCTGCGTTTAAATTACCGCAAAAAATGTGCCCGGTTGAAAAATGTGCCCGGTTTTCAAAGTGCGGTACTTCCGATAACCGCACTTTCCGAGTGTAAATTACCGGTTGATTCTTGCTCAGCATGTTATTCGCATTACCAAGAATCATTTTGAACCGGAAAATCAACAATAAAATGTTTTCGATTTTTTTGCGAAAATCCCTGATGGTTAGCCTTACTGTTTTTTACCGGATAAAATTTATTGTCCCAGATTCTGTAAGTTTCGGTTATTTCCGATAAATGTGGGAATTTTGAGTGGAGCTGCGTTTAAATTACCGCAACATGTCGCCTCATTCGGATGCAATCAAATTTCGATTGAAAAATGTGCCCGGTTTTCAAAGTGCGGTACTTCCGATAACCGCACTTTCCGAGTGTAAATTACCGGTTGATTCTTGCTCAGCATGTTATTCGCATTACCAAGAATCATTTTGAACCGAAAAATCAACAATAAAATGTTTTCGATTTTTTTGTGAAAATCCCTGATGGTTAGCCTTACTGTTTTTTACCGGATAAAATTTATTGTCCCAGATTCTGTAAGTTTCGGTTATTTCCGATAAATGTGGGAATTTTGAGTGGAGCTGCGTTTAAATTACCGCAAAAAATGTGCCCGGTTGAAAAATGTGCCCGGTTTTCAAAGTGCGGTACTTCCGATAACCGCACTTTCCGAGTGTAAATTACCGGTTGATTCTTGCTCAGCATGTTATTCGCATTACCAAGAATCATTTTGAACCGGAAAATCAACAATAAAATGTTTTCGATTTTTTTGCGAAAATCCCTGATGGTTAGTTAGCCTTACTGTTTTTTACCGGATAAAATTTATTGTCCCAGATTCTGTAAGTTTCGGTTATTTCCGATAAATGTGGGAATTTTGAGTGGAGCTGCGTTTAAATTACCGCAACATGTCGCCTCATTCGGATGCAATCAAATTTCGATTGAAAAATGTGCCCGGTTTTCAAAGTGCGGTACTTCCAATAACCGCACTTTCCGAGTGTAAATTACCGGTTGATTCTTGCTCAGCATGTTATTCGCATTACCAAGAATCATTTTGAACCGGAAAATCAACAATAAAATGTTTTCGATTTTTTTGTGAAAATTCCTGATGGTTAGCCTTACTGTTTTTTACCGGATAAAATTTATTGTCCCAGATTCTGTAAGTTTCGGTTATTTCCGATAAATGTGGGAATTTGGAGTGGAGCTGTGTTTAAATTACCGCAAAAAATGTGTCCGGTTGAAAAATGTTCCTGGTTTTCAAAGTGCGGTACTTCCGATAACCGAACTTTCCGAGTGTAAATTACCGGTTGATTCTTGCTCAGCATGTTATTCGCATTACCAAGAATCATTTTGAACCGGAAAATCAACAATAAAATGTTTTCGATTTTTTTGCGAAAATCCCTGATGGTTAGCCTTACTGTTTTTTACCGGATAAAATTTATTGTCCCAGATTCTGTAAGTTTCGGTTATTTCCGATAAATGTGGGAATTTTGAGTGGAGCTGCGTTTAAATTACCGCAAAAAATGTGCCCGGTTGAAAAATGTGCCCGGTTTTCAAAGTGCGGTACTTCCGATAACCGCACTTTCCGAGTGTAAATTACCGGTTGATTCTTGCTCAGCATGTTATTCGCATTACCAAGAATCATTTTGAACCGGAAAATCAACAATAAAATGTTTTCGATTTTTTTGCGAAAATCCCTGATGGTTAGCCTTACTGTTTTTTACCGGATAAAATTTATTGTCCCAGATTCTGTAAGTTTCGGTTATTTCCGATAAATGTGGGAATTTTGAGTGGAGCTGCGTTTAAATTACCGCAACATGTCGCCTCATTCGGATGCAATCAAATTTCGATTGAAAAATGTGCCCGGTTTTCAAAGTGCGGTACTTCCGATAACCGCACTTTCCGAGTGTAAATTACCGGTTGATTCTTGCTCAGCATATTATTCGCATTACCAAGAATCATTTTGAACCGGAAAATCAACAATAAAATGTTTTCGATTTTTTTGTGAAAATCCCTGATGGTTAGCCTTACTGTTTTTTACCGGATAAAATTTATTGTCCCAGATTCTGTAAGTTTCGGTTATTTCCGATAAATGTGGGAATTTTGAGTGGAGCTGCGTTTAAATTACCGCAAAAAATGTGCCCGGTTGAAAAATGTGCCCGGTTTTCAAAGTGCGGTACTTCCGATAACCGCACTTTCCGAGTGTAAATTACCGGTTGATTCTTGCTCAGCATGTTATTCGCATTACCAAGAATCATTTTGAACCGGAAAATCAACAATAAAATGTTTTCGATTTTTTTGCGAAAATCCCTGATGGTTAGCCTTACTGTTTTTTACCGGATAAAATTTATTGTCCCAGATTCTGTAAGTTTCGGTTATTTCCGATAAATGTGGGAATTTTGAGTGGAGCTGCGTTTAAATTACCGCAACATGTCGCCTCATTCGGATGCAATCAAATTTCGATTGAAAAATGTGCCCGGTTTTCAAAGTGCGGTACTTCCGATAACCGCACTTTCCGAGTGTAAATTACCGGTTGATTCTTGCTCAGCATGTTATTCGCATTACCAAGAATCATTTTGAACCGGAAAATCAACAATAAAATGTTTTCGATTTTTTTGTGAAAATTCCTGATGGTTAGTTAGCCTTACTGTTTTTTACCGGATAAAATTTATTGTCCCAGATTCTGTAAGTTTCGGTTATTTCCGATAAATGTGGGAATTTGGAGTGGAGCTGTGTTTAAATTACCGCAAAAAATGTGTCCGGTTGAAAAATGTTCCTGGTTTTCAAAGTGCGGTACTTCCGATAACCGAACTTTCCGAGTGTAAATTACCGGTTGATTCTTGCTCAGCATGTTATTCGCATTACCAAGAATCATTTTGAACCGGAAAATCAACAATAAAATGTTTTCGATTTTTTTGTGAAAATCCCTGATGGTTAGCCTTACTGTTTTTTACCGGATAAAATTTATTGTCCCAGATTCTGTAAGTTTCGGTTATTTCCGATAAATGTGGGAATTTTGAGTGGAGCTGCGTTTAAATTACCGCAAAAAATGTGCCCGGTTGAAAAATGTGCCCGGTTTTCAAAGTGCGGTACTTCCGATAACCGCACTTTCCGAGTGTAAATTACCGGTTGATTCTTGCTCAGCATGTTATTCGCATTACCAAGAATCATTTTGAACCGGAAAATCAACAATAAAATGTTTTCGATTTTTTTGCGAAAATCCCTGATGGTTAGCCTTACTGTTTTTTACCGGATAAAATTTATTGTCCCAGATTCTGTAAGTTTCGGTTATTTCCGATAAATGTGGGAATTTTGAGTGGAGCTGCGTTTAAATTACCGCAACATGTCGCCTCATTCGGATGCAATCAAATTTCGATTGAAAAATGTGCCCGGTTTTCAAAGTGCGGTACTTCCGATAACCGCACTTTCCGAGTGTAAATTACCGGTTGATTCTTGCTCAGCATATTATTCGCATTACCAAGAATCATTTTGAACCGGAAAATCAACAATAAAATGTTTTCGATTTTTTTGTGAAAATCCCTGATGGTTAGCCTTACTGTTTTTTACCGGATAAAATTTATTGTCCCAGATTCTGTAAGTTTCGGTTATTTCCGATAAATGTGGGAATTTTGAGTGGAGCTGCGTTTAAATTACCGCAAAAAATGTGCCCGGTTTTCAAAGTGCGGTACTTCCGATAACCGCACTTTCCGAGTGTAAATTACCGGTTGATTCTTGCTCAGCATGTTATTCGCATTACCAAGAATCATTTTGAACCGGAAAATCAACAATAAAATGTTTTCGATTTTTTTGCGAAAATCCCTGATGGTTAGCCTTACTGTTTTTTACCGGATAAAATTTATTGTCCCAGATTCTGTAAGTTTCGGTTATTTCCGATAAATGTGGGAATTTTGAGTGGAGCTGCGTTTAAATTACCGCAAAAAATGTGCCCGGTTGAAAAATGTGTCCGGTTTTCAAAGTGCGATACTTCCGATAACCGCACTTTCCGAGTGTAAATTACCGGTTGATTCTTGCTCAGCATGTTATTCGCATTACCAAGAATCATTTTGAACCGGAAAATCAACAATAAAATGTTTTCGATTTTTTTGCGAAAATGCCTGATGGTTAGCCTTACTGTTTTTTACCGGATAAAATTTATTGTCCCAGATTCTGTAAGTTTCGGTTATTTCCGATAAATGTGGGAATTTTGAGTGGAGCTGCGTTTAAATTACCGCAAAAAATGTGCCCGGTTGAAAAATGTGCCCGGTTTTCAAAGTGCGGTACTTCCGATAACCGCACTTTCCGAGTGTAAATTACCGGTTGATTCTTGCTCAGCATGTTATTCGCATTACGAAGAATCATTTTGAACCGGAAAATCAACAATAAAATGTTTTCGATTTTTTTGCGAAAATCCCTGATGGTTAGCCTTACTGTTTTTTACCGGATAAAATTTATTGTCCCAGATTCTGTAAGTTTCGGTTATTTCCGATAAATGTGGGAATTTTGAGTGGAGCTGCGTTTAAATTACCGCAAAAAATGTGCCCGGTTGAAAAATGTGCCCGGTTTTCAAAGTGCGGTACTTCCGATAACCGCACTTTCCGAGTGTAAATTACCGGTTGATTCTTGCTCAGCATGTTATTCGCATTACCAAGAATCATTTTGAACCGGAAAATCAACAATAAAATGTTTTCGATTTTTTTGCGAAAATCCCTGATGGTTAGCCTTACTGTTTTTTACCGGATAAAATTTATTATCCCAGATTCTGTAAGTTTCGGTTATTTCCGATAAATGTGGGAATTTTGAGTGGAGCTGCGTTTAAATTACCGCAACATGTCGCCTCATTCGGATGCAATCAAATTTCGATTGAAAAATGTGCCCGGTTTTCAAAGTGCGGTAATTCCGATAACCGCGCTTTCCGAGTGTAAATTACCGGTTGATTCTTGCTCAGCATGTCATTCGCATTACCAAGAATCATTTTGAACCGGAAAATCAACAATAAAATGTTTTCGATTTTTTTGTGAAAATCCCTGATGGTTAGCCTTACTGTTTTTTACCGGATACAATTTATTGTCCCAGATTCTGTAAGTTTCGGTTATTTCCGATAAATGTGGGAATTTTGAGTGGAGCTGCGTTTAAATTACCGCAAAAAATGTGCCCGGTTGAAAAATGTGCCCGGTTTTCAAAGTGCGGTACTTCCGATAACCGCACTTTCCGAGTGTAAATTACCGGTTGATTCTTGCTCAGCATGTTATTCGCATTACCAAGAATCATTTTGAACCGGAAAATCAACAATAAAATGTTTTCGATTTTTTTGCGAAAATCCCTGATGGTTAGCCTTACTGTTTTTTACCGGATAAAATTTATTGTCCCAGATTCTGTAAGTTTCGGTTATTTCCGATAAATGTGGGAATTTTGAGTGGAGCTGCGTTTAAATTACCGCAACATGTCGCCTCATTCGGATGCAATCAAATTTCGATTGAAAAATGTGCCCGGTTTTCAAAGTGCGGTACTTCCGATAACCGCGCTTTCCGAGTGTAAATTACCGGTTGATTCTTGCTTAGCATGTCATTCGCATTACCAAGAATCATTTTGAACCGGAAAATCAACATTAAAATGTTTTCGATTTTTTTGTGAAAATCCCTGATGGTTAGCCTTACTGTTTTTTACCGGATAAAATTTATTGTCCCAGATTCTGTAAGTTTCGGTTATTTCCGATAAATGTGGGAATTTTGAGTGGAGCTGCGTTTAAATTACCGCAAAAAATGTGCCCGGTTGAAAAATGTGCCCGGTTTTCAAAGTGCGGTACTTCCGATAACCGCACTTTCCGAGTGTAAATTACCGGTTGATTCTTGCTCAGCATGTTATTCGCATTACCAAGAATCATTTTGAACCGGAAAATCAACAATAAAATGTTTTCGATTTTTTTGCGAAAATCCCTGATGGTTAGCCTTACTGTTTTTTACCGGATAAAATTTATTGTCCCAGATTCTGTAAGTTTCGGTTATTTCCGATAAATGTGGGAATTTTGAGTGGAGCTGCGTTTAAATTACCGCAAGAAATGTGCCCGGTTGAAAAATGTGCCCGGTTTTCAAAGTGCGGTACTTCCGATAACCGCACTTTCCGAGTGTAAATTACCGGTTGATTCTTGCTCAGCATGTTATTCGCATTACCAAGAATCATTTTGAACCGGAAAATCAACAATAAAATGTTTTCGATTTTTTTGCGAAAATCCATGATGGTTAGCCTTACTGTTTTTTACCGGAAAAAAATTATTGTCCCAGATTCTGTAAGTTTCGGGTATTTCCGATAAATGTGGGAATTTTGAGAGGAGCTGCGTTTAAATTACCGCAAAAAATGTGCCCGGTTGAAAAATGTGCCCGGTTTTCAAAGTGCGGTACTTCCGATAACCGCACTTTCCGAGTGTAAATTACCGGTTGATTCTTGCTCAGCATGTTATTCGCATTACCAAGAATCATTTTGAACCGGAAAATCAACAATAAAATGTTTTCGATTTTTTTGCGAAAATCCCTGATGGTTAGCCTTACTGTTTTTTACCGGATAAAATTTATTGTCCCAGATTCTGTAAGTTTCGGTTATTTCCGATAAATGTGGGAATTTTGAGTGGAGCTGCGTTTAAATTACCGCAACATGTCGCCTCATTCGGATGCAATCAAATTTCGATTGAAAAATGTGCCCGGTTTTCAAAGTGCGGTACTTCCGATAACCGCACTTTCCGAGTGTAAATAACCGGTTGATTCTGGCTCAGCATATTATTCGCATTACCAAGAATCATTTTGAACCGGAAAATCAACAATAAAATGTTTTCGATTTTTTTGTGAAAATCCCTGATGGTTAGCCTTACTGTTTTTTACCGGATAAAATTTATTGTCCCAGATTCTGTAAGTTTCGGTTATTTCCGATAAATGTGGGAATTTTGAGTGGAGCTGCGTTTAAATTACCGCAAAAAATGTGCCCGGTTGAAAAATGTGCCCGGTTTTCAAAGTGCGGTACTTCCGATAACCGCACTTTCCGAGTGTAAATTACCGGTTGATTCTTGCTCAGCATGTTATTCGCATTACCAAGAATCATTTTGAACCGGAAAATCAACAATAAAATGTTTTCGATTTTTTTGCGAAAATCCCTGATGGTTAGCCTTACTGTTTTTTACCGGATAAAATTTATTGTCCCAGATTCTGTAAGTTTCGGTTATTTCCGATAAATGTGGGAATTTTGAGTGGAGCTGCGTTTAAATTACCGCAAAAAATGTGCCCGGTTGAAAAATGTGCCCGGTTTTCAAAGTGCGGTACTTCCGATAACCGCACTTTCCGAGTGTAAATTACCGGTTGATTCTTGCTCAGCATGTTATTCGTATTACCAAGAATCATTTTGAACCGGAAAATCAACAATAAAATGTTTTCAAAGTGCGGTACTTCCGATAACCGCACTTTCCGAGTGTAAATTACCGGTTGATTCTTGCTCAGCATGTTATTCGCATTACCAAGAATCATTTTGAACCGGAAAATCAACAATAAAATGATTTCGATTTTTTTGCGAAAATCCCTGATGGTTAGCCTTACTGTTTTTTACCGGATAAAATTTATTGTCCCAGATTCTGTAAGTTTCGGTTATTTCCGATAAATGTGGGAATTTTGAGTGGAGCTGCGTTTAAATTACCGCAACATGTCGCCTCATTCGGATGCAATCAAATTTCGATTGAAAAATGTGCCCGGTTTTCAAAGTGCGGTACTTCCGATAACCGCACTTTCCGAGTGTAAATTACCGGTTGATTCTTGCTCAGCATGTTATTCGCATTACCAAGAATCATTTTGAACCGGAAAATCAACAATAAAATGTTTTCGATTTTTTTGCGAAAATCCCTGATGGTTATTAGCCTTACTGTTTTTACCGGATAAAATTTATTGTCCCAGATTCTATAAGTTTCGGTTATTTCCGATAAATGTGGGAATTTTGAGTGGAGCTGCGTTTAAATTACCGCAAAAAATGTGCCCGATTGAAAAATGTGCCCGGTTTTCAAAGTGCGGTACTTCCGATAACCGCACTTTCCGAGTGTAAATTACCGGTTGATTCTTGCTCAGCATGTTATTCGCATTACCAAGAATCATTTTGAACCGGAAAATCAACAAAAAAATGTTTTCGATTTTTTTGCGAAAATCCCTGATGGTTATTAGCCTTACTGTTTTTACCGGATAAAATTTATTGTCCCAGATTCTGTAAGTTTCGGTTATTTCCGATAAATGTGGGAATTTTGAGTGGAGCTGCGTTTAAATTACCGCAAAAAATGTGCCCGGTTGAAAAATGTGCCCGGTTTTCAAAGTGCGGTACTTCCGATAACCGCACTTTCCGAGTGTAAATTACCGGTTGATTCTTGCTCAGCATGTTATTCGCATTACCAAGAATCATTTTGAACCGGAAAATCAACAATAAAATGTTTTCGATTTTTTTGCGAAAATCCCTGATGGTTAGCCTTACTGTTTTTTACCGGATAAAATTTATTGTCCCAGATTCTGTAAGTTTCGGTTATTTCCGATAAATGTGGGAATTTTGAGTGGAGCTGCGTTTAAATTACCGCAACATGTCGCCTCATTCGGATGCAATCAAATTTCGATTGAAAAATGTGCCCGGTTTTCAAAGTGCGGTACTTCCGATAACCGCACATTCCGAGTGTAAATTACCGGTTGATTCTTGCTCAGCATATTATTCGCATTACCAAGAATCATTTTGAACCGGAAAATCAACAATAAAATGTTTTCGATTTTTTTGCGAAAATCCCTGATGGTTAGCCTTACTGTTTTTTACCGGATAAAATTTATTGTCCCAGATTCTGTAAGTTTCGGTTATTTCCGATAAATGTGGGAATTTTGAGTGGAGCTGCGTTTAAATTACCGCAAAAAATGTGCCCGGTTGAAAAATGTGCCCGGTTTTCAAAGTGCGGTACTTCCGATAACCGCACTTTCCGAGTGTAAATTACCGGTTGATTCTTGCTCAGCATGTTATTCGCATTACCAAGAATCATTTTGAACCGGAAAATCAACAATAAAATGTTTTCGATTTTTTTGCGAAAATGCCTGATGGTTAGCCTTACTGTTTTTTACCGGATAAAATTTATTGTCCCAGATTCTGTAAGTTTCGGTTATTTCCGATAAATGTGGGAATTTTGAGTGGAGCTGCGTTTAAATTACCGCAAAAAATGTGTCCGGTTGAAAAATGTTCCTGGTTTTCAAAGTGCGGTACTTCCGATAACCGAACTTTCCGAGTGTAAATTACCGGTTGATTCTTGCTCAGCATGTTATTCGCATTACCAAGAATCATTTTGAACCGGAAAATCAACAATAAAATGTTTTCGATTTTTTTGCGAAAATCCCTGATGGTTAGCCTTACTGTTTTTTACCGGATAAAATTTATTGTCCCAGATTCTGTAAGTTTCGGTTATTTCCGATAAATGTGGGAATTTTGAGTGGAGCTGCGTTTAAATTACCGCAACATGTCGCCTCATTCGGATGCAATCAAATTTCGATTGAAAAATGTGCCCGGTTTTCAAAGTGCGGTACTTCCGATAACCGCACTTTCCGAGTGTAAATTACCGGTTGATTCTTGCTCAGCATGTTATTCGCATTACCAAGAATCATTTTGAACCGGAAAATCAACAATAAAATGTTTTCGATTTTTTTGCGAAAATGCCTGATGGTTAGCCTTACTGTTTTTTACCGGATAAAATTTATTGTCCCAGATTCTGTAAGTTTCGGTTATTTCCGATAAATGTGGGAATTTTGAGTGGAGCTGCGTTTAAATTACCGCAACATGTCGCCTCATTCGGATGCAATCAAATTTCGATTGAAAAATGTGCCCGGTTTTCAAAGTGCGGTACTTCCGATAACCGCGCTTTCCGAGTGTAAATTACCGGTTGATTCTTGCTTAGCATGTCATTCGCATTACCAAGAATCATTTTGAACCGGAAAATCAACAATAAAATGTTTTCGATTTTTTTGCGAAAATGCCTGATGGTTAGCCTTACTGTTTTTTACCGGATAAAATTTATTGTCCCAGATTCTGTAAGTTTCGGTTATTTCCGATAAATGTGGGAATTTTGAGTGGAGCTGCGTTTAAATTACCGCAAAAAATGTGCCCGGTTGAAAAATGTGCCCGGTTTTCAAAGTGCGGTACTTCCGATAACCGCACTTTCCGAGTGTAAATTACCGGTTGATTCTTGCTCAGCATGTTATTCGCATTACCAAGAATCATTTTGAACCGGAAAATCAACAATAAAATGTTTTCGATTTTTTTGCGAAAATCCCTGATGGTTAGCCTTACTGTTTTTTACCGGATAAAATTTATTGTCCCATATTCTGTAAGTTTCGGTTATTTCCGATAAATGTGGGAATTTTGAGTGGAGCTGCGTTTAAATTACCGCAAGAAATGTGCCCGGTTGAAAAATGTGCCCGGTTTTCAAAGTGCGGTACTTCCGATAACCGCACTTTCCGAGTGTAAATTACCGGTTGATTCTTGCTCAGCATGTTATTCGCATTACCAAGAATCATTTTGAACCGGAAAATCAACAATAAAATGTTTTCGATTTTTTTGCGAAAATCCATGATGGTTAGCCTTACTGTTTTTTACCGGAAAAAAATTATTGTCCCAGATTCTGTAAGTTTCGGGTATTTCCGATAAATGTGGGAATTTTGAGAGGAGCTGCGTTTAAATTACCGCAAAAAATGTGCCCGGTTGAAAAATGTGCCCGGTTTTCAAAGTGCGGTACTTCCGATAACCGCACTTTCCGAGTGTAAATTACCGGTTGATTCTTGCTCAGCATGTTATTCGCATTACCAAGAATCATTTTGAACCGGAAAATCAACAATAAAATGTTTTCGATTTTTTTGCGAAAATCCCTGATGGTTAGCCTTACTGTTTTTTACCGGATAAAATTTATTGTCCCAGATTCTGTAAGTTTCGGTTATTTCCGATAAATGTGGGAATTTTGAGTGGAGCTGCGTTTAAATTACCGCAACATGTCGCCTCATTCGGATGCAATCAAATTTCGATTGAAAAATGTGCCCGGTTTTCAAAGTGCGGTACTTCCGATAACCGCACTTTCCGAGTGTAAATTACCGGTTGATTCTGGCTCAGCATATTATTCGCATTACCAAGAATCATTTTGAACCGGAAAATCAACAATAAAATGTTTTCGATTTTTTTGTGAAAATCCCTGATGGTTAGCCTTACTGTTTTTTACCGGATAAAATTTATTGTCCCAGATTCTGTAAGTTTCGGTTATTTCCGATAAATGTGGGAATTTTGAGTGGAGCTGCGTTTAAATTACCGCAAAAAATGTGCCCGGTTGAAAAATGTGCCCGGTTTTCAAAGTGCGGTACTTCCGATAACCGCACTTTCCGAGTGTAAATTACCGGTTGATTCTTGCTCAGCATGTTATTCGCATTACCAAGAATCATTTTGAACCGGAAAATCAACAATAAAATGTTTTCGATTTTTTTGCGAAAATCCCTGATGTAGCCTTACTGTTTTTTACCGGATAAAATTTATTGTCCCAGATTCTGTAAGTTTCGGTTATTTCCTATAAATGTGGGAATTTTGAGTGGAGCTGCGTTTAAATTACCGCAAAAAATGTGCCCGGTTGAAAAATGTGCCCGGTTTTCAAAGTGCGGTACTTCCGATAACCGCACTTTCCGAGTGTAAATTACCGGTTGATTCTTGCTCAGCATGTTATTCGCATTACCAAGAATCATTTTGAACCGGAAAATCAACAATAAAATGTTTTCGATTTTTTTGCGAAAATCCCTGATGGTTAGCCTTACTGTTTTTTACCGGATAAAATTTATTGTCCCAGATTCTGTAAGTTTCGGTTATTTCCGATAAATGTGGGAATTTTGAGTGGAGCTGCGTTTAAATTACCGCAAAAAATGTGCCCGGTTGAAAAATGTGCCCGGTTTTCAAAGTGCGGTACTTCCGATAACCGCACTTTCCGAGTGTAAATTACCGGTTGATTCTTGCTCAGCATGTTATTCGCATTACCAAGAATCATTTTGAACCGGAAAATCAACAATAAAATGTTTTCAAAGTGCGGTACTTCCGATAACCGCACTTTCCGAGTGTAAATTACCGGTTGATTCTTGCTCAGCATGTTATTCGCATTACCAAGAATCATTTTGAACCGGAAAATCAACAATAAAATGATTTCGATTTTTTTGCGAAAATCCCTGATGGTTAGCCTTACTGTTTTTTACCGGATAAAATTTATTGTCCCAGATTCTGTAAGTTTCGGTTATTTCCGATAAATGTGGGAATTTTGAGTGGAGCTGCGTTTAAATTACCGCAACATGTCGCCTCATTCGGATGCAATCAAATTTCGATTGAAAAATGTGCCCGGTTTTCAAAGTGCGGTACTTCCGATAACCGCACTTTCCGAGTGTAAATTACCGGTTGATTCTTGCTCAGCATGTTATTCGCATTACCAAGAATCATTTTGAACCGGAAAATCAACAATAAAATGTTTTCGATTTTTTTGCGAAAATCCCTGATGGTTAGCCTTACTGTTTTTTACCGGATAAAATTTATTGTCCCAGATTCTGTAAGTTTCGGTTATTTCCGATAAATGTGGGAATTTTGAGTGGAGCTGCGTATAAATTACCGCAAAAAATGTGCCCGGTTGAAAAATGTGCCCGGTTTTCAAAGTGCGGTACTTCCGATAACCGCACTTTCCTAGTGTAAATTACCGGTTGATTCTTGCTCAGCATGTTATTCGCATTACCAAGAATCATTTTGAACCGGAAAATCAACAAAAAAATGTTTTCGATTTTTTTGCGAAAATCCCTGATGGTTATTAGCCTTACTGTTTTTACCGGATAAAATTTATTGTCCCAGATTCTGTAAGTTTCGGTTATTTCCGATAAATGTGGGAATTTTGAGTGGAGCTGCGTTTAAATTACCGCAAAAAATGTGCCCGGTTGAAAAATGTGCCCGGTTTTCAAAGTGCGGTACTTCCGATAACCGCACTTTCCGAGTGTAAATTACCGGTTGATTCTTGCTCAGCATGTTATTCGCATTACCAAGAATCATTTTGAACCGGAAAATCAACAATAAAATGTTTTCGATTTTTTTGCGAAAATCCCTGATGGTTAGCCTTACTGTTTTTTACCGGATAAAATTTATTGTCCCAGATTCTGTAAGTTTCGGTTATTTCCGATAAATGTGGGAATTTTGAGTGGAGCTGCGTTTAAATTACCGCAACATGTCGCCTCATTCGGATGCAATCAAATTTCGATTGAAAAATGTGCCCGGTTTTCAAAGTGCGGTACTTCCGATAACCGCACTTTCCGAGTGTAAATTACCGGTTGATTCTTGCTCAGCATATTATTCGCATTACCAAGAATCATTTTGAACCGGAAAATCAACAATAAAATGTTTTCGATTTTTTTGCGAAAATCCCTGATGGTTAGCCTTACTGTTTTTTACCGGATAAAATTTATTGTCCCAGATTCTGTAAGTTTCGGTTATTTCCGATAAATGTGGGAATTTTGAGTGGAGCTGCGTTTAAATTACCGCAAAAAATGTGCCCGGTTGAAAAATGTGCCCGGTTTTCAAAGTGCGGTACTTCCGATAACCGCACTTTCCGAGTGTAAATTACCGGTTGATTCTTGCTCAGCATGTTATTCGCATTACCAAGAATCATTTTGAACCGGAAAATCAACAATAAAATGTTTTCGATTTTTTTGCGAAAATCCCTGATGGTTAGCCTTACTGTTTTTTACCGGATAAAATTTATTGTCCCAGATTCTGTAAGTTTCGGTTATTTCCGATAAATGTGGGCATTTTGAGTGGAGCTGCGTTTAAATTACCGCAAAAAATGTGTCCGGTTGAAAAATGTTCCTGGTTTCCAAAGTGCGGTACTTCCGATAACCGAACTTTCCGAGTGTAAATTACCGGTTGATTCTTGCTCAGCATGTTATTCGCATTACCAAGAATCATTTTGAACCGGAAAATCAACAATAAAATGTTTTCGATTTTTTTGCGAAAATCCCTGATGGTTAGCCTTACTGTTTTTTACCGGATAAAATTTATTGTCCCAGATTCTGTAAGTTTCGGTTATTTCCGATAAATGTGGGAATTTTGAGTGGAGCTGCGTTTAAATTACCGCAAAAAATGTGCCCGGTTAAAAAATGTGCCCGGTTTTCAAAGTGCGGTACTTCCGATAACCGCACTTTCCGAGTGTAAATTACCGGTTGATTCTTGCTCAGCATGTTATTCGCATTACCAAGAATCATTTTGAACCGGAAAATCAACAATAAAATGTTTTCGATTTTTTTGTGAAAATCCCTGATGGTTAGCCTTACTGTTTTTTACCGGATAAAATTTATTGTCCCAGATTCTGTAAGTTTCGGTTATTTCCGATAAATGTGGGAATTTTAAGTGGAGCTGCGTTTAAATTACCACAACATGTCGCCTCATTCGGATGCAATCAAATTTCGATTGAAAAGTGTGCCCGGTTTTCAAAGTGCGGTACTTCCGATAACCGCACTTTCCGAGTGTAAATTACCGGTTGATTCTTGCTCAGCATGTTATTCGCATTACCAAGAATCATTTTGAACCGGAAAATCAACAATGTTTTCGATTTTTTTGCGAAAATCCCTGATGGTTAGCCTTACTGTTTTTTACCGGATAAAATTTATTGTCCCAGATTCTGTAACTTTCGGTTATTTCCGATAAATGTGGGAATTTTGAGTGGAGCTGCGTATAAATTACCGCAACATGTCGCCTCATTCGGATGCAATCAAATTTCGATTGAAAAATGTGCCCGGTTTTCAAAGTGCGGTACTTCCGATAACCGCACTTTCCGAGTGTAAATTACCGGTTGATTCTTGCTCAGCATGTTATTCGCATTACCAAGAATCATTTTGAACCGGAAAATCAACAATAAAATGTTTTCGATTTTTTTGTGAAAATGCCTGATGGTTAGCCTTACTGTTTTTTACCGGATAAAATTTATTGTCCCAGATTCTGTAAGTTTCGGTTATTTCCGATAAATGTGGGAATTTTGAGTGGAGCTGCGTTTAAATTACCGCAAAAAATGTGTTATTCGCATTACCAAGAATCATTTTGAACCGGAAAATCAACAATAAAATGTTTTCGATTTTTTTGCGAAAATCCCTGATGGTTAGCCTTACTGTTTTTTACCGGATAAAATTTATTGTCCCAGATTCTGTAAGTTTCGGTTATTTCCGATAAATGTGGGAATTTTGAGTGGAGCTGCGCTTAAATTACCGCAACATGTCGCCTCATTCGGATGCAATCAAATTTCGATTGAAAAATGTGCCCGGTTTTCAAAGTGCGGTACTTCCGATAACCGCACTTTCCGAGTGTAAATTACCGGTTGATTCTTGCTCAGCATATTATTCGCATTACCAAGAATCATTTTGAACCGGAAAATCAACAATAAAATGTTTTCGATTTTTTTGCGAAAATCCCTGATGGTTAGCCTTACTGTTTTTTACCGGATAAAATTTATTGTCCCAGATTCTGTAAGTTTCGGTTATTTCCGATAAATGTGGGAATTTTGAGTGGAGCTGCGTTTAAATTACCGCAAAAAATGTGTCCGGTTGAAAAATGTTCCTGGTTTTCAAAGTGCGGTACTTCCGATAACCGAACTTTCCGAGTGTAAATTACCGGTTGATTCTTGCTCAGCATGTTATTCGCATTACCAAGAATCATTTTGAACCGGAAAATCAACAATAAAATGTTTTCGATTTTTTTGCGAAAATCCCTGATGGTTAGCCTTACTGTTTTTTACCGGATAAAATTTATTGTCCCAGATTCTGTAAGTTTCGGTTATTTCCGATAAATGTGGGAATTTTGAGTGGAGCTGCGTTTAAATTACCGCAAAAAATGTGCCCGGTTAAAAAATGTGCCCGGTTTTCAAAGTGCGGTACTTCCGATAACCGCACTTTCCGAGTGTAAATTACCGGTTGATTCTTGCTCAGCATGTTATTCGCATTACCAAGAATCATTTTGAACCGGAAAATCAACAATAAAATGTTTTCGATTTTTTTGCGAAAATCCCTGATGGTTAGCCTTACTGTTTTTTACCGGATAAAATTTATTGTCCCAGATTCTGTAAGTTTCGGTTATTTCCGATAAATGTGGGAATTTTAAGTGGAGCTGCGTTTAAATTACCACAACATGTCGCCTCATTCGGATGCAATCAAATTTCGATTGAAAAGTGTGCCCGGTTTTCAAAGTGCGGTACTTCCGATAACCGCACTTTCCGAGTGTAAATTACCGGTTGATTCTTGCTCAGCATGTTATTCGCATTACCAAGAATCATTTTGAACCGGAAAATCAACAATGTTTTCGATTTTTTTGCGAAAATCCCTGATGGTTAGCCTTACTGTTTTTTACCGGATAAAATTTATTGTCCCAGATTCTGTAAGTTTCGGTTATTTCCGATAAATGTGGGAATTTTGAGTGGAGCTGCGTTTAAATTACCGCAACATGTCGCCTCATTCGGATGCAATCAAATTTCGATTGAAAAATGTGCCCGGTTTTCAAAGTGCGGTACTTCCGATAACCGCACTTTCCGAGTGTAAATTACCGGTTGATTCTTGCTCAGCATGTTATTCGCATTACCAAGAATCATTTTGAACCGGAAAATCAACAATAAAATGTTTTCGATTTTTTTGCGAAAATGCCTGATGGTTAGCCTTACTGTTTTTTACCGGATAAAATTTATTGTCCCAGATTCTGTAAGTTTCGGTTATTTCCGATAAATGTGGGAATTTTGAGTGGAGCTGCGTTTAAATTACCGCAAAAAATGTGTTATTCGCATTACCAAGAATCATTTTGAACCGGAAAATCAACAATAAAATGTTTTCGATTTTTTTGCGAAAATCCCTGATGGTTAGCCTTACTGTTTTTTACCGGATAAAATTTATTGTCCCAGATTCTGTAAGTTTCGGTTATTTCCGATAAATGTGGGAATTTTGAGTGGAGCTGCGTTTAAATTACCGCAAAAAATGTGTCCGGTTGAAAAATGTGCCCGGTTTTCAAAGTGAGGTACTTCCGATAACCGCACTTTCCGAGTGTAAATTACCGGTTGATTCTTGCTCAGCATGTTATTCGCATTACCAAGAATCATTTTGAACCGGAAAATCAACAATAAAATGTTTTCGATTTTTTTGCGAAAATCCCTGATGGTTAGCCTTACTGTTTTTTACCGGATAAAATTTATTGTCCCAGATTCTGTAAGTTTCGGTTATTTCCGATAAATGTGGGAATTTTGAGTGGAGCTGCGTTTAAATTACCGCAAAAAATGTGCCCGGTTGAAAAATGTGCCCGGTTTTCAAAGTGCGGTACTTCCGATAACCGCACTTTCCGAGTGTAAATTACCGGTTGATTCTTGCTCAGCATGTTATTCGCATTACCAAGAATCATTTTGAACCGGAAAATCAACAATAAAATGTTTTCGATTTTTTTGCGAAAATCCCTGATGGTTAGCCTTACTGTTTTTTACCGGATAAAATTTATTGTCCCAGATTCTGTAAGTTTCGGTTATTTCCGATAAATGTGGGAATTTCGAGTGGAGCTGCGTTTAAATTACCGCAACATGTCGCCTCATTCGGATGCAATCAAATTTCGATTGAAAAATGTGCCCGGTTTTCAAAGTGCGGTACTTCCGATAACCGCACTTTCCGAGTGTAAATTACCGGTTGATTCTTGCTCAGCATGTTATTCGCATTACCAAGAATCATTTTGAACCGGAAAATCAACAATAAAATGTTTTCGATTTTTTTGCGAAAATCCCTGATGGTTAGCCTTACTGTTTTTTACCGGATAAAATTTATTGTCCCAGATTCTGTAAGTTTCGGTTATTTCCGATAAATGTGGGAATTTTGAGTGGAGCTGCGTTTAAATTACCGCAACATGTCGCCTCATTCGGATGCAATCAAATTTCGATTGAAAAATGTGCCCGGTTTTCAAAGTGCGGTACTTCCGATAACCGCACTTTCCGAGTGTAAATTACCGGTTGATTCTTGCTCAGCATATTATTCGCATTACCAAGAATCATTTTGAACCGGAAAATCAACAATAAAATGTTTTCGATTTTTTTGCGAAAATCCTGATGGTTAGCCTTACTGTTTTTTACCGGATAAAATTTATTGTCCCAGATTCTGTAAGTTTCGGTTATTTCCGATAAATGTGGGAATTTTGAGTGGAGCTGCGTTTAAATTACCGCAAAAAATGTGCCCGGTTCAAAAATGTGCCCGGTTTTCAAAGTGCGGTACTTCCGATAACCGCACTTTCCGAGTGTAAATTACCGGTTGATTCTTGCTCAGCATGTTATTCGCATTACCAAGAATCATTTTGAACCGGAAAATCAACAATAAAATGTTTTCGATTTTTTTGCGAAAATCCCTGATGGTTAGCCTTACTGGTTTTTACCGGATAAAATTTATTGTCCCAGATTCTGTAAGTTTCGGTTATTTCCGAGAAATGTGGGAATTTTGAGTGGAGCTGCGTTTAAATTACCGCAACATGTCGCCTCATTCGGATGCAATCAAATTTCGATTGAAAAATGTGCCCGGTTTTCAAAGTGCGGTACTTCCGATAACCGCACTTTCCGAGTTTAAATTACCGGTTGATTCTTGCTCAGCATGTTATTCGCATTACCAAGAATCATTTTGAACCGGAAAATCAACAATAAAATGTTTTCGATTTTTTTGCGAAAATGCCTGATGGTTAGCCTTACTGTTTTTTACCGGATAAAATTTATTGTCCCAGATTCTGTAAGTTTCGGTTATTTCCGATAAATGTGGGAATTTTGAGTGGAGCTGCGTTTAAATTACCGCAAAAAATGTGCCCGGTTGAAAAATGTGCCCGGTTTTCAAAGTGCGGTACTTCCGATAACCGCACTTTCCGAGTGTAAATTACCGGTTGATTCTTGCTCAGCATGTTATTCGCATTACCAAGAATCATTTTGAACCGGAAAATCAACAATAAAATGTTTTCGATTTTTTTGCGAAAATGCCTGATGGTTAGCCTTACTGTTTTTTACCGGATAAAATTTATTGTCCCAGATTCTGTAAGTTTCGGTTATTTCCGATAAATGTGGGAATTTTGAGTGGAGCTGCGTTTAAATTACCGCAAAAAATGTGCCCGGTTGAAAAATGTGCCCGGTTTTCAAAGTGCGGTACTTCCGATAACCGCACTTTCCGAGTGTAAATTACCGGTTGATTCTTGCTCAGCATGTTATTCGCATTACCAAGAATCATTTTGAACCGGAAAATCAACAATAAAATGTTTTCGATTTTTTTGCTAAAATCCCTGATGGTTAGCCTTACTGTTTTTTACCGGATAAAATTTATTGTCCCAGATTCTGTAAGTTTCGGTTATTTCCGATAAATGTGGGAATTTTGAGTGGAGCTGCGTTTAAATTACCGCAAAAAATGTGCCCGGTTGAAAAATGTGCCCGGTTTTCAAAGTGCGGTACTTCCGATTACCGGATGATTCTTGCTCAGCATGTTATTCGCATTACCAAGAATCATTTTGAACCGGAAAATCAACAATAAAATGTTTTCGATTTTTTTGCGAAAATCCCTGATGGTTAGCCTTACTGTTTTTTACCGGATAAAATTTATTGTCCCAGATTCTGTAAGTTTCGGTTATTTCCGATAAATGTGGGAATTTTGAGTGGAGCTGCGTTTAAATTACCGCAAAAAATGTGCCCGGTTGAAAAATGTGCCCGGTTTTCAAAGTGCGGTACTTCCGATAACCGCACTTTCCGAGTGTAAATTACCGGTTGATTCTTGCTCAGCATGTTATTCGCATTACCAAGAATCATTTTGAACCGGAAAATCAACAATAAAATGTTTTCGATTTTTTTGCGAAAATCCCTGATGGTTAGCCTTACTGTTTTTTACCGGATAAAATTTATTGTCCCAGATTCAGTAAGTTTCGATTATTTCCGATAAATGTGGGAATTTTGAGTGGAGCTGCGTTTAAATTACCGCAAAAAATGTGCCCGGTTTTCAAAGTGAGGTACTTCCGATAACCGCACTTTCCGAGTGCAAATTACCGGTTGATTCTTGCTCAGCATGTTATTCGCATTACCAAGAATCATTTTGAACCGGAAAATCAACAATAAAATGTTTTCGATTTTTTTGCGAAAATCCCTGATGGTTAGTTAGCCTTACTGTTTTTTACCGGATAAAATTTATTGTCCCAGATTCTGTAAGTTTCGGTTATTTCCGATAAATGTGGTTATTTTGAGTGGAGCTGCGTTTAAATTACCGCAAAAAATGTGCCCGGTTTTCAAAGTGCGGTACTTCCGATAACCGCACTTTCCGAGTGTAAATTACCGGTTGATTCTTGCTCAGCATGTTATTCGCATTACCAAGAATCATTTTGAACCGGAAAATCAACAATAAAATGTTTTCGATTTTTTTGCGAAAATCCCTGATGGTTAGCCTTACTGTTTTTTACCGGATAAAATTTATTGTCCCAGATTCTGTAACTTTCGGTTATTTCCGATAAATGTGGGAATTTCGAGTGGAGCTGCGTTTAAATTACCGCAACATGTCGCCTCATTCGGATGCAATCAAATTTCGATTGAAAAATGTGCCCGGTTTTCAAAGTGCGGTACTTCCGATAACCGCACTTTCCGAGTGTAAATTACCGGTTGATTGTTGCTCAGCATGTTATTCGCATTACCAAGAATCATTTTGAACCGGAAAATCAACAATAAAATGTTTTCGATTTTTTTGCGAAAATCCCTGATGGTTAGCCTTACTGTTTTTTACCGGATAAAATTTATTGTCCCAGATTCTGTAAGTTTCGGTTATTTCCGATAAATGTGGGAATTTTGAGTGGAGCTGCGTTTAAATTACCGCAACATGTCGCCTCATTCGGATGCAATCAAATTTCGATTGAAAAATGTGCCCGGTTTTCAAAGTGCGGTACTTCCGATAACCGCACTTTCCGAGTGTAAATTACCGGTTGATTCTTGCTCAGCATGTTATTCGCATTACCAAGAATCATTTTGAACCGGAAAATCAACAATAAAATGTTTTCGATTTTTTTGTGAAAATCCCTGATGGTTAGCCTTACTGTTTTTTACCGGATAAAATTTATTGTCCCAGATTCTGTAAGTTTCGGTTATTTCCGATAAATGTGGGAATTTTGAGTGGAGCTGCGTTTAAATTACCGCAAAAAATGTGTCCGGTTGAAAAATGTTCCTGGTGTTCAAAGTGCGGTACTTCCGATAACCGAACTTTCCGAGTGTAAATTACCGGTTGATTCTTGCTCAGCATGTTATTCGCATTACCAAGAATCATTTTGAACCGGAAAATCAACAATAAAATGTTTTCGATTTTTTTGCGAAAATCCCTGATGGTTAGCCTTACTGTTTTTTACCGGATAAAATTTATTGTCCCAGATTCTGTAAGTTTCGGTTATTTCCGATAAATGTGGGAATTTTGAGTGGAGCTGCGTTTAAATTACCGCAACATGTCGCCTCATTCGGATGCAATCAAATTTCGATTGAAAAATGTGCCCGGTTTTCAAAGTGCGGTACTTCCGATAACCGCACTTTCCGAGTGTAAATTACCGGTTGATTCTTGCTCAGCATAATATTCGCATTACCAAGAATCATTTTGAACCGGAAAATCAACAATAAAATGTTTTCGATTTTTTTGTGAAAATCCCTGATGGTTAGCCTTACTGTTTTTTACCGGATAAAATTTATTGTCCCAGATTCTGTAAGTTTCGGTTATTTCCGATAAATGTGGGAATTTTGAGTGGAGCTGCGTTTAAATTGAAAAATGTGCCCGGTTTTCAAAGTGCGGTACTTCCGATAACCGCACTTTCCGAGTGTAAATTACCGGTTGATTCTTGCTCAGCATGTTATTCGCATTACCAAGAATCATTTTGAACCGGAAAATCAACAATAAAATGTTTTCGATTTTTTTGCGAAAATCCCTGATGGTTAGCCTTACTGTTTTTTACCGGATAAAATTTATTGTCCCAGATTCTGTAAGTTTCGGTTATTTCCGATAAATGTGGGAATTTTGAGTGGAGCTGCGTTTAAATTACCGCAAAAAATGTGCCCGGTTGAAAAATGTGCCCGGTTTTCAAAGTGCGGTACTTCCGATAACCGCACTTTCCGAGTGTAAATTACCGGTTGATTCTTGCTCAGCATGTTATTCGCATTACCAAGAATCATTTTGAACCGGAAAATCAACAATAAAATGTTTTCGATTTTTTTGTGAAAATCCCTGATGGTTAGCCTTACTGTTTTTTACCGGATAAAATTTATTGTCCCAGATTCTGTAAGTTTCGGTTATTTCCGATAAATGTGGGAATTTTGAGTGGAGCTGCGTTTAAATTACCGCAAAAAATGTGCCCGGTTGAAAAATGTGCCCGGTTTTCAAAGTGCGGTACTTCCGATAACCGCACTTTCCGAGTGTAAATTACCGGTTGATTCTTGCTCAGCATGTTATTCGCATTACCAAGAATCATTTTGAACCGGAAAATCAACAATAAAATGTTTTCGATTTTTTTGTGAAAATCCCTGATGGTTGCTCAGCATGTTATTCGCATTACCAAGAATCATTTTGAACCGGAAAATCAACAATAAAATGTTTTCGATTTTTTTGCGAAAATCCCTGATGGTTAGCCTTACTGTTTTTTACCGGATAAAATTTATTGTCCCAGATTCTGTAAGTTTCGGTTATTTCCGATAAATGTGGTAATTTTGAGTGGAGCTGCGTTTAAATTACTGCAACATGTCGCCTCATTCGGATGCAATCAAATTTCGATTGAAAAATGTGCCCGGTTTTCAAAGTGCGGTACTTCCGATAACCGCACTTTCCGAGTGTAAATTACCGGTTGATTCTTGCTCAGCTTGTTATTCGCATTACCAAGAATCATTTTGAACCGGAAAATCAACAATAAAATGTTTTCGATTTTTTTGTGAAAATCCCTGATGGTTAGCCTTACTGTTTTTACCGGATAAAATTTCTTGTCCCAGATTCTGTAAGTTTCGGTTATTTCCGATAAATGTGGGAATTTTGAGTGGAGCTGCGTTTAAATTACCGCAAAAAATGTGCCCGGTTGAAAAATGTGCCCGGTTTTCAAAGTGCGGTACTTCCGATAACCGCACTTTCCGAGTGTAAATTACCGGTTGATTCTTGCTCAGCATGTTATTCGCATTACCAAGAATCATTTTGAACCGGAAAATCAACAATAAAATGTTTTCGATTTTTTGCGAAAATCCCTGATGGTTAGCCTTACTGTTTTTTACCGGATAAAATTTATTGTCCCAGATTCTGTAAGTTTCGGTTATTTCCGATAAATGTGGTAATTTTGAGTGGAGCTGCGTTTAAATTACTGCAACATGTCGCCTGATTCGGATGCAATCAAATTTCGATTGAAAAATGTGCCCGGTTTTCAAAGTGCGGTACTTCCGATAACCGCACTTTCCGAGTGTAAATTACCGGTTGATTCTTGCTCAGCTTGTTATTCGCATTACCAAGAATCATTTTGAACCGGAAAATCAACAATAAAATGTTTTCGATTTTTTGTGAAAATCCCTGATGGGCCTTACTGTTTTTTACCGGATAAAATTTATTGTCCCAGATTCTGTAAGTTTCGGTTATTTCCGATAAATGTGGGAGTTTTGAGTGGAGCTGCGTTTAAATTACCGCAACATGTCGCCTCATTCGGATGCAATCAAATTTCGATTGAAAAATGTGCCCGGTTTTCAAAGTGCGGTACTTCCGATAACCGCACTTTCCGAGTGTAAATTACCGGTTGATTCTTGCTCAGCATGTTATTCGCATTACCAAGAATCATTTTGAACCGGAAAATCAACAATAAAATGTTTTCGATTTTTTTGCGAAAATCCCTGATGATTAGCCTTACTGTTTTTTACCGGATACAATTTATTGTCCCAGATTCTGTAAGTTTCGGTTATTTCCGATAAATGTGGGAATTTTGAGTGGAGCTGCGTTTAAATTACCGCAACATGTCGCCTCATTCGGATGCAATCAAATTTCGATTGAAAAATGTGCCCGGTTTTCAAAGTGCGGTACTTCCGATAACCGCACTTTCCGAGTGTAAATTACCGGTTGATTCTTGCTCAGCATGTTATTCGCATTACCAAGAATCATTTTGAACCGGAAAATCAACAATAAAATGTTTTCGATTTTTTTGTGAAAATCCCTGATGGTTAGCCTTACTGTTTTTTACCGGATAAAATTTATTGTCCCAGATTCTGTAAGTTTCGGTTATTTCCGATAAATGTGGGAATTTTGAGTGGAGCTGCGTTTAAATTACCGCAACATGTCGCCTCATTCGGATGCAATCAAATTTCGATTGAAAAATGTGCCCGGTTTTCAAAGTGCGGTACTTCCGATAACCGCACTTTCCGAGTGTAAATTACCGGTTGATTCTTGCTCAGCATGTTATTAGCATTACCAAGAATCATTTTGAACCGGAAAATCAACAATAAAATGTTTTCGATTTTTTTGTGAAAATCCCTGATGGTTAGCCTTACTGTTTTTTACCGGATAAAATTTATTGTCCCAGATTCTATAAGTTTCGGTTATTTCCGATAAATGTGGGAATTTTGAGTGGAGCTGCGTTTAAATTACCGCAAAAAATGTGCCCGGTTGAAAAATGTGCCCGGTTTTCAAAGTGCGGTACTTCCGATAACCGCACTTTCCGAGTGAAAATTACCGGTTGATTCTTGCTCAGCATGTTATTCGCATTACCAAGAATCATTTTGAACCGGAAAATCAACAATAAAATGTTTTCGATTTTTTTGCGAAAATCCCTGATGGTTGTTAGCCTTACTGTATTTTACCGGATACAATTTATTGTCCCAGATTCTGTAAGTTTCGGTTATTTCCGATAAATGTGGGAATTTTGAGTGGAGCTGCGTTTAAATTACCGCAACATGTCGCCTCATTCGGATGCAATCAAATTTCGATTGAAAAATGTGCCCGGTTTTCAAAGTGCGGTACTTCCGATAACCGCACTTTCCGAGTGTAAATTACCGGTTGATTCTTGCTCAGCATGTTATTCGCATTACCAAGAATCATTTTGAACCGGAAAATCAACAATAAAATGTTTTCGATTTTTTTTGTGAAAATCCCTGATGGTTAGCCTTACTGTTTTTTACCGGATAAAATTTATTGTCCCAGATTCTGTAAGTTTCGGTTATTTCCGATAAATGTGGGAATTTTGAGTGGAGCTGCGTTTAAATTACTGCAACATGTCGCCTCATTCGGATGCAATCAAATTTCGATTGGAAAATGTGCCCGGTTTTCAAAGTGCGGTACTTCCGATAACCGCACTTTCCGAGTGTAAATTACCGGTTGATTCTTGCTCAGCATGTTATTCGCATTACCAAGAATCATTTTGAACCGGAAAATCAACAATAAAATGTTTTCGATTTTTTTGTGAAAATCCCTGATGGTAAGCCTTACTATTTTTTACCGGATAAAATTTATTGTCCCAGATTCTGTAAGTTTCGGTTATTTCCGATAAATGTGGGAATTTTGAGTGGAGCTGCGTTTAAATTACTGCAATATGTCGCCTCATTCGGATGCAATCAAATTTCGATTGAAAAATGTGCCCGGTTTTCAAAGTGCGGTACTTCCGATAACCGCACTTTCCGAGTGTAAATTACCGGTTGATTCTTGCTCAGCATGTTATTCGCATTGCCAAGGATCATTTTTCGATTTTTTTGTGAAAATCCCTGATGGTAAGCCTTACTATTTTTTACCGGATAAAATTTATTGTCCCAGATTCTGTAAGTTTCGGTTATTTCCGATAAATGTGGGAATTTTGAGTGGAGCTGCGTTTAAATTACCGCAATATGTCGCCTCATTCGGATGCAATCAAATTTCGATTGAAAAATGTGCCCGGTTTTCAAAGTGCGGTACTTCCGATAACCGCACTTTCCGAGTGTAAATTACCGGTTGATTGTTGCTCAGCATGTTATTCGCATTACCAAGGATCATTTTGAACCGGAAAATCAACAATAAAATGCTTTCGATTTTTTTGCGAAAATCCCTGATGGTTAGACTTACTGTTTTTACCGGATAAAATTTATTGTCCCAGATTCTGTAAGTTTCGGTTATTTCCGATAAATGTGGGAATTTTGAGTGGAGCTGCGTTTAAATTACCGCAACATGTCGCCTCATTCGGATGCAATCAAATTTCGATTGAAAAATGTGCAAAAGGTTTTCAAAGTGCGGTACTTCCGATAACCGCACTTTCCGAGTGTAAATTACCGGTTGATTCTTGCTCAGCAAGTCATTCGCATTACCAAGAATCATTTTGAACCGGAAAACCAACAATAGAATGTTTTCGATTTTTTTGCGAAAATCCCTGATGGGTTAGCCTTACTATTTTTTACCGGATAAAATTTATTGTCCCAGATTCTGTAAGTTTCGGCTATTTCCGATAAATGTGGGAATTTTGAGTGGAGCTGCGTTTAAATTACCGCAATATGTCGCCTCATTCGGATGCAATCAAATTTCGATTGAAAAGTGTGTTGGTTTTCAAAGTGCGGTACTTCCGATAACCGCGCTTTCCGAGTGTAAATTACCGGTTGATTCTTGCTCAGCATTTTTTTCGCATTACCAAGAATCATTTTGAACCGGAAAATCAACAATAAAATGTTTTCGATTTTTTGCGAAAATCCCTGATGGTTAGCCTTACTGTTTTTTACCGGATAAAATTTATTGTCCCAGATTCTGTAAGTTTCGGTTATTTCCGATAAATGTGGGAATTTTGAGTGGAGCTGCGTTTAAATTACCGCAAAAAATGTGCCCGGTTGAAAAATGTGCCCGGTTTTCAAAGTGCGGTACTTCCGATTACCGGATGATTCTTGCTCAGCATGTTATTCGCATTACCAAGAATCATTTTGAACCGGAAAATCAACAATAAAATGTTTTCGATTTTTTTGCGAAAATCCCTGATGGTTAGTTAGCCTTACTGTTTTTTACCGGATAAAATTTATTGTCCCAGATTCTGTAAGTTTCGGTTATTTCCGATAAATGTGGGAATTTTGAGTGGAGCTGCGTTTAAATTACCGCAAAAAATGTGCCCGGTTGAAAAATGTGCCCGGTTTTCAAAGTGCGGTACTTCCGATAACCGCACTTTCCGAGTGTAAATTACCGGTTGATTCTTGCTCAGCATGTTATTCGCATTACCAAGAATCATTTTGAACCGGAAAATCAACAATAAAATGTTTTCGATTTTTTTGCGAAAATCCCTGATGGTTAGCCTTACTGTTTTTTACCGGATAAAATTTATTGTCCCAGATTCTGTAAGTTTCGGTTATTTCCGATAAATGTGGGAATTTTGAGTGGAGCTGCGTTTAAATTACCGCAAAAAATGTGCCCGGTTGAAAAATGTGCCCGGTTTTCAAAGTGCGGTACTTCCGATAACCGCACTTTCCGAGTGTAAATTACCGGTTGATTCTTGCTCAGCATGTTATTCGCATTACCAAGAATCATTTTGAACCGGAAAATCAACAATAAAATGTTTTCGATTTTTTTGCGAAAATCCCTGATGGTTAGCCTTACTGTTTTTTACCGGATAAAATTTATTGTCCCAGATTCTGTAAGTTTCGGTTATTTCCGATAAATGTGGGAATTTTGAGTGGAGCTGCGTTTAAATTACCGCAACATGTCGCCTCATTCGGATGCAATCAAATTTCGATTGAAAAATGTGCCCGGTTTTCAAAGTGCGGTACTTCCGATAACCGCACTTTCCGAGTGTAAATTACCGGTTGATTCTTGCTCAGCATGTTATTCGCATTACCAAGAATCATTTTGAACCGGAAAATCAACAATAAAATGTTTTCGATTTTTTTGTGAAAATCCCTGATGGTTAGCCTTACTGTTTTTTACCGGATAAAATTTATTGTCCCAGATTCTGTAGGTTTCGGTTATTTCCGATAAATGTGGGAATTTTGAGTGGAGCTGCGTTTAAATTACCGCAAAAAATGTGCCCGGTTGAAAAATGTGCCCGGTTTTCAAAGTGCGGTACTTCCGATAACCGCACTTTCCGAATGTAAATTACCGGTTGATTCTTGCTCAGCATGTTATTCGCATTACCAAGAATCATTTTGAACCGGAAAATCAACAATAAAATGTTTTCGATTTTTTTGCGAAAATCCCTGATGGTTAGCCTTACTGTTTTTTACCGGATAAAATTGATTGTCCCAGATTCTGTAAGTTTCGGTTATTTCCGATAAATGTGGGAATTTTGAGTGGAGCTGCGTTTAAATTACCGCAAAAAATGTGCCCGGTTGAAAAATGTGCCCGGTTTTCAAAGTGCGGTACTTCCGATTACCGGATGATTCTTGCTCAGCATGTTATTCGCATTACCAAGAATCATTTTGAACCGGAAAATCAACAATAAAATGTTTTCGATTTTTTTGCGAAAATGCCTGATGGTTAGCCTTACTGTTTTTTACCGGATAAAATTTATTGTCCCAGATTCTGTAAGTTTCGGTTATTTCCGATAAATGTGGGAATTTTGAGTGGAGCTGCGTTTAAATTACCGCAAAAAATGTGCCCGGTTGAAAAATGTGCCCGGTTTTCAAAGTGAGGTACTTCCGATAACCGCACTTTCCGAGTGCAAATTACCGGTTGATTCTTGCTCAGCATGTTATTCGCATTACCAAGAATCATTTTGAACCGGAAAATCAACAATAAAATGTTTTCGATTTTTTTGCGAAAATCCCTGATGGTTAGTTAGCCTTACTGCTTTTTACCGGATAAAATTTATTGTCCCAGATTCTGTAAGTTTCGGTTATTTCCGATAAATGTGGGAATTTTGAGTGGAGCTGCGTTTAAATTACCGCAAAAAATGTGCCCGGTTGAAAAATGTGCCCGGTTTTCAAAGTGCGGTACTTCCGATAACCGCACTTTCCGAGTGTAAATTACCGGTTAATTCTTGCTCAGCATGTTATTCGCATTACCAAGAATCATTTTGAACCGGAAAATCAACAATAAAATGTTTTCGATTTTTTTGCGAAAATCCCTGATGGTTAGCCTTACTGTTTTTTACCGGATAAAATTTATTGTCCCAGATTCTGTAAGTTTCGGTTATTTCCGATAAATGTGGGAATTTTGAGTGGAGCTGCGTTTAAATTACCGCAAAAAATGTGCCCGGTTGAAAAATGTGCCCGGTTTTCAAAGTGCGGTACTTCCGATAACCGCACTTTCCGAGTGTAAATTACCGGTTAATTCTTGCTCAGCATGTTATTCGCATTACCAAGAATGATTTTGAACCGGAAAATCAACAATAAAATGTTTTCGATTTTTTTGCGAAAATCCCTGATGGTTAGCCTTACTGTTTTTTACCGGATAAAATTTATTGTCCCAGATTCTGTAAGTTTCGGTTATTTCCGATAAATGTGGGAATTTCGAGTGGAGCTGCGTTTAAATTACCGCAACATGTCGCCTCATTCGGATGCAATCAAATTTCGATTGAAAAATGTGCCCGGTTTTCAAAGTGCGGTACTTCCGATAACCGCACTTTCCGAGTGTAAATTACCGGTTGATTCTTGCTCAGCATGTTATTCGCATTACCAAGAATCATTTTGAACCGGAAAATCAACAATAAAATGTTTTCGATTTTTTTGCGAAAATCCCTGATGGTTAGCCTTACTGTTTTTTACCGGATAAAATTTATTGTCCCAGATTCTGTAAGTTTCGGTTATTTCCGATAAATGTGGAAATTTTGAGTGGAGCTGCGTTTAAATTACCGCAAAAAATGTGCCCGGTTGAAAAATGTGCCCGGTTTTCAAAGTGCGGTACTTCCGATAACCGCACTTTCCGAGTGTAAATTACCGGTTGATTCTTGCTCAGCATGTTATTCGCATTACCAAGAATCATTTTGAACCGGAAAATCAACAATAAAATGTTTTCGATTTTTTTGAGAAAATCCCTGATGGTAAGCCTGTAAGTTTCGGTTATTTCCGATAAATGTGGGAATTTTGAGTGGAGCTGCGTTTAAATTACCGCAAAAAATGTGCCCGGTTGAAAAATGTGCCCGGTTTTCAAAGTGCGGTACTTCCGATAACCGCACTTTCCGAGTGTAAATTACCGGTTGATTCTTGCTCAGCATGTTATTCGCATTACCAAGAATCATTTTGAACCGGAAAATCAACAATAAAATGTTTTCGATTTTTTTGTGAAAATCCCTGATGGTTAGCCTTACTGTTTTTTACCGGATAAAATTTATTGTCCCAGATTCTGTAAGTTTCGGTTATTTCCGATAAATGTGGGAATTTTGAGTGGAGCTGCGTTTAAATTACCGCAAAAAATGTGCCCGGTTGAAAAATGTGCCCGGTTTTCAAAGTGCGGTACTTCCGATAACCGCACTTTCCGAGTGTAAATTACCGGTTGATTCTTGCTCAGCATGTTATTCGCATTACCAAGAATCATTTTGAACCGGAAAATCAACAATAAAATGTTTTCGATTTTTTTGTGAAAATCCCTGATGGTTGCTCAGCATGTTATTCGCATTACCAAGAATCATTTTGAACCGGAAAATCAACAATAAAATGTTTTCGATTTTTTTGCGAAAATCCCTGATGGTTAGCCTTACTGTTTTTTACCGGATAAAATTTATTGTCCCAGATTCTATAAGTTTCGGTTATTTCCGATAAATGTGGGAATTTTGAGTGGAGCTGCGTTTAAATTACCGCAAAAAATGTGCCCGGTTGAAAAATGTGCCCGGTTTTCAAAGTGCGGTACTTCCGATAACCGCACTTTCCGAGTGTAAATTACCGGTTGATTCTTGCTCAGCATGTTATTCGCATTACCAAGAATCATTTTGAACCGGAAAATCAACAATAAAATGTTTTCGATTTTTTTGCGAAAATCCCTGATGGTTAGTTAGCCTTACTGTTTTTTACCGGATAAAATTTATTGTCCCAGATTCTGTAAGTTTCGGTTATTTCCGATAAATGTGGGAATTTTGAGTGGAGCTGCGTTTAAATTACCGCAACATGTCGCCTCATTCGGATGCAATCAAATTTCGATTGAAAAATGTGCCCGGTTTTCAAAGTGCGGTACTTCCGATAACCGCACTTTCCGAGTGTAAATTACCGGTTGATTCTTGCTCAGCTTGTTATTCGCATTACCAAGAATCATTTTGAACCGGAAAATCAACAATAAAATGTTTTCGATTTTTTGTGAAAATCCCTGATGGGCCTTACTGTTTTTTACCGGATAAAATTTATTGTCCCAGATTCTGTAAGTTTCGGTTATTTCCGATAAATGTGGGAATTTTGAGTGGAGCTGCGTTTAAATTACCGCAACATGTCGCCTCATTCGGATGCAATCAAATTTCGATTGAAAAATGTGCCCGGTTTTCAAAGTGCGGTACTTCCGATAACCACACTTTCCGAGTGTAAATTACCGGTTGATTCTTGCTCAGCATGTTATTCGCATTACCAAGAATCATTTTGAACCGGAAAATCAACAATAAAATGTTTTCGATTTTTTTGCGAAAATCCCTGATGATTAGCCTTACTGTTTTTTACCGGATACAATTTATTGTCCCAGATTCTGTAAGTTTCGGTTATTTCCGATAAATGTATAAATGTGGGAATTTTGAGTGGAGCTGCGTTTAAATTACCGCAACATGTCGCCTCATTCGGATGCAATCAAATTTCGATTGAAAAATGTGCCCGGTTTTCAAAGTGCGGTACTTCCGATAACCGCACTTTCCGAGTGTAAATTACCGGTTGATTCTTGCTCAGCATGTTATTCGCATTACCAAGAATCATTTTGAACCGGAAAATCAACAATAAAATGTTTTCGATTTTTTTGTGAAAATCCCTGATGGTTAGCCTTACTGTTTTTTACCGGATAAAATTTATTGTCCCAGATTCTATAAGTTTCGGTTATTTCCGATAAATGTGGGAATTTTGAGTGGAGCTGCGTTTAAATTACCGCAAAAAATGTGCCCGGTTGAAAAATGTGCCCGGTTTTCAAAGTGCGGTACTTCCGATAACCGCACTTTCCGAGTGTAAATTACCGGTTGATTCTTGCTCAGCATGTTATTCGCATTACCAAGAATCATTTTGAACCGGAAAATCAACAATAAAATGTTTTCGATTTTTTTGCGAAAATCCCTGATGGTTGTTAGCCTTACTGTTTTTTACCGGATACAATTTATTGTCCCAGATTCTGTAAGTTTCGGTTATTTCCGATAAATGTGGGAATTTTGAGTGGAGCTGCGTTTAAATTACCGCAACATGTCGCCTCATTCGGATGCAATCAAATTTCGATTGAAAAATGTGCCCGGTTTTCAAAGTGCGGTACTTCCGATAACCGCACTTTCCGAGTGTAAATTACCGGTTGATTCTTGCTCAGCATGTTATTCGCATTACCAAGAATCATTTTGAACCGGAAAATCAACAATAAAATGTTTTCGATTTTTTTTGTGAAAATCCCTGATGGTTAGCCTTACTGTTTTTTACCGGATAAAATTTATTGTCCCAGATTCTGTAAGTTTCGGTTATTTCCGATAAATGTGGGAATTTTGAGTGGAGCTGCGTTTAAATTACTGCAATATGTCGCCTCATTCAGATGCAATCAAATTTCGATTGAAAAATGTGCCCGGTTTTCAAAGTGCGGTACTTCCGATAACCGCACTTTCCGAGTGTAAATTACCGGTTGATTCTTGCTCAGCATGTTATTCGCATTACCAAGAATCATTTTGAACCGGAAAATCAACAATAAAATGTTTTCGATTTTTTTTGTGAAAATCCCTGATGGTTAGCCTTACTGTTTTTTACCGGATAAAATTTATTGTCCCACATTCTGTAAGTTTCGGTTATTTCCGATAAATGTGGGAATTTTGAGTGGAGCTGCGTTTAAATTACTGCAACATGTCGCCTCATTCGGATGCAATCAAATTTCGATTGGAAAATGTGCCCGGTTTTCAAAGTGCGGTACTTCCGATAACCGCACTTTCCGAGTGTAAATTACCGGTTGATTCTTGCTCAGCATGTTATTCGCATTACCAAGAATCATTTTGAACCTGAAAATCAACAATAAAATGTTTTCGATTTTTTTGTGAAAATCCCTGATGGTAAGCCTTACTATTTTTTACCGGATAAAATTTATTGTCCCAGATTCTGTAAGTTTCGGTTATTTCCGATAAATGTGGGAATTTTGAGTGGAGCTGCGTTTAAATTACTGCAATATGTCGCCTCATTCGGATGCAATCAAATTTCGATTGAAAAATGTGCCCGGTTTTCAAAGTGCGGTACTTCCGATAACCGCACTTTCCGAGTGTAAATTACCGGTTGATTGTTGCTCAGCATGTTATTCGCATTACCAAGGATCATTTTTCGATTTTTTTGTGAAAATCCCTGATGGTAAGCCTTACTATTTTTTACCGGATAAAATTTATTGTCCCAGATTCTGTAAGTTTCGGTTATTTCCGATAAATGTGGGAATTTTGAGTGGAGCTGCGTTGAAATTACCGCAATATGTCGCCTCATTCGGATGCAATCAAATTTCGATTGAAAAATGTGCCCGGTTTTCAAAGTGCGGTACTTCCGATAACCGCACTTTCCGAGTGTAAATTACCGGTTGATTCTTGCTCAGCATGTTATTCGCATTACCAAGGATCATTTTGAAGCGGAAAATCAACAATAAAATGTTTTCGATTTTTTTGCGAAAATCCCTGATGGTAAGCCTTACTGTGTTTTACCGGATAAAATTTATTGTCCCAGATTCTGTAAGTTTCGGTTATTTCCGATAAATGTGGGAATTTTGAGTGGAGCTGCGGTTAAATTACCGCAATATGTCGCCTCATTCGGATGCAATCAAATTTCGATTGAAAAATGTGCCCGGTTTTCAAAGTGCGGTACTTCCGATAACCGCACTTTCCGAGTGTAAATTACCGGCTGATTGTTGCTCAGCATGTTATTCGCATTACCAAGAATCATTTTGAACCGGAAAATCTACAATAAAATGCTTTCGATTTTTTTGCGAAAATCCCTGATGGTTAGCCTTACTGTTTTTACCGGATAAAATTTATTGTCCCAGATTCTGTAAGTTTCGGTTATTTCCGATAAATGTGGGAATTTTGAGTGGAGCTGCGTTTAAATTACTGCAATATGTCGCCTCATTCGGATGCAATGAAATGTGCTTGGTTTTCAAAGTGCGGTACTTCCAATAACCGCGCTTACCGAGTGTAAATTACCGGTTGATTCTTGCTCAGCATGTTATTCGCATTACCAAGAATCATTTTGAACCGGAAAACCAACAATAAAATGTTTTCGATTTTTTTGCGAAAATCCCTGATGGTTAGAATTACTGTTTTTTACCGGATAAAATTTATTGTCCCAGATTCTGTAAGTTTCGGTTATTTCCGATAAATGTGGGAATTTTGAGTGGAGCTGCGTTTAAATTACCGCAACATGTCGCCTCATTCGGATGCAATCAAATTTCGATTGAAAAATGTGTTGGTTTTCAAAGTGCGGTACTTCCAATAACCGCGCTTACCGAGTGTAAATTACCGGTTGATTCTTGCTCAGCATGTTATTCGCATTACCAAGAATCATTTTGAACCGGAAAACCAACAATAAAATGTTTTCGATTTTTTTGCGAAAATCCCTGATGGTTAGAATTACTGTTTTTTACCGGATAAAATTTATTGTCCCAGATTCTGTAAGTTTCGGTTATTTCCGATAAATGTGGGAATTTTGAGTGGAGCTGCGTTTAAATTACTGCAATATGTCGCCTCATTCGGATGCAATCAAATGTGCTCGGTTTTCAAAGTGCGGTACTTCCGATAACCGCGCTTACCGAGTGTAAATTACCGGTTGATTCTTGCTCAGCATGTTATTCGCATTACCAAGAATCATTTTGAACCGGAAAATCAACAATAAAATGTTTTCGATTTTTTTGCGAAAATCCCTGATGGTTGTTAGCCTTACTGTTTTTTACCGGATAAAATTTATTGTCCCAGATTCTGTAAGTTTCGGTTATTTCCGATAAATGTGGGAATTTTGAGTGGAGCTGCGTTTAAATTACTGCAATATGTCGCCTCATACGGATGCGATCTAATTTCTATTGGAAAATGTGCCCGGTTTTCAAAGTGCGGTACTTCCGATAACCGCGCTTTCCGAGTGTAAATTACCGGTTGATTCTTGCTCAGCATGTTATTCGCATTACCAAGAATCATTTTGAACCGGAAAATCAACAATAACATGTTTTCGATTTTTTTGCGAAAATCCCTGATGGTTGTTAGCCTTACTGTTTTTTACCGGATAAAATTTATTGTCCCAGATTCTGTAAGTTTCGGTTATTTCCGATAAATGTGGGAATTTTGAGTGGAGCTGCGTTTAAATTACTGCAATATGTCGCCTCATTCGGATGCAATCAAATTTCGATTGGAAAATGTGCCCGGTTTTCAAAGTGCGGTACTTCCGATAACCGCGCTTTCCGAGTGTAAATTACCGGTTGATTCTTGCTCAGCATATTATTCGCATTACCAAGAATCATTTTGAATCATATTTTCAATTTTTCTAATAACCGCGCTTTCCGAGTGTAAATTACCGGTTGATTCTTGCTCGGCATGTTATTCGCATTACCAAGAATCATTTTGAACCGGAAAATCAATAATAAAATGTTTTCGATTTTTTTGCGTAAATCCCTGATGGTTGTTAGCCTTACTGTTTTTTACCGGATAAAATTTATTGTCCCAGATTCTGTAAGTTTCGGTTATTTCCGATAAATGTGGGAATTTTGAATGGAGCTGCGTTTAAATTACTGCAATATGTCGCCTCATTCGGATGCAATCAAATTTCGATTGAAAAATGTGCCTGGTTTTCAAAGTGCGGTACTTCCGATAACCGCACTTTCCGAGTGTAAATTACCGGTTGATTCTTGCTCAGCATGTTATTCGCATTACCAAGAATCATTTTGAACCGGAAAATCAACAATAAAATGTTTTCGATTTTTTTGCGAAAATCCCTGATGTTAGCCTTACTGTTTTTTACCGGATAAAATGTATTGTCCCAGATTCTGTAAGTTTCGGTTATTTCCGATCAATGTGGGAATTTTGAATGGAGCTGCGTTTAAATTACTGCAATATGTCGCCTCATTCGGATGCAATCAAATTTCGATTGAAAAATGTGCCCGGTTTTCAAAGTGCGGTACTTCCAATAACCGCGCTTTCCGAGTGTAAATTACCGGTTGATTCTTGCTCAGCATATTATTCGCATTACCAAGAATCATTTTGAATCATATTTTCAATTTTTCTAATAACCGCGCTTTCCAAGTGTAAATTACCGGTTGATTCTTGCTCAGCATGTTATTCGCATTACCAAGAATCATTTTGAACCGGAAAATCAACAATAAAATGTTTTCGATTTTTTGCGAAAATCCCTGATGGTTAGCCTTACTGTTTTTTACCGGATAAAATTTATTGTCCCAGATTCTGTAAGTTTCGGTTATTTCCGATAAATGTGGGAATTTTGAATGGAGCTGCGTTTAAATTACCGCAACATGTCGCCTCATTCGGATGCAATCAAATTTCGATTGAAAAATGTGCCCGGTTTTCAAAGTGCGGTACTTCCGATAACCGCACTTTCCGAGTGTAAATTACCGGTTGATTCTTGCTCAGCATGTTATTCGCATTACCAAGAATCATTTTGAACCGGAAAATCAACAATAAAATGTTTTCGATTTTTTGCGAAAATCCCGTTAGCCTTACTGTTTTTTACCGGATAAAATTTATTGTCCCAGATTTTGTAAGTTTCGGTTATTTCCGATAAATGTGGGAATTTTGAATGGAGCTGCGTTTAAATTACTGCAATATGTCGCCTCATTCGGATGCAATCAAATTTCGATTGAAAAATGTGCCCGGTTTTCAAAGTGCGGTACTTCCAATAACCGCGCTTTCCGAGCGTAAATTACCGGTTGATTCTTGCTCAGCATGTTATTCGCATTACCAAGAATCATTTTGAACCGGAAAATCAACAATAAAATGTTTTCGATTTTTTGCGAAAATCCCTGATGGTTAACGAATATTTCGGTTCCTATACATGATTTTCCACCACTTTTCTGTTAAATGTTCATCAGATTTGTTTGGAAATTTGCTTGATGATTAGCTCTCTTTGATTTTTGTGAGCGAAAAGTTTTTTGTCTGGATTTCCCAATAATGGCTCATTCTTGTAAGAATAGACAATTTTAAATAGAACGACGTTGACAACTGACTAAATTTATGTTTCGTTTGCCTCTAATTCGATTTTGAGTAAATAAATTTTCCAAACATCAGTCTAAACGATTATTAGGCGCACACACGAACAATACGGTTCCTATACATGATTTTCCACCACCCTAGAGAATCGAGAATTTTGAATGGAACAGCGTTGTCAGATTTCCTAATTTATGTCTCGTGTGTCTCTAATTGACATTCGAATAAGGAATATTTGTCTGTCCAAGCCTAATGGTTTATTGGCTGCTTTTGGAATGCCGTGGTTACTTTAATCATTTTCCTCCTAATTCATGCTCATAAATACGTTATTAGTACCAAACGGTGTATTAGCCCAAATTCCGGAAACAAGGATTTTCCAAGGTTTCTTGCAAACTTGCCAGATAGTTGGTTAGCTTTCCTGTTTTGTTGCAACATACATTGTTTGTCATAGAATTACAAATATTTGGTCCTATATAGAATCGAAGATTTTGAATGAAACAGCGTTGACAGATTTTTTAATTTGTCTTTCGCTTGTTACTAATTGACGTTTGAACAAGGATTATTTGCCGATATCCAAGCCGTATGGTTTATTGACGGACTAAAAACCAAAAGGCGTAAACGACAAAATTCCGGAAGTTTCTCCGACGTTTTTTGCAATTGTCAATGATAGTGAGCTTTTCTGATTTGTGTTTTGAATGGAACAGTGTTGTCGTGTTTCCAATATTGTGTTTCGTGTGTCTGTAATTGACGTTTGAATTAGTTTCATTTTTCTAGATTCCCACCTGATTCTTGCTCAATGGAATGATATCAGTAAATTCCTGCCCTAAGTAGATTAAGAGAAATTTCTATTTGTATAAAATTTTATAAATGATTATAACAATAATAACTAAATAAAATGATACCGAATTTTCCAAAAAAAAAATATTTTTTATTTACAAGTTAAAAGTTATTAACATATGACTAGTAAATTTCTAACATTCCCAAACGTCGAGTTGAATTTCACCAGCTATGACATTGAATTCGTTTGCAGCGGTTGCAGAACAAGAATATATATCTTGTGGTAAATTTTCTTCTTGATCTTCAATGGCTTCCATCAATAATTGCATAGTTGGCACAGTGACTGTCGTAAATTCAATATATAATCTTTCAATTTCAAGTTCAACGAAGTAATCTAGGCCATAGTCATGTTGTAATGGATTCCATCCTGCCAATGTGCGAACAACTAAATTTTGTGCTGAATTTGATGTACGTTGTGCAGCTTCGACGACGTTATATAATGGGGTATAAAGTTCAACAAAACGATCTTCAGCCATTTGACTGCATGCTGATAACCTTGATCCAACATTATTTTTCTCGATAGCCCAGCGAGCAGCAATAGCATCGACACAGGCTTGTGGGCCAGTTGCTTGGGAAATGTAGTCATCCACAATTATGATTATTACGTCAGTGTATTCAATAACAGCTAATGCCCTTTCCAATGTACTATTGTTTATCAAGTACAGAAGGCCACTTAACCCGTACCGAACGTTATCGAATGTTCCTTTCATGTATGTATGAAGCCCTTCAGCTTGATATTGAACGTCATGATAATGGTTTTCCAACTCATTTTCACTCTCTTGGGCTAATGCCGCCTTAATTTAATATGAAAAGTAGAAAATTGTCAATAAAATTAGATTTAGTGAAACATAAGTTTGATTTACACTTACTTGCGACATTAATCCAATGCAAATTAAAGCAACCAACAAGTGTTTCATGATGATCAAGTCGTCTCAATGATATCCAACCAGTAACTAATATCGATCAATTGCTGAGCCGTATTACAAAATTGTTTTGAACAAATTAAGAAATTCATTGTTTTATGATGACCAGCGACCGGGATTTATCTTTACAGCCAGGGGGCCAATTTAGATGTTTAGTGAACGATATAAAAAAAAACACATTTGCAAAGTGATTGTAATGAAATTTTATTGGTTTTTTTTAAATTTAATTTTAATTGGATTAGAGGCTGATTAGAATTGGTTAA
Organism: Nephrotoma guestfalica; assembly: GCA_963691935.1. Lineage (NCBI taxonomy): Eukaryota > Metazoa > Arthropoda > Insecta > Diptera > Tipulidae > Nephrotoma > Nephrotoma guestfalica. The sequence continues at coordinate 11,602,508 of OY829915.1, forward strand.
GTAGGTATCGAGCATAAATAAAACACAAAAATTACGTTGATAAGAGGTATAATCGAGTGAGAGATAATGAATTATGGTATTTCCTTATAAAGGTTAAAGTCTTAATCGTAGAAATTAATAGTTTTTTTACTAAATTGTTTTCGAATATGTTTAAGCTAGGGGCTTCGTGCATAGCCGTGCTCCATTCAAGTATGCAACGAGATCACTATGGTAACATAGTTTCCCTGCAAATATTGCTGAGCTAGAGCCTGAAAATGTGATTTATCCACACAAAAATTATCTAACGAATCCTTATGCTCAAGAATTATTTTGCTTATTCAGCTCATTCATAGCAACTGCAATTGAATTAGCCATTGTGATTGTAACAGAGAGCATGCAGTGGAAATTTAGTTATATTCAATGATACTATACTCGTGTGTTAAGCTAAGTCATTGATATCGAAATACAAATGCCACATCGGCGCCTGTTCCCAGAATATGGGCTGTCGAAGCCGGGCTACTGAGTAACAACGGTATCAAGAGCGATGCGACCAACCCATCACTGAACTGGCTATAATAATCCACAGTGAATGCACTTAATAATGAAAATCGCCAACACAACAGAAATTAAATCTGAAGCTAGCAATAAAAAGTACACTTTGGGATTCAAGTAGGTTAGGTAATAATTTTACTGACTTATAATTTCAAGAAATGCAATAGATTTAAAATGGCAGTCAATTACGAAAATCTATCTCGTATGGTGAGTGGCGACTGGAAATTGGTTTTTATGTTAGGTTTAGCATAGATATTTATAAAAAAAGCAATAAGAACGCCATACAGCCGAACAGTTAAAAAGATTCAGTGTGTAAAATTTTAATCCTGAGACAACGTTAAATTAATGATGTAAGTTCGAATGAAATTCCTCACAACAAGAAAATCGGTTTGTCATTCTGTGCGGATTTCAACGTGAACTAAAGCCCGGACAAAGAGCAAATACCCAAGTGCATATGGAAAGAATTCGTTGTCACTGGTGGCTTTTTCCAAAGGGTTCCAATGATTCCAGACTGGGCGTTTTTTATGGAGAATTAACTTCATGAAGCTCGTACAAACATCTCGACCAACGGCAGAACCGGCCCCGTGAAAGCAAACATTGACAATGACGCAAGAACAAGGAAATGCTAGATAATGAACAAACTTGAATGAAGTTCAAAAAAGATACGTGTAGGTTTCGCTCAATATTTAAATAAACGACTTAGACGAGGACGAAAGGTGGTTGTACTGTTCAAAAGATGCATAAAAAAATGGCAAAAAAAAATATTCAAAATATTGAAAAATTACGAAATTAAAAAGATTGAATTAAATTGAGTTCAAAAGAATTACTGATTTTTCCCAATCAATTTAAAGCTTTTGTTAGTCCCCTCGTTTACGTGAAATCCGCACCTGCATCTTAATGTTAGAAAGCAAATCACATGAAATTAACGTGTGGCCTTCATTCGGCATCAATCATTAAGCTTTACTTTGCTTATCCACTTCTCCCGTCATGCATTCGGTAAGTTGGGTCGTCAGGCCTGGCGTCTCCGTTTAGGAACTGTTGGCTTTAGCACCAAAGTTCTGTTTCTTGCATGAATATTTGTAGGTACCTGTTTCTATTCCATTAGTTATTATTTCCTTAGCTTAAATGAGGGGATATCGCTCAAAAATGTCTTCGAGTATTACTGTGTAACCTAGGTGTCAGTACTTCTGTACTAATAAATATTAGCCCAAGTGACCAATTTCGGTTAGTCATATTTTCCCGATAGGCACGATCGTAACAGGATTATAATATAAATGGCACTAGGCCAAGGAGGAATATTTTAATTCCATATTTGAAATGTAAACGCGTATTTTAGTTTACAAACCACACAATTTTGAAACAGCGTAGGGTTGGTGTTATCTCCATTACCCCTTTTTAAGCAGTCTTGAGATTTCCTTTCGCCAGTTTTAAAAAATATTAAATTTTATTTAATTCAATACGTCTTTTTAAGTATTCTTACACCACACTAGCGAACGGACATAATAATTGTTTGGCACTCGGTAGTCCCGCTTCGTTTAGTTTAGTGTTCTCAGTAAAGACGCTGAGGTGTGCATAGTTATCTAATCTTGTGTTCTCAATTCTTACGTCTTTTTAGTTGTGAAAGCTGTCTGCGTGGTGTATCTTTATTGCAGCTGGTGTCAAATGTCGGTACTTATTCTGACCAAGTCCTAGACTTGCTCGGTTTGCATGGATATCGCCCGTAAGCGTAAGCATCTGCCTGTCATCTGTCTAAATAGTTTTTGAAGGTACGTACTTATTCAAAAATGGAACTTGGCGTAAAATACATCAATTTCCGTCAATTCTACGCTTATTTCACTGACGTTATCCTCGATCTTTATCCTATTATAAGCTGTTTATGTGACTACTTTAATCGGTTCTAGTGAGAACGAGTTACCCAGGGCTACTATTTAGGAGGGAGGCTCGCAGTTAAAGTTTGCTGGTTTTCATTTTTGTTGTTAAACAATTTCTGTTCTTCAGTTTTGCAGTCGTTTGGCTTAGCTGATTAGTTCGTTCAAATTTTAATTTTTTAAATTTGACCGAAATGATTTCATCTTCATTTCGACCAACAGCACCTTCTGAAAGGTACGAAGGTACAAAATTAAACCAAAGCATCACACTCACACGCCCGTTTGTTAAAAATATAAACGTGTTATGAAAGTGTCATGATAGAAGCCAGATTATATATAAAAAACACAACTTTTTAAATTAATTCAGCATTTTAAATTTATTTATTTTCTATAATTATTTAATTAATATTATACATATAAAAGAGAAAGTAATAGAAAAAAAATTATAGAAAAATGTATATTTGAAGCATAATTATACTGAGATACTTTTAGGATAGTTTCATCATATAAATATAGTCACGATAGTTTTGTCTTTGTAATAAGTAGGTATTTAAGACAATCTTATGTATCTTAATTTGGTGTTACATACTTTAAATAAATTTAAAAGATGTTTGAAAACGAAATAGCATTAATTTATATACTGCGAAATTCTGTGCCCGAGAATTTCAGGCACACATTAAATGGTGGACTTATCATTCGTGTTTAATACATTGGATTATGATCAACCAACCAACCAACCATAATTATTATTATTAAAGCTATTTTGTTTTATTTAATCAATATTTTAAAATTCTAATAAATAATTCGTAATCAAGCACTTTTAAATATTAATTTATAAAAGAAATTTCAAAATATAAACGAAAACGCGATTCGAGAGGTCTTAATCATCCCGATCCTTCGCCATTTTGAAGTTTCTTGCATTACTAACTAAAAAAATATATATTTTTATTATTATTTCAAATCACAAATAAATATCATATTTTAAAAAAATAGACGGAAAAATTTAAAAAATATATTTGATGCATAGCATATGAAACCCGTGTTTAATCATATTCATGACTTGATTCACGTTTACTAAGTAAATTTTCTTTTTCCTCCTCATTTGACTCGACTATGGTCGATGATGGCATTGAACGATTTGTTACCTTGGTCACGCCTTCCGTGAGACCTGAGGTGGTTAATCTGTAACGAGGTATATCATAAGGATTAGTCGCAAAAGAATTTATTACTATTTTTATGTGTCAAGTTACATTTCAACCTCGTCGTCATCGTCACTATCGACTTGGAAATATGGATGCGTAGATGTTGGTCTAAATTGATACCCGGTTAGAACAAAAAATACATACGTTGCCATTTCCCTAAACCATTCATCTAACCAACCATTTTGGAATGCTACCGTTATCTAAATAAAACAAATAAAGATTAAAATATATGTAATTTAATAGATTGAGGTGTAGACAACATACCTGTAATAAATATACTATACACCGGGTCGAGTAAATATAACACAGGACCATTATGTAAAACATTCGAAACACTTTTAATTTACGTAAATTTGTTGCAGCTTTTCCATCGGTGGCCGAAGCTTTCTGTAAATGATGAATTGACCAAACAACCGGGCACAAAATGGCAACACAACACATTACATCGACAAGTAAAAATATATAGTCCCACGTATTATGCTCGACGTAACCCTGTTCACTTTCTTCGAGTATAATTTCGGCAATATTTGCCAGCACTTGTAACGGAATCACAATCATGAACAACTTTTTATCACGATCTGATAAAATATATTTAATGAACGTCCAGCCAGTTCCGATAAGCACGAGCGTGATAAATAGTACGGCACCCTTCATTAAATGTGTAACATAATAGAGGATCGCCCAGGCTTCCACATGCTCTCCTCGAATTCCAATGTAATGATAGTTTATGGCATGGAACATAAGTGATAGAGATTTTAGGAAAACTAGGCCAGCCATTAAATAGTGGATTTTAAAAACAGGATGTCTGCTTTTATTTAAAATGTATACCCAGAATAACCCGGAGAGAAAGAACAAGATGGACATCATGAAATAAATTGCGGGTAGTGGCATATCCCCGGCCGATAAAAAGTTTCCATTGTTATTCTCTTCTATATCAATGCTGAATGATGAATACAATGGTACATCGCGGTAATTTGGACAGCTATGATAGTACAAATTATAAAGGCCTTCCTCTTTTTCTGAAGCAATGAACATCGTAAACTAATTGAAAGAAAAAATTGTCAAAAGTGAGGTCTCACGAACTAATCGTTTATACTCACGTTTAAGGAAAACAATAGTCGACCAGCAAGCTCTTTTCGTAGCATCGGAATTGAAAGATGATTGCAGATCGCTACAGGGTTACCAGGATCTTCCGGTTCATTGGTTGCTCGTTTTTCACGTTGCATAAGGAAACTGCTTACGTATGAATTCCGTTTATAGCGTTGGGATGGTATGGATGATCGCTTCTTATAAACGTGCGTATGCCAATCAGTTGAACAATTAACATACGCTAAATTCTTTTTGAAGTCCATGGTGAAATATAGGATTGGACCTTTGCGTTGATTGGGTGCATCCTCCTCGAGAATACAAGTGCTTTGGTGAGCATCGATATACGGATTCATTTCATCAATAAACGTTTTGTCCAAAGTAAATCCACACTGAAATAAAATTTTCAGTTACCCTTAGAGTTACACGAATAGATAAGTGATTTCGGTACTATTAAATAGATCCGAACTTTTCCGTCTTAGCAGAAACTCAAACCACATTCACATACACAATCTATTATCGTGATATGAAGCCCTTATCAACATGCAAGATTACTTGAAATTTGATTACACGTAATAAACTTACGTTACCATCTTCGCCTTTTATTATAATATTACTAAACTTATTAATTTGGAAACATAACAGTAATGACAAATAATCATTTTATGTTGACTCAAATGCTACTGTCATTCGTCGACGACAACAAGTCTGACGACAGACCTACTTTTGGGTTCACGAAAATTTCCACAATCTATTATATTTGAATGCTCGTTAATCGTCTTAAAAATATACCAATATATACTTACAATACTATTTTCCTCATCCTTTTGTATTTCATAGTTTTTTAATTTAACGTCTAGGAATCCACCTTGATAATACCCAAACGAACTAATTAAGATATATGGCCGATTATCACCCTGTATAAAATAGATAATAGGTTTTTAATTGAACAAATAAATGAAATCCAAATTCGATTTCTTAATTTAATTAACATTGTATAAGGTTCCAATTTTGGTAAATAAAAGTTGTCTCACCGAGATTTCAAGATGATGTTTCCGACATTGTATCGACGTGATGTATAGAATTATATTTATTAGGATTACTTTATATTTCATTTTATTAATATTGGTTTTGTTGTTTAATACATGTATTTTAATTATTTATATTTTATTAATTATATTAATACTTCATTAAACGAAAATTTCCTTGATGTGTAAAAGTTTTTTTTAGAATGTTTTTATTGTTTTTGTGGACTTGACGGTCTGTCAGGCGTATTATTTCGAATCGGTTATTTGGTTACATGATGCAGTAGCGATGCGTTCAACGCAATCAGCGACGATAAGAACCGAACTATAAAAGATTAGTGCTGCTATTGTCCGCTACTCGATTAAACTACGGGTTTAAAATTAATACCAAATTCGTTTACTTTTACAACAACAATTTGATCGGATTTTATGTAAACGAATATGAAAGAAATTTGATCGACTTTTGTAGTAATATTTGTGAAAAGAAAGACAAAAATTTTTTTATTATAAATGGCGGGTTTATCATTTCGGTATAATAAAAAATTATATTTATTTATTTATTTATTTATTGATAGATTGACATAACAATTTTAGTAGAGGAAAAGCACATATGGAAGCGTAATAAATGAACATCAACTAAAAAATACTTCCATTAGGCATAAAAATCTCAGATTTTTTCAAAAAACAAATCCACTCCATGCTAATACTCTCCATGTTGAGCTCAAGCTCATTTGTTACGGAGGATACTGCAAGAAGTGAATGCTTACAAACTACATACAAAAACAATATAAATAAATATAAAAATATTATTATACAAATGTATTGTCATTCAAGCGCGCCACGCTAAATAACTCGTTTTAAAAGATCTAAGCGACGCCGATCTCTTAATATCTAATGGAATAGAGTTCCAAAGAGAAATACCTCTAACAGAATCAAACCCAAAATCAAATTCAAAAAGGGCGAAATGTGATCATATTTCCTAAAACTAAAAACGAAACGAGTACAAGCATTGAAACATCTTTGGAGAACATTCATACTCTCCTGAAGCAAATAAAGCAAAGAATTAAAATGTTCAATATAGTGTCTCCCATTTCTCAATTTTATTAATTTATTTACCACTCCATATCAATAATTTTCAATTAAGGAATTATATAATTTCGCACATAAACACAACATTTTAGTACACAAGATACTTTGAAAATACATCGCACAAAATTACAAATTATCCTTACAATTTTAAGAATTTGAATTGTACAAATGGCGCGGGGTCTTTGTTTTGATGTTTATGTTTTGACGTTTACTTTTGTATATATATATGCGTAAAAATCTGACAAAATATCGAGATTTTTTAAAATTGATCTAGGCAATTTGCTAGATCAAGATTTGTGTGTGAAAAAAATTTGTAAAGTTCGAACGAATATGGTTTACTTATACCGTACGTAAAACTACCGGTACCAAATTACCGGTAAAATTATTGAACTAATAAAGAGAGGTTGATTCTATAAACCACTATAAATATCTTTTGTTACTCTTTTAACTTTAACCTGGTGACTTCTTGGGTGGGATGTTGTTACCTCACTTTTTTCGATACCATCAAAGTTTACGTCTCTTTCACCACCAATAAAATTACCCGGTTTTCTCATTTTCAATTACAGTGTTTCTGAACATGCATTGGGTTTAGATTAGCTGATTTTCTCAAACTATCAAGTGTCAATTTTGTCAATTCATGACATGATTAATTAAATCGCAAAAATTAAATGTTCCCAAAGCTCTGGTGAAATCAACTAACCGGAAGTCACAGTTTCTTTATCAGATTTTATAAATTTTGCAAACATCCGAATTTATTGAATGGATCAGAGAAAGCAATTAGTAAGGTAGTTTTATGAATTTTTGCTTTATTGATGGTGGTAGCCTAAGTCTCTAACAGTATCAGTATACGAAGTGGCACCACCTTAAGAATGATGAGGAAAGTAACTAATGATTTTTCCAATGTAATAATAGTGTGCGATTTTTGCTAGTATTTAAAACAATCCCATTAGAAACCGCTCAGATAGAAATTCTAGCTAAGCCTACATTTATCAGAGAAATATTTTTTTATAAATTTGATTGTCGTCCACAAAACTATGAAATAATGAAGAATATTGAACGGTCCTTTATGCATATCTAGGAAAGAAACAGCTCAGAATGAACTTTAAAAAAAATCCTTGATGTTATTAAAAAGATAGTTAAGAATTAAATTTGCAACAGAAATTAACAATTTAAACTTAGGAACTAATTTAGACAATTGCATTATTCATTCATTGAATAACATAATTGTATTTTATACAATTCATCAATGAATCAGATAATGCGTTAGAAAATTCCTCCATCCTATGATAATATCGTCACAGAAATTTAGTAAAGCAGAAGAGGTCCCATGAAGTTTCCCAAACCGATTGAAATATTACTCAAATTTTTACTGTTTGGCCCGAATTTGATTTTCAACTACTATCTCTAAAGCTTTTGAAATGGAAGTTAAAATACATATTAGGCGACACTAACTGCATTATTACAAGAAGAAACAATACGAGTTAAATGAGTAAAATACTGCGGAAAAAAGGTTTGTGCTTTAGTATGATTACCTAATAATTCTGGACTATTTAAGAAATTCAAATAATTACCAATATCGAAATTAAAATTCCCACTAATAACAATTTCGTCATAGTGACAAGTAAAATAACTTATTCTATTTTGCTTCTAAAACAAAATCTGAACACACCGAAATAAATTAAATACGATAGAGTGAGATGATGACAGAAATGTAGAAAATTTTACACATATCTCACCATAATTAAGAGGTCGAACTACATTATTTTCCCTAAAAATTTTGAAAACTTTTACAGCCATAGCAAGGCGAAAAATTCGTCGTCTGAAGCAAGGCTTCAGGAAAACAAAGGACAACGACTAAAGCATCGTGAAAATTGTGACCTAATAGGATAATAAGTTTGTAAAACAATTAATACTTATAACTATATACCAAAATGTAGACCCGGAAATTAAATTGGTATATTTAAAGAGTACCGCAGGTGTCGGTTGCGCGTTGAACTATCCATTTGTCCACGTTTAATTACACCTTTTAGAGAATGTTAAATCTGAATGTAATAGTGCTGATAAATGCTTTCGCGGCTTCCCGTCGCAATGAAAAACACTTTCGATGACAAGAAAGGTAATGCTGCAAAGTATTTACATCTATTGTTAGTAAAAATGTGAATATCACTCTAAATAAGATCTTCAAATACAACTTTAGAAAGACCATTTATTTTTAATAAAAATAATAAATACCTTCTTCCAGAGAATTTCAGTAAATTAGGTAAACTTAAATTTGGTCCATACATAGCGAAAGAAAACGAATTGTCCTTTGAAAACGATATTTTAAAGCGAGGATATGCAATCACACCGCCAAAATCATTAAGAAACTCCATTTTATGTGAAGTGTCATGAATGCAGAGCGTGAATGCTAAAACGAAATGGAAGTAATTATAATGAATAATCACAGATCGTTATTTACGATAAATAAGATTTCAGATAATAAAACGCCATTTAAGGCCAATAGAAGTAAAAGTTTTACGAGGCAAAATTTTATTGACCCAATGTGTGGTCACCGACGATGTGTGGACACCGATAGATTATTTTGCTACTAACAGTGCTGACAAAAAATCAGTTAAAATGATAAAACTGCCACTTAATGGAAACGTTATTTTAAATCAATTTCTCAGTGACTACCGGATATCACCTCATTGTGCAACAAGCATTTCAACAACTAGGGCTCTTTCAAGTTACACACCAAAAATTAAATTAGATTTATTTATGCCAACAAAGGTCTAAAAGAAAAAGGAAAAGATTTCTAGCAAGTTGGTTGATAATTAGGAAAAGAAGCAAATATTGTCGAACAAACGGAAGTATGCAGAGTGCAGATTTATAGTAAATGATTCGGTTATCGTACGAAATTTAACTGACCCTAATCATCCTAATTGACATAATGCAAAATTTATCAAGGTAATAGGTTCACGAATATGTTTATGATCGTTGGAGAGTGAAGGTATAGGGTAATTAATTGCATATTAGTATAAGTAACGGTGGTCCAATTACCCCTGAAAAGATTAACGATTCGATTTGTCAAAATAAAACAAATTATAATGAACAATTTATTAAATTTGATAATAATGAAAAATATAATTATAGTGTTAATTAGGCATAAGATTCAAAATAACAAATTAATTAAAATATTAAAAGTAAATATTTTATACCAATCTGACTATTAGTTTACAGCAACTTTAGTGGTTTTAGTAACACTAGTTTTGTTATTTTCAAAACAATTGAAAAAAATTAATTTCGGATGTTGATTAGACACTTAAAAAAAAAAATACCTTTAAAGCAAAGCAATAGCTTGATAAGTGCTATATAGAGTCTGCTTCTTCGAAAGCAACCGCCAATCGTTGGTTTGCTGAGTTTAAACGTGGTCGTACAAACGCTGATGATGCTGAACGCTCTGGTCGCCCGAATTTGATAGTTAATCCAGAAAAGATAAAAAAGTGCACACAATATTGTTTTGAAAGAGCGCAAAGTGAAGTTGCGTGAGGTAGCTAACACCTTAAAGATATCTAAAGGAGTGTATAGTTACACTATTTTGCATGAACATTTATTCATGTGGAGTATCACAAGTTGTTGGCTACGATAGCAAAATTGCACAAATTACTTCCTAATCCACCGTATTTGGATCTGGATCCCAGCGACTACTACTGCTCCAGGGAAGGATGTTGGTCGAGACAGTTAGCCTCTGGATTTATTGACAAACGATATATGTTTAGGATTAATTAACTCTTGCTTTAGAGAAAAGGAATTTGTGACAGAATATATAAGGGAGTCAGAGAATGGTGAGATGTTCAATCCATTCCCAAGTTATTAAAAAATAAGACTCACAAAAAGTCTATCTTATTACCTTCCCTTTGGCACCGCACCACGAGGAACAATAGCCACGTCCGCTTTCCACTAATTTCTTAGGACAAATAAAATAAGTAAATCACGTCCTGCACGAAATTAATTATTCCTCTGTGAAAGAACTTTATAGAGAAGGACCCCAAGTACCAGCAATAAGATGCGTTACATATTTATTGGCTATAAAAAATAATTGTTTTTGTTTAAGTAAAACTAAGAAAATTTTCTTCACCAAATTCTAAATATTAATAATAGCCTATTAAAGGCTATTACTTGCCTTTTAATATTACATACTTTCGTTCCCGAGCTTGCTATTCGTACTATCGTTACCAGTTTAAAAAGTCTTTGAGTTATAAAAGAGCGAATAAATTTTTGAATCCCACAAATTTTTAGCATTTTTTATACTATAAGAAAACCGCTAGTCCCATAATCCTGACTGCATTACTATAGCATGCGAATCATACGCTGTGCTACTCCATTATGTGCAGGAGAATTGATAGTAATTTATTATTTCAACTTGTTTACATTATTTCGCAAGAATAGGTAGTTAATATACCTCTTCTGTATCATGCTTGATGCCACCTTTAAACGGGAGTATTTTCTTTTAATATTCAATTTTGGAATTCGAAACCATCGTAGCCCCAGTAATGAGACTTCATAATTGACATTTTAACTGTCTTCATCAATTATGTTCTAACTATATTCCAACTATTTAGGTTTAGTCTACAAAAAAAGTAAATTTTAATTAAAAGACAAAATAACACTGTTTATTTTAATTGTAAATTTAAACGCAGTCAAGTATGGTAGCGTATGGATAAAAAAACGCGGATTTTTCATCCCGCCGTTTTAACCAAGTAAATTATACAAATAATACAAAATTCTCGCCTCTTTACATACAGAAGAGTTTAATTTTTTTTGAGTTTCAAGTGCTGGCCTTATTAACAAATTTTATAAGATCGCCTTTAATTTCTTTATAAGATTTTAGTGGTTGTGCAGGAGCAGTTGAAACGAGAAGCAGGAGTATCCGTGATTAAAATTTACTTTCGCAAGGAGTTATATTTTATAGGATTTATTACCAGATGAATGGCAAATTAGTACTAAATCATCTAAATAGTGGGTTTTGTTTTTACTTTATGTAATCTGTACTGGGGCAGACGCAATTCCAACCGTTTTCTTCGACGTCATACTTTCAGTTCTTTAAAAGTTCATTGGGGTCTCAAATCTACCGCTTCAATAATTTGATCTATCTGTTTCTTCAAAATTCTTTAATCATATATAATTTCTTTAACAGTCTATGTAACATTATAGTCCAGCTACAATCACATTTTTATGAAATTATAAAAACCTCTCAGTATACAATAAAAATCTGTATATGTATTCGTCTCTTATGCTTATCATTTGCATGACAACAACAATAATAGTAAACCATTGTCCGATAAACAAATATAAAATATAAATAAAAATAAATGTAATTGAATAGAATATAAACAGTCTGTAATTGAATTTATAGTAGAATTGAATTGTTGTGGCCAACAACAGAATGGCATCCCTTAAACTGTGTGTAGTTTTTCTAAACTTTGCCTTATTAATTGGTGACGCATACAGTGCTACCATTATTAATTCAGTTGATGAAAATGCCTATACATTTCCGACGAATTTTTCATTTGGTGCTGCAACAGCTGCTTACCAAATAGAAGGTGGGTGGAACTTGGAAGGTAAAGGACCAAGCATATGGGATTCTCTTGTCCATGAACATGGCGATTTAATTTCCGATCATTCGACGGCCGATATTGGACCTGACTCATTCCACTTGTTTATGGAAGACATCAAGGCCCTCAAGGAGACTGGCTGCCATCATTATCGATTTTCAATCGCTTGGTCGAGAATTTTACCTGACGGACAGGTGGGTTCTTTGAACCTAGCTGGAATCGATTATTACAATCGAGTGATAAACGCTTTACTGGATGCTAATATTCGACCTATAGTAACGATGTATCACTATGATTTACCTCAAGCCGTACAAGATTTGGGCGGTCTTACAAATCCTATTGTAATACCATACTTTGTTGACTATGCCAGCATACTATTTCAATATTTTGGAGATCGAGTACGAACATGGATCACGTTTAATGAGCCACTGGATTTCTGTTTAGAGGGATACGGAAATGGAGAGTCGGCACCTTTAATATCGGTTCCAGGAATAGCTGAATATCTTTGTGCGCATCATGTAATTTTAGCTCATGCAAAAACTTACCGTGTATTTAAATCAGTTTTCCAGAATGAAGCCAAACTTGGAATTACATTAAGCAGCCGATTTTATTTTCCGAAAACCAGTGCAGATGATGAAGCTGTAGATCGTGCGTTACAATTTGATATGGGTTGGTTTATGCATCCAATATACAGCATCACAGGCAATTACCCTCAAATTATGATCGACGCGATAAACGAGAATAGTCGGAAAGAGAATCGAACATGGTCCCGATTACCGCAATTTACGACAGAGGAGCTCGAAATGGTTCGAGGATCAGCCGATTTTCTTGGTTTAAACTATTACACAAGTCGATACGCACAGTTATCAAAAAATCCAATAGGACACATTCCGTCCTATCAGCATGATGCCAATCTTGTAGTAACTGTGGATCCGAGCTGGCCACGGGCCAAATCTACCTGGCTGTATAGCGTACCGGCTGGATTACGTGGATTACTTAAATATTTTCGGGATAATTACAACAATTTAGAAGTGCTAATAACAGAAAATGGATTTAGCGATGGAGGCGGCCTAAATGATAGGGATCGCATTGTATATTTAAAAGCGCATTTGGACGCTCTCCTAGAAGCAATTTATGAAGATGGGTGTAATGTCTCAGGCTATACAGTTTGGAGCATAATCGATAATTTCGAATGGATGAGAGGATTCACAGAAAGGTTTGGAGTATATGAGGTGGATTTGATGAGTCCGAATAAAACAAGAACACCTAAACAGTCAGCGCAATTCTTAAAAACCGTTTATGAAACGCGCCAAACCAACTTTTATAAATATTAATCATGTAAACTATTTATTCATGATGTAGACAAAACCGCGTCCATGCGTTGAACCGGTAAAATGTTACATTATATATAATTTTGACAGATCTGTGTAAAAATAAACAAACCAATCATCTGGGGCAAAAAATAGTTTTAATTTTCGTAATTTAATTATTTTAGTAATTTAAGTTTTAATAAATAAATACTCGATCAAAATGAATGAAATCACACAAAATCCAAGCCGAATATTCACGAATATGTGTCGTTTGTGTCTGACACAAATAGTGAACCCATCTCAAGAAACTCATTTATTTACATCCTTCGACAATGAGTACCATATTAATTTTGCGGAAATGTATTCGAAGCTGACCAATATCGGGCTACGAGAAGAAGATTTAATAATGCCGAAAAGTATGTGCTATATATGTAAAGAGAAATTGCTGTTTGCATATAAATTTGTGGAACAATGCAAGGAATCAGATGCAAAGTTAAAGACTATCATAACACAGTGTGGAAGTAAGCTGCTGATCAGCTGGTTGGGAAGGTGCAATTCACTAATGTACTAATTTATATTATTTTGATTAAGTTACAGATATCTCACCCGTTGAACATGGTGGGTTTAATTCTACGATCAAAATAGAGAAGGAGGTCGTGTACGGGGACCCACCATCGAATCATTACGGGGAAGAATCTAATTTTAATTATCTGGATGTGGATGCTTCGCAGGAAATCGAACGAGCAGGTAATAAAGCATACAATGCATAATTCATAAACTCAGCTTAACGTTATTTCTTTAGATATAGACGGAGAGGAATCGGAAGAAATCGATGGAGAAGAGGTAGAACCCCTTAAAAAATTTGCACGATATTATGATGAACCGCCAGATAATGGAGCACCTCGTATGAGTATCGATTACATTAGGACTCATATAGAGAACGGTCAATTTAAAATAGTTGAAAAAAATGGTAAAAGTTTAGCTTGGAAATTATTTGGAGACGTGGTTACTGGGGACGGTGTTATAATTCATAATTATGTAGCGTGCCGCCAGTGCCGAGCACTTCAAAAATACAACGGGAAACAGACAACTAATTTAATACGACATAAATGTTTAAAAGTGCTGCTGAAAACAATGGTGAAAACAGAGAATGGCATCGAACCACAATCATCTCTTGCACCACCACCCCCACAAAAAATCTTGGTAGTTAAAACACCGCAAAAGGATCTCAAAACTTCTACCACAGATGCTTGCCTTGAATGGGTAATAGAAGACTGTCGATCACTCACCACTTTGGATGGTGTGGGATTCAAAAAATTAGTAAAATATTTCCTACAAATTGGAGCCAAATATGGGGAAAATTTTAACATAATGGAACTTCTTCCGGCATCCGGTGTACTCTCCAAAAAGGTGAATGAAGTAGCACAGGCAGAAAAAAATAAATTAAAAATAGAGCTTAAGAAAAAAATTTCGGATGGCGCAGCAATTGCGATAAGTCTTTGGACAGATTCGAATACTAATCGAATTTATGCTAGCGTCACTTTTCACTACGTACAAGATGAGTATTTGAAAGAGATATTTCTAGGAATTAAATCAGTTGATCGGGATCGACTAACAGCTTCGACGTTACTACAAAAAATTAAAACGATTTTGAACGGGTACGAAATATTCGATTTCAAAAAGGTAGTGTTCGTTACTGATCGTGATGAACATTTGGTGAACGCATTTAAAAATTACACTCGGGTGAATTGTTCACTTAGATTGTTCAACTCAATTTTGGAAAAGGAATTTTTTCTGCTCACCGAAATCAGTGCCATGTCATTCGAATGCCAAATCCTTTTAAAGCAATTTCAAAGCGAGAATCAGCTTCGTGTGATTTCGAAGATTATGAAGCATGACTCGATGGTCCGATGGTCCAAGCGGCTAAATGTTTTTAATTTGATATACACGAATTGGACACGGATAATGGAATATTTTAAGGAGAAGGGTGAATTGTATCGACTGAAAAGTATTAATACCTTGCTATTAACGCATATCGTAGAATTTTTAAATCGAATCGAGAAAATTTTATTGAAGTTGGAGGGTTCAAATTATGTATCGATCCATTATGTGTACAGCTCAATTAATTTGCTGCAGAATATATGCCAAGTGCGGGACGACGATCTTGAGACAATGAGATCATTAAAAACAAATATCATGCAATCTGTATATAGTGAATGGTCCGCGAATTTATCAATCATTCATCAGACTGCCCTTTTTCTATTTCCACCCACAAATCAATTGAAAATGTTTAATCCAGATCTGATTTCTAAAATTCGCGATTACTGCTACGAAGAGATTGTGAATAATACAAACGTGCAGCCGGATACTGCACAACCAAAACAATCGACATCGGCAAATTGTTCTGACGATATATTCTTTTGTGGTCTAGTAAACGATCCTGAGAATACATCGGTTGAGCAAAAAATTAAAAACGAGATCAACAAGTATTCAAATTTGCTGGTTCAGTATCGACACGATTTTGATTTACTAAAATGGTGGAAGGAGCATCGTGCCGAATATCCGAACCTCTTTAATCTCAGCATAAAAGTGCTCTGTATTCCGGCAGGATGCCGTTCGTCAGAGAAGATATTCACCAAAGTCAGTAATATAGTAACGGATAAACGTGAATATGTTTACCCGCAAACCGTTAGTAATGTGATATTTTTAAATGAGCTTTTTAAGAAGTGAATTGATGGCCGCTTAGTAAATTCGCATTTCGCCAACAGTTTTAATGTCCATATTAATGGGAACATACCTAATAAAATTGTGTGGCAGCATTTGCTTTCAAAGTTTTGGAATTGCGGCGAAAAGTCGTACGAAGAACGTCCTTTGTGTTCAAAGTACTTTACAGTTTAGCAGTCCTCATAATGTGAACTTAGCATAATTTAATTTTTGAATAAAATATATTTGTTTTATTTACCAAGTAATGATATTAGATTTTAATTAAGAAATTAATTATCACACAATAAAATAATCAACTATAAAAATATGATTTACTTTTAAATCTTATAGATGATCAAATCTCAAGTAAAACTTTCCAATCTACATTTGGCAGAATGTCTTTATTTCGACGATGGGCGTTTGAGAGTAAATTTTTAAAATCATCCTACTACGATTTTATTCAGGTGCTTAGCTGTGCATGAGATACTTGATGCCAAAATATCCCTTTTGTATGTTTGTTATATCCTTGATATTATAGCGTTTTTAAAAGGACCTATGTGTAACATAGATTGAATTAAGAGGCCTAATAAGGAATCGCCAGATCTAAACCTAAGATATCACGCGATATTTAAATTTCTGCACCATTATAGGCGGCCGTCTAACTTGATGCAAATTGGTAGTTTTCACTTAGGAATAAAATATAGGCTTTATTCAGTTAAAATTCGAATTTTATAAAAGTATAAGCCTAATAACTCTTTATAAAGATGTTTCTTTTGTTTTCTTAAGTACATTGGCGGAATTTTAAAACGGTGGTAACAGTTCACCATACCAACGAATCGCTGTTTTTCGTGGACTGATGTTCGCTGTGCAACATTTGAAATAACGTCAATTCTGTTTTTCGACGAGAGATTATCTATGCATGGCTCAAGAAGTCAAGTGACTTCATGCCGAAAATGCAGGTCGAGGCTTTAATGTTCATTCCAAATGAGAAAAGATGGTTAAATACTGCAGTGTATTGTGAGATGAGGATGTTATCGATGTAAAAGTAGAAGAGGTTCAGTCCTTTAAAAAAATCGTTAAGGAATTGCTTGAACGCCTTACATCGTTCGAGAAAAACTTATGCTATTGCCGATTAGTTTGGTTTCGGTAACTGGTAGGAGTTCGAGCTTTGATGGCCGCTGATGGGTTTGCATTAATCAATCTGTTTACACTTCAACCTGACCAATAATTGCGCTGCGGCTTCCCCACATGTAATTGTTTAACTGTGCGGTGTGAGATAGCTTGTGCCAGTTCCCATACCATATGCAATGTTAATTGTTTTGTTGATTCAATTCGACGACCACCGATTACTGGATGTACAAATATAAAAAATCAAATTAAAATTATTTTTAAAGTTTGTATTCAATATATATATATATATATTGTGTGACCATTTAAACATTTCTTTAAATAGTTAATTTAAATCATAAACTCATACATAAATAAGTATTCAGATTTATTCTAAACAAATAAAATTTACAGGAACGTATTCAAATATGCAGAACCAAACATATTCAACAAAATTGATCGATTGTAAATTTCAGATGGATTAATTATTCGTTTGTCACAAATAGTTTGTTTAATAATTTTTTATTAAAATAAAGTTAAACTTATTTATATAATATGGATATACATTGCGAAAAATGTATAGGAAAAATAAAATCCAAAACAAGAAATTATTCAAAATTAACAAACATGAAAACTGTAATAATAAATCGTATTGTGATTGTTCAACATACGTGCGTGATGGTTGGGTCGGTTCGATTTTATTATTACACTTTTATGTTTTAAATGATTCTACGAACAGTGGGTTCTAAATATTTTACTCAGTTTCAAAGTACGATACTCGCTGTTTATTATTGTGCCGTTTCGATATGCGGCGACCAGAATCATTTGTAGAAAGGGTAAACCGTTTTGTGTGGTTGCGCTCCGGTCGCAATTCTTTTGTAGTTTTGCTTTTCGCATCGTCCACTTTTTTCATATACTTCTCTATTAAATCCCCACAATTAACATTATTTTCGGGTTCCCATGTATCTGCATCCGATTTAAACCCCTTCCAACGGATTAAAAATTCTCTTTCACCATTACGCTTAAAGTGCACATCTATAATTTTTTCGACTTCGTATTCCACTTCATCAACGTCGTTTTCATTGTCATCGTCACTATTATTCTCCGTTTTTTTTGTTTTGCCCACACGTTTCGATTGTTTGGAAGGGCGACCTTTCCTACCTGATTTTTTCGCGGGATGGCTTTTCTGAAACATACCAAAATATTGAATTACTTATGGTGCTGCTCAATGTAAACATAAAATACATTACTTCTGATTCGATTTCTTCATCTTCTTCATCCTCCTCCGGGCCCTCGTTCTCATCCTCAACTTTAGCGTTCTTTTTCGGCTTTCCTTTTTTCTCCGTTTTTGTGCTCTTTCGTCCGAAATAGGGAAGTCGGATTAATAAATGAAAAATATTATACTCACGATTTCTATGATACCTTTTCATTGTACCGTGCCACAATGTCCGGACAGTTAACCGTGCTCTCCGGCTCCCATGTGTCATTGTCGGAATCGTAACCCTTCCATCGGATCAAGTATTGAAGTTTGCCGCGAACTGTTTTGTGGTCGACAATATCCTCAACCTTAAAAAGAAAAATTTAATTCCAAACCGTTCGCCAAGACACCGCTTATGTACTCACTTCATATTCTTCTTCCTTTTCTTCTTCATCGCCGGCATCATCTCCGTCATCGCCGTTTTCACTTGCTGCCGTTGCTTCTTCCTCATCATTTTCATCGTCTTTTGCTTTAGCGGCTGTTTTAGCTTTTTTTGCGCCTTTTTTAGCAGTTCTTCCCGCTTTCTTTTTTGATGTGGTGGACGTTACTTTTTCCGCACTATCCAGGGGATCATCTTCATCGCCGCCACCATTTTGATTTATGTTTTCATCAGGTTTCGTGATGCTATCTTCATTATCGTCGCTATTGCCATTTCTCTTCCGTTTTAAGGTTACTTTTCTCATTTAATAGCGTTCAAAACAGTTTGCTACAGTAATAATATGATTTTGTAACACCACAGCTTACCAAACAAATCAGAAAAAAATATAACACGGTAAACTACTTTTTTTAATATTTACTATCAAGAACGACGCCAATACTGAAAACTGTACACTGCATCAATTTACTAAATTTTTCTTCTTCAAAAATATAACATCTTCGAAGGCAGGGTCGCTATAAAACAAGAAATTAGGTTCCACAGCGTTAGTCAACGTTAAAATTACAAAAGTTAGGCAGAATGTTTAAATATGTTAACTCTTAGAGATACATAAGAATATTATTAAACAAATTTAAACGTTTAACGAATGAACGCTTTTTTCCTTCATTCCCATTTGTTGTTTGTACGGAAAAATAAGTACTCATGCGAACACATAACCTATGTTCGATATATTTTTAATAGACTTAAAATACATTTTTGTGGATAGCAAAATATTTAAAATATATAAAATTAATATATACATAACCCGATTATATCGACAACAGATTTTACTGTATAAATCTTAATAACAGATTATTAAGATTTATACAGTAAAAAATCAAAATGATTTTCAAAGATATTTGTTTTTTGCCATTTGTGACAATAAATTTATAGTTTATTGATATTATTTTATAAAATCAATTATAAAATTACTATATAAACTCAATTTTTAAGGAATTCATTAAATATTAAAAAGTCAACGGCGGAGATCGGTGATGAACGCCGCTTATCTGTTTGGTGTACCACAAACGTTTGTCATGGGTTTTGATTTCTTTACATATTGTGAATAATCATTTTAGGTTCCACAAGAGAATTCGCAAAATAATTTTTATTATGCACTGCTTGCAACCAACTAAATGTCAAATTATTGACATTGCTTGTGGTGTTTTTGTTATAGAAGTCTCGTAGTAAAGTAATTTGGAAATTTCTTATTTTATTGATTTGGAATATTAAATTTAATTAAACAGCTGTAAATAAAATGTTATCTAACGGTAAAAATGCTTTTTCACGCATTGTAAGTCATTTTTTAAAGCTAATTATTTCCAAATGTCTGCAGTGAAAACATTACATAATCCGTGAATATAACCTGAAATTTTTATATTTTCTAGTGGCAAGGGATTCGAGGAGTTTCGACAACCAGTGGGCGCCTAAGTGATAATTTGTTTGTGCATCGTGATTCGCCCGAAGATAATCCCAGTATCCCATTTGAATTCACGCCTGATAACCAAAAAAGAGCCCATGCGATATTGAGTATATATCCCGTAGGCCATAAACGAGCTGCTATGATTCCGCTCTTAGATTTGGCGCAACGACAACACGGATGGCTTCCAATCTCGGCTATGCATAAAGTAGCCGAAATTTTAGAATTGCCTAATATGCGGGTTTACGAAGTCGCTACCTTTTATACAATGTTCATGCGGAAACCAACTGGTACATATCACGTCCAAGTCTGTACTACAACTCCATGCTGGTTACGTGGATCTGATGAAGTTTTAGAAGCTTGTAAGTCAAACTTGGGAATTAAAGTTGGAGAGACTACGACCGATAGTAAATTTACGATTTCTGAAGTTGAATGTCTCGGAGCTTGTGTTAATGCGCCGATGGTAGCGATTAATGATGATTACTATGAAGATCTAACTGCTAAAGACACTAATGAGATTTTAGATGATTTAAAGGCTGGGCGAGTACCACGAGCTGGCCCACGAAGTGGTCGTTTCGCTTCTGAACCAGCCGGACAATTAACTTCGTTGACTGAAGAGCCTAAGGGACCTGGTTTTGGAGTTCAACCGGGTCTTTAAAATTATAAAATGAATATTTAAAAAAACATGATTGTAGATTTTGCGCCACATTAAAAGCAATTATAAAATAACGAAAAAATGGATTTTTTATTCTATTTGTTGCCTTGAAACAAAATCCTTTCCAAATTTTCAATTTAAAATAATTTTATAAACTTTTGAATTTGCCGCGTTACAGAAATACAATTTTTGTTTGGTTGCAACCGCATGTTCTCGAAATGCGTGTGAGCTGTACTTTAGCACGTCAAATTTGTATACAAACACCCATGTGCCTACAGTAAAATCGGCGAAAAATATTAAATCCGTGCGTAAAAAAATGAAAGAGCTTTTACTATCAAATTGTGAGAAATCATTTGTTAAGAAATGTATAGAAGAAGGAAAGGTGCGTGCTCAGAAATAATTTTGTACCAAATTATTAATTTTGTTTTGTATTTTAGAGATTAGATGGTCGCGGACTGTCAGAATTCCGTGACATTCGAATAAATTTTGGAAGTGAATGGGGTAGTGTTCACGTATCATTGGGTGATACCCGTGTTCTAGCACAAGTTTCCTGTGACGTTATGCAACCAAAGTCTACGCGGCCAAATGAAGGCCTCTTACATTTGAATGTAGAATTGGGGCCGATGGCCGCCCCACATTTAGAAGCAAATCGCCAATCGGAACTTAGTGTATATGTGAATAGGATCCTTGAACGGGCCCTTAAGGATTCACGTGCCGTCGATTTGGAATCATTGTGTATTGTAGCCGATGAAAAGGTTTGGAATTTGCGGGTTGATATAAATGTTTTAAATCACGAGGGGAATATAATCGATTGTGCATCGGTCGCTGCCCTCGCCGCACTATCACATTTTAAACGTCCTGATGTTACGACTTCTGGTGATGAGTTTATTATTCATACACACGCTGAGAAGGATCCGATTCCGATACCATTACATCATTATCCAGTTTGCGTTTCGTATGGCATCTTCAATAATGGCCTTATAGCGATCGCCGATCAAACGGCACTAGAAGAGCGTGTTTCTGAGGCAAGTATAGTATTTGGATTGAATTCATATAAAGAACTCTGCGGTTTGCACTTAGGCGGTATAACATTAACTAGTTCACAACTTCTTCTGAAATGTGCAAATAAAGCGGCGGAACAGGCCAAACATCTTGTCGAACAAATTAAATCTGCTCTTGATAGTGATAAAGAGCTACGGGCACAAGAAGATTCGCAAATTGGATTCCATGAATGCATTCGACTAAGCCAAATCACATCGTTGGCGCAGGATCGAATAAAGCTGCGTCTGAAGCATTTCGATATCAAATCATGTACAGAGGATTATAAGGAAATAAAAATGGATACAAGCGAGGCAGATTTGAAAAATAATTCGATGATCATTAATGGTGAGGATGTTGTATATCAAAATATTAATTCAGATTCGGCGGTGATGTTGCCACATGATAAAAAATCGGGTGATATAAAGGCGTGTAAATGGATACCCGACGATGAGGAGGATTCAGACTCATCCGAGAGTGATGCGGAAATGGAAGAACTGGACTCGATGGAATCGATGGTTAAAAAAGAAAAGTTCGACAAGAAAATAAAGCCACCGAAAATTGAGGATTCTTCTAGTGAGGAAGAGGGCACAACAGTACTACATACTACTGTGTAGAGCAGAGTTCCAGAAAATATTTCCGTTAATAAATCGTATCTATCAAACATTGAATTCCATTGTTTTATTTTGATTGACTATATTTTGCAATATGCTCGTTCTGGTCGCAGTACTTCTCTGAGATCTTACCTCTACTCCTGGGCCCCTTTCATTAAAAACTAGCTATACAAAACACACAAAACTGTCGTAGCCCGTTAGTCGCTCTATAATATTAACTACCTAATAACCCCTTCTCGCGAATCTCTGTTTCCCAATAGCCCTAAATGTTGAGATAACTTTGGTCCAGTAAAACCTTTGAGTGACGGCGATAGTTGCTCTGTCTTGGATTATTTTCTTTTCAATCTTTTCTCTCATTCTTAGATATATTTAGGTATATTAATTATTGACGTGTTCGTGATAGACGATTGATTATCTATGTGAACTTTGATATGTCCGAGGAAAATGTATTTAATTTTATTAACCCTATCACTTATAACGGTTCCTGATACCTCTAACAACTGAACTGAACTCTGAGGAATTAAATGAAATTGTCGGGGATGTTTCAACTTGGGGATGTTTCATATCTTTGTAAAGTCTCCACTTTAATTTTTTTAATGGTGAAATGAGAATCTTTTGGAGGAATTTTTACTCCAAAAGTTTCTCCAGTTTAAGAATTTGGATGTATCGTACTAGCAATCAGGCCTGAGAGGAAATTTAAGATAGAGGAACCACTAGTAAAATATTATTGGGCATTAAATTCAATTAAAGAAAGCTCCTGGGTATGCTCGAATTACAGGCGAAATGCTTAAAGAACTGCTTGGGTGAGCCTTTTGACGGCTGGCTCAAATATTCAGTTCAATTTATGAATCAGGATATATCCCTGAGTGCTGGAAAATATCAATTATAAAAATGATCCCGAAGCCTGGCAAGGATTCTACCAAAGTCTCGTCATATAGACCAATAAGTCTACTACCAATGATCTGGAAAGTATTCGAAATATCAATTTGGTTTCAGAGCCGAGCAAGGAACCATTAAGCAAGTGTACCGCGTAGCTGCAGAAATAAAGTCAGCATACGAAGATAAAAAATACTGCTCCGCCATCTTCTTGGCCCAAGCATTCGATAATAGTTGACTTCATAAAATTAATCTTAAATTTGCAGAAATTTATCAACTTATGAAGTCGTATTGTCAAATCGCCGATATTATGTCAAATATAATACCTCTAAATCGGTCGAAAATATAATACCTCTAAAACATTCTGGCAAGAGTACCACAAGGTAGTGTGCTTGGCCCAACGTTATATTTAATTTTCACTTCAGACCTCTTCGCAAATTTTAACGTCTACTTTCGCAGATGATACGGCAAATTCTGGAACAACATATCTATGACATCGAAATCTTGCTAAAGAAATGGAAGATAAAGGTCAATGAAGAGAAATCGGCCGACGTAACCGCCTGTCACAATTAACGGAATATAAATCCCCCAATCAAATGGAGCAAAACACCTAGGGATCCATCTAGACCGACGGTTAACTTGGCGAAAACATATTGAAATGAAACGAGACCATATCAAATTAAAAATGGATAAAATGCACTGGATAATGGGGAAATATTCCACCATTGTATAGAGGGAGCTTTTCCTGTACATAATGATTAAAGCAATTTGATCGCGTGAAGAATCTAAAAGATACACCGATGTCTTCATGATTCAAGAAGAAAACGATGGCTGAGACAAGATAAATTATAATATTTAGTAGTATTGATAGTTGAAAGATTCAATAAATAAATAAAATAGTAAAAAACCATAAAGGTTCTTATTGTCTTGATTTGCTGTCGGTGCGGTGACTGATAGCACTATTAGAGCGGAATAGTATTACGACAGGCATTGTTCTTTCATTCTGAGACTTTTAGGGACAGTTATTAGATTATTGCGTGATAAGGCATCTGCAACTATATTGTTAATGCCCAAGATGTGTTGGATGTCGATAGTGAATTGACCGATAAAATCCAAATGATGAGATTGATGCTTTTTCCGCATTCTGGTAAAAAGATATACTTAAAATTCTTAATGTTAGAATTAGCTGCAAGCAACTTTCTGCCATAAACACTATATCTATGCTGCGTATCATAAAGTCGAACCGAGAAGCAACTAAGTAGTTCCATGATCTATACACTGTTGAACCACTAATAATACCAATCTTGCAGTAGAGACGGATGTGCGAGACACAACTTATCCTTGTTATTGTTGACTCTTACGGTGTTTTGCAATTTTTCAAAAAATCGTTGAGTAAGATTTGATAAGAATAGCAATAGCTATGAGCCGGTTAAATTCCTCTAAAATATAATGTTTAGAGCATACAATCATAACACAAAAGATGCTATTGCAAGATAAATTAATTTGATATTGGCTTATATAAATGGTTCGTGACAAAATATTTTCAAATAAATTATATTTAGGTAAATCTTTTCATATCGAAAATGATAACCACATCTGTAATATGTCACTGCTACCACACATCACGTCATTGTGTGTTATTTCTTTTGTTATGCTTTTAGAAAATAAATTGATGAAGCTTTCCAATCAGATTTCTCATAAATCTTCATTTCTCAATTTTATTGCTTCCATTATTTATCAATAAAATGTATAAGAAAAATTTGCGAGGTGAAAAAACGAAAGCACTTTATTTCTGACAACAAAATACAACAAAAGTGAATTTTTTTGGAAAACTAACATATTTTGTCATATACGTTTTTTATCTCTAACTTCAGATCACATGCAACATTCAATTCAATACAATACAATTCATTTCAACCATACATACGTCTTATATCTGCTGGATAAGCATTGTGCTTTCAATTTAGCTGAAACTGAAAATATGAGTTGTCTGTGTGACGAAATTTATCGCTATACTTACGTACGTACGCGTATAACATTTCGACATGATTGATAAGTAATAGATTTGTTAGATACAGTATTAACAGGACTTTGCTTTTCAGCAGTAAGAGCTTTTAACATTGCTTGTTTGATAAATTTCTGGTTGTGTGAAGCAATATTTATGGATTAAGACAAATAATAATTTTTTGATATCATCTTTTGTGAACTAAGATAACGACATATAACATATTTTCACAATTTGATGAAAACCACTATGATGAACAGCGATTAATCTTTGTATTGTTGTTTGTATGCTCGGTATAGATTGGACACGGCCGGCTGCTGCTGTTTTTCTTCCATTTTACAATTACTTTTATGCTGTTTCCTAAGTGGCCACATAAAATTTGTACTAACGCAAGCAACAGCTGCTTGACGTGCGATGGTGTAGTTGTTGTCTCATCTCTCTTTCCCACGCGCCGCCCAAATAAGGACAAATTGGTAAGTTTTAATTTTTTTTTATATAACGAAGCCAAAACGCAGAAGCCGCGTTTCAACCTAGCCTTTGAAAATAAATATTTGAAGAATATACCTCTACAGGGTGCGGAATTAACTATATGATTAAAAAAAAGTCTAAGTACTTTGTTTGCGAATATTTAATATATTTTTTTCCTATTTTGCAGATAAAACTTGAGAGATGTAAAAAATGGAACGCTACCCAATTGCGCAAAGAACTACGCTTATTAGTTCAATAATTAATACTCAACGTACATACAGGAGATTTTACGGCAAAAGAACTGCTCCAACTGGTCCAACCAATTATTCGCTGGTGGATAAATTTGCTGAATTTAGACCACCGCAGATCACTTGAGCAGTTTCCTAAATAAACAAAACTGCCAATTTTGGGGATCAGAAAATTCCAAAACTCTTCGTCAAACGTCATTACACCCAATTCGTCTTACTGTTTGGTGTAGCATTACCGCCGAAAAGATTTACGCAAGAAACGCCAATATATATGGTTTCGGTAAGATGGTGCAACAATCCATAAAGCACGTTTAACAATGGAGTAAATTGAGGCAACAATTTTCAGATCGGATAATTTCTAAAAACGGCGACTTGAGATGGCCACCAAGATATTTTATTGTAAAGCTATCTCAAGGTAAAAATTGCAGCAACTAAAGGAAAACATTCATGAAGAAATTGATCTTATACCACAAGAAACACTCCGTATGTTGAGATTGGCACTAAATCATCCTCGGATGGAACCTTTTAAATAAATTACACGTTTTAGAATTAAACGACTGGTTACCTGGAATATAAAGTGTCGTAACCGATCTCATTTGATATCGATTAGAGGTAATGAGAACTACCTTCGAATAAAAGTCCAAGACCATTCGTATGTTAGTATTGATGCTATAGGGTCATATGTATAAATGGCCGAATTATTTGGTTGAGAACAAAATTCGGATTTAAATTTATGGTTCCCAGGAATCTAAAATGTCGTCATCAATCTCTCCTGGTTTCGATACAACATGATGACCTCTATCTACAAAAGAAATCCAAGACCAACCGTATTTTGACATTGGCGCAATAGGCCCATATGTGAATGGTCCATTCAGCTTATGTATGTACGAGTATTATTGACTTAAATTACTGGTTCCCGGGAACTATACATTTAAATCCGAGTTGTGTTCTTAAAAATGATTTGGCCATTTACACATATGATCCCACACATAAGTGCCAATCCTAACTTACGGATGGTCTTGAACTTTTATTCGAAGGTAGTTCACATTAGGACCAATCGATATAAAATGAGACCAGTTAAAGGGACCTAAAGTGTTAGGTTCCACGAACCAGGCGCTTAAATCTAAAATGTGTAATGAACTTAGAAGTGATCGATCACGACACTCGTCATCCCCGGCAACCATGAATTTATATCAATAATTAAATGAAAAGGCCATAAAGATATTATAACTCAGTGCACTCTTCTCAATAAAATGATATTTTGTGTCATTTCAAAATTTTCTGGGCTGATTTTAAAAATCCTGGCATGGGATGTAACTATTATTGCCTGATGAATATTTTTTGGTTAGCTGGGATGAAATGCTGGAGTAACTACACACACTTGACAAATGAAATAGTTCGCCTCGGAAAAGTATATTGGAGAAATATTTATAACACGCAATGCTTTTTGTTGACAAACAGGTGCTTTTAGTTGACAGTTTAATTACGAATATATTAAATTTATTTGCATGAGTAAGTTAAACTACATGAATTGCTTTCATGAGAACGTTGGTGAATTTGTCCTAATTCTGCCCTTAAAAGCAACAATAACAAAAAATGAGTAGATGTGTTTGCAGAATGTCTCGGCATAACGTTTTTTCGTCTCATTGTTTGCCAAAATAAAAGTGTTGTTCTATTATAAAGGACTTAGTAGTATCTCTATAAACGTCACTTAGAGACGCGGATTATAATATTTTCCCGGAAAATTTAGGAAGACTGTTTAACTGTCTTAAACATCATGAAACATGGCACCCGTCACATAGCATTTAAGGGACCTAGTAGTTTCTCAGAATAAACGTCACTTAGCACGCTAGTTTATAGGAGTTTCTTGGAAAATTCGAAAAATTGTACGTTCGACTTTTAGTACTCCAATGTAAATTTGGCTGTCCTAAACACCAATTTGATCGAAATAAATGAGTTCTTCTATTAGGCCTCGTAGCATCTCAGAATATACTTTACTTAGCATGCTGATTTATAGGAGGTTCTCGGAAAAATTCAGAAAATTTTACGTTCGATTTATTGTACTCCAAGGAAGCTGTCCTAAACTCCTTAAACTCCTAATTTGATCAAAATAAACGAGTTTTTCTATTCGATCGGGTCTAGTATCATCTCAGAATATACACTCCGCGACACTTGATTACCCTCACTTCAAAATTTTTCATAAAACCTAAAGTAATGCGACTAATTTCTAATGACCAATACACACACCTGCATGCAATGCGGAGTGGAAACGCCCCATTTCGATTCTTTTGCTTAGTTAAATTGCGACACTTGATTACCCTCATCACTTTGTTTTTGACGTCGAAGGCGTAAGCTTCGAATTCGATGCTATTTGCAAAAAATAAAGCAGAAAATTGGAGTCTCGGCCAGTGTCTGTACTGTTCAGAGGATAATAAAAAGTGTTCACACCTCCGGCGACAAAAACTTATGAAAAAATCACATTTGCTCCAGCTCCACATAGAAGTGCTCGATTGGGATATTGTCGTGAACATCTGCATTGGTAGGAAGAAGGGTTCCAGGTTATTTTTTCGGACGAGAAAAAGATTAATCCAGATGGACCAGATGGTTTTAGACGTTACTTCCATGATTTGATAAAATCGGAGCTCTTCTTCTCCCGCCGCTACACCAGTGTTGGTTCCATCATGGTGTGGGCAGCAATATCTTTTCATGGTGCTATTAATTTGGTTGTCCTGGAAGGTCGACAAAACTCGCAACGCTGCATCGAGCTCCTAGAAGTGCAAAAAGTCCATTTTGACGAAATGTTTGAAGGCGAGGATTTTCCAGCAGGATAACGTGGCAAGCCACACAGATTTACGAGTGAAACAGTGGTTGGAAGAAAATAACGTTGCGATTTTGAATTGGCCGGCTTTGTCAAAATTTAAATATTATTGAAAATCTTTGAGGATGGTTATCGAGACAAATTTATTCGAATGGAAGACAATACGAATGCCGGAATGACTTTATGGCAGCTGTGTATGATGCTTTCGAGAAAATATCGACAGAATTCATACAAAAACTTTATAGGTCTTTGCCTAATAGAATTTATGATGTTGTAAGAAAAAATGAAGGACACACTAAATATCAAATAAAGAAAAAATATCAAAACAATAGAACGTAATGAGTTTTGTTACTTAATTTCACAGATGAGGATAATCAAGTGTCGCAGTTAAAATAAGCAAAATAATAGAAATGAGGAGTTTCCACTTCGCATTGCATGCAAGTATGTGTATTAGTCATTGGCAAGTTACATAAGATAAAAACAAAGGTGATGACAAATTTTCATCACCGATGAAGGGTAATCAAGTGTCGCGGAGTGTACGACACCTACCTTACTGATTTATAGAAGTTTCTGGGAAAAGGTCAGACAATTGTACGAATTAAAGTACTCAAAGGCTGTCCTAAACATCCTAAACCTCCAACTAGATCAAAATAAACGAGGTCTAGTGACTTCTAAGGTTTTAGGATTTAGAACAAATTTCACTCAGAATATAACTTTGCTGAATCTTTCTCATTTTACTACAAATATACAATGTAATTCAAAGAATGCCTTATGATATATGTAAAAGATTTGTCGAAAGGTTAATTCGAATAGTTTTAAATTTCAAACGCCATTAGAGATGAAAACAGCCAGCATTTTAAAATATAATATACACCCAAAAGATAACGGCAGTTTATATGTTTTAAGCAATTTTCCACCTGATTACATTTTATTATATTACATTTATTTGGCATCTGTGATTTATTGGAAATACGCACACGAATTGAGTTGAGATCGATTAAGAGTATTTATGTTCTACTTACATGAAGAAAGTAACACACTCTTAAAAAATTGAGGTTTACGGTAAATCAATCTTATGGTGATTTTTTTTCCGTAAAAATACCAGAATATACAGCCAGAATAAGAAAATTTATAATCTTAAAGAAATGGGTAGTTGTAAAAAGATGTGGTATAGTACATAGAAAAATAAAAGGTAAATTGTTTAGAAGTTTTAGGCGCAAACCACAAAATAAATACCACAAGGGATAAAATTTGATTGATCTATTTTAACTTTTAAGATGGTTTTTCTTAAAGTTTTTCAAATATTTACTTTGTGTTTGGTTTTTTAATCGTACCAGTAAGAAACAACAAAATTGTGTTACTATATTGTTGTGGTAAATACGGTTTATACTTCATAATTGAAAAGTTGAGATTTTACCTGGTATTTTATTTTTGGCTAACTTAGGTTACCAACATTTATAAATTTACATGTTATAAGTATTTATTCGGTGTATTCAGCCGATGTAGGCCTTGTAAGGTTGGCCTTGTAAGCATACTAGCGATGTTCCCACCTCTTCCACCCGTCCAAATACTCGGTGTCTTTCTTCGCAAAAAAGTTGTAGACGAGGGTGGTGGCCATCCTCATTAGACGAAAATCTCTGTCCTGGGTTAAGTAGGTCAAACCGTAATTCATAGACTTTCGCCATAGCAACCACTGCGGTGTGAGACGGCGCTTTGTTTTTGGTTGAGTAAGATTGTTTGTCTGCCTTCAGCTTGTCAATTGTCCACTGCTTTGACTGTATTTCTGATTCTGGAGTGTAATAGTGTATTCAAGTTTCATTAACAGCAATTAGTCGGCGACAACAGGGCAATGGAAATGTGTATTCGAGCACATTTCTGGTTCAAAGTGGGCAAGCTTTCTCATACCGAATCTTGAATCAATATGTGACAAACAAGTTCTTTGGACATATTCATAGTATCTTCTACCTCTCTAACTTTAATTTGACGGTTGTCTAGTACCATTTGGAGCGCGTAAGCGATGTTATTGCTAGTGGCTGCAGTTTTTGGATCTCCCGAATGGTCACTGTTATCCTGGAATAACCACGTTTAAAATCAGCTGTATAAAACTTCACGTTGGTAAATAATGGTAGAGAGTCCCCGTAAACAGCGTCCAACTCGTCTTTGATTTGCGTAGGCGTATAGTTCCTTTCAAAAGTAAATATTTAATAACAGCTCGATACTCGAGTTTTTCTATTTTGACAAACGGTTGTTAAACAACAACTACACGTTCAAAATCGCTGATATTTCGGTGAATACCTCAACGCATGCACAAACACACTCCCACTTCTGTTGTCGAGTGTCGCCATCTTCATGTTACGTTATGGTCAGAAACTTTTCAGGAAACCATTCAAAGTTACATTGCAAGGAGTTTAGTGAAAATAATTTGTTTAATTTTTCGTTTGGCAATTTTCGGTCGACGATTGACCAGTAGGAATAGTGCTGGGCTGTATTGATTCTGATGACGAAGTCGCGTTGGAATTGGTTCGTATCTCTGTCTCGATGCAGCTGTAAAATAGTCAGTTTGCGGTGTTTTGATGAAACAAATGATCGGAATAGGCCCCTAGTACGGAGATTGCAATGAGTGTCGAATAGCGTCTGTCTTAACTAAATAAATGGTATGCTTGTCTGGTATCGTGAAATCTGCGGGTCGTCGTAAATTCTGTCCATATACAAGCCAGTTGACGTACGATCCTGCCGTAGTTCAATTAAACGATTGAACGCTAGATTGTATGCTGCGGTACGTCTATGTTGAAATCTGTATTTTGGATAGATATAGTCAAATAGAGCCGATTCAAATTGTGCGTCTCTGTCGGTCACGATACTTGTCTTGACGTTCGGTATTCGTTTTACTTCAGGCCAGTGAATGGAGCGGATGATCATCGTTAAACAACACCTACTGTCTTCGTCTGGTGGAAAACGCCCTTTAATATCGATGTTGACATGGTTATGCAGTTTTTAACTCAATGTCGATTTCTTGGTTCTTTGTTGACCAAATAAATTGTTTACCAATTTGTTTCGCTGATACTCTAATTCCGGAATGAGAAACGTTATGGTATGATTTCTAAATTGGTTTAAGGAATGGTTTTGGAATAAATGGGTGCTCAGTACCAGTTGAAACATGACACAAAATATGTTGTTCGGTTCTAAAGACTGGAAATTTTAGAAAAATCAAAGTTGAATTTGATTCCATTAGCGCTGCGAATTCCGAATCATGTATTTGTTTTTCAGCTATTGAAGTGTACAGTGATCTATTGCAGTGAACGGTGATCTGCTAGAATATTGCAACTGTGTTCGATGCATCGACATAGATTGCGAATTTAGCATTCGGGATCAGATAAGCTTTGTTGTTGCAATTCACTAATTTGGTTTGCACAAACCAAAAATCGAAGAAGTCCGTTTAAGGTTGCGGGCCGTAGAAAATTTTGAATGATTTCCATTCTCTGTTGTAAGGAGGTATATGCCATTTGCGTAGAGATTTGGAAACCAAGAAATGATATTTCGTCTTTCAACCCGCGTTATTTGGTTGTGGGCAGTGCGTTTCCTAGGTTAGTGTCTATGTTTTGAGTATATCTACATATTTTTATTTGTCTTTGCACAACCTTTTATTATCATGTCGTGTAGTTTTAAAATCTTTTAACAAATAGAATTATACAAAACAAAAAAAATGATAGGGAATAAAACACGGGGTTTCCCCAAATATAAAAATTTGAAAAATCTCGTTATTTGTTTAGTATATAAAATTTAGAATTGGCATCTGTAGTCATTTTACTTTATAATCAAGGTGAATTTGAGCGGAACATCGCTCAAGAACTTCGTGTTTCAAAGACAACAGTTCACGGAACTATTGAGTCGTATAAAAATACCGCAAGCTATGACTCTAACAAACGAAGTGAACGGCCTAGAGCAAAGCTACACAAAAATACTTGCGTATCACCGTCACCAGCAAGCGAACCAGAAGAATATACATAAGGGCCGTCTGCTTCCCACCAGCGTGTCAACCAATAAGAGACAGCTGTGAGAATCTGGTGTATATGGTCGAGTAACTAAGAAAAAAAATTTCTTCGGCCACAAAATAAGAAGAAACGTTTGCAGTGGGCTAGAGCGCATAAAGATTGGACAATTGAACAATTCAAATTTGAAATTTTTGACACTAAACGATAAGTTTATGTGCGACGTTCTGCAAACGAACAAAAACTAGAGCAGTGCATAGATCCAGCAAACAAGCACGAGGGTGGTTCTATGCTAGCCTGAGGAGCTTTCGCTCATCATGGAGTGGGAGACATTTACCAAGTCAATGGAATATATGTAGAAAAGAAGAATATAGAAAGATTTTGGAAAATTATGCTTTGCCATCGAGGGTAAAATTAATAGGAGAAAGGTTCATCCTACAGCAAGACAATAACCCTAAGCACACTTCCCGTGAATGTAAGCAATTGATAGAGGAGAAGGAGACCCAGGTTAAATGTATTAACATGGTTTGCTCACCGCAGAAAATTCACAATTGCACGTCATATCAATAAACCAGCACAATGGTTTATGCTTGGCCGATCCACATCCACTAATCTGGTTGAATTTACCAGTAAAATAATTAATGTGATAGAAAAACATCATCAGGTAGATGTAGTGTACATGGATTTCAGTAAAGCATTTGATTCCGTCTGTCATTAAAAAGCACTCCAGAGTTTATTCGCATTTGGGGTTTCACTCGATTACATAAATTGGTTCACACGGCGACAATTTGTAACAATTTGAAATGAGAAATCAAACGTTATTAAAGTTACGTCTGGTGTTCCCCAAGGGTCTCACATCGGGCCGTGGATATTTAATGTCTTCATAGATCAAATAACCGAGATAATCAAAAACTCAAACGTGCTCATATCTGCTGATGAAGTGAAAATTTTTCGAACTGTATATGGAATACTACTACTTTCCATTGTACAAAAAATCTGTTAATTACTTGATACAAAGTCAACAACGAAGTATTGCAAAAATTCAATGAGAATATAGATGTAGGTGTTACATTTGTCGAAAATGTCAGTTTAAATATGCATATTGAAAATTGCATTGCGAAAGCGATTGCCATGTTTGGATTTGTTAAAAGATGGACAGATGAATTTAAAGATATTCAAAGCTTATGTTCACTCTATTTCGCTTTTCGATCACAACTGGAAGACGCTGTATCGGTCTGGAATCAATACTATGCTGTCCACATTAAAACAATTGAAAGCATTCAAAAGAAGTTTCTGATTGTCTTTTAAAGAGTAGTATGTATGTCTAGTTGCTGAAACACTACACAACTAAATGTAATTCATTACCATTAGTTATGGAAGGATAATGAAACGCACCGTTAACAACACGTGTATCGATTCATGTAATGTATTGTCATAAACGTATATAAAAATTAGCATCACTAATACTCGGTAACCCTACTAAAAGTTTATTGATTTGTAATAACATAGCACATAACGTGGAACATCTTTATGCTCTCGATTATTTCATGTCGCGCAGAACAATTGCACAGTCAGATTGTATCTTCGGTTACAGTGATTTGTATGCCATGTCCTACTTTATTATTACTTCAAAAAGTATTACGAGTATTATTTAAGAATCAATATGTTTACCGATATTAGTCGATTCGCATTCAAAAAAATTTACATTTACAATATTCTTATTTTTTGCTTTGGATCACAATAAAATCATGTAGGACATGTGTATCTTTGTATTTCTTATACAAATATTATAACAACTCTCTAACATGTTAGTATATTATTAGGTCAATAAGGATGTAAATTGTCTGTGTAAT
Source organism: Nephrotoma guestfalica (assembly GCA_963691935.1). Classification (NCBI taxonomy): domain Eukaryota; kingdom Metazoa; phylum Arthropoda; class Insecta; order Diptera; family Tipulidae; genus Nephrotoma; species Nephrotoma guestfalica. The sequence continues at coordinate 11,637,680 of OY829915.1, forward strand.
AAAATTTTTATCATAACAACTTAATGTCATATACACAAATTGGATTACTTATAGTTTCATAGCAAATTCTACTTTGCAAACAGATAAATATCAAATTTGGAAGTTCGAGAGTAAAGTCCAGTCGTGAACATAAAATGCAAATATCCTGATTTTCTGGAGAATAGATTTTAAATACACAATCAATAAATATTTGTTTTGCATAGTTCGCGTATCCAGAACATGAAAACTACCAGTCATTTTGTAGTTATGACAATTTTAAAACTGCAAATTTTACACCAAAATATCCATACTAATTTATTTGTAGAACTCATAGCTTTCGTTATAAATTCAATCAATTTTTTTTAAAAAAATCATACACCACCCTATAAATATAGGCTTGGGATACTGTAAAAAGCAGTTAACAGTTTTAATCTTAAACTTGGTATAACTCATCCATCAGAATGTTACAAACCTAGGGAAACTAAAGTCTAAATGTTATTTGGCCTATATTTAGTCTTTAATTTCTCTTTTAGTCAATTTTAAGATCTAACAATACTCTCGCGATAAAAAAAATAAATAATTTATCCAAATCTATAGAAGTCTCATTAAATAGCCAATTGAAGTTTTCGAACTTCATTTGTTGTTGATAAAATATAGGCTTCCGTTTTAAAGCCAGAACGCGAATCAATATCTATTCGCAAAGGATAATTAAATACTCATACCTTTACAAATATTTTGGACTCGAAACGTTCCTGACGAAATAATAAGTTTTGCTAGAGATTGCTGTAAAAGTCCAATATCGACCAAAAATTAATGATTTTAAATTAATAAAATTAATTTTATAATTAAATTTTTAATAAAATTATTAGAAAATGACGATTTTTGCAATAAAGTTGTTGTTGTCAACTACGTATGTGAAGCTGGCCTGAAAACCATCCCGAAAAACGCCTTTGAAATGTAGATGTGTTTCTCCACTAATTTCATTAAAAGGCCCTTCAGCCCGAAAAAGTAAAAAAATTTTAAGTATAAAATCTATTAGAAGAAGAGATTTACCATACTTAAAAAAACCTACAGGAACTAATTTAAAACACAATACCCTCAAATAAGCTTCATTTAAATTTTTTTAACGACCTTAATATTTCGATTCACAGAGGTTGGCAGATATAACTGCATATGTCCAATTAATGTACTGACCATCAGCATTAAGCACACAAATGCTCGTTACCTTACAGTGGAGACAAGAAGCCTCCCCAGTTGATTTAATATTCGCTCCTGTCAGATTATAGGTATCGGAATTATGCTCGTATGCCACCATAAATTTCTCCGTTCACGGAGTTTGGCAGATGTAACGGTATATGTCTAATTAATGCACTGATCATCAGGATTAACACGTTCACGACCACAGGACGCATATATGCGTCCTATGGTTTTCTCCATAAACCAGGGACGCATATATGCGTCGTCGTACTGTTGTATGTAAGTAATAAATTATAGTTTCTATATTGGTTTACAGATTCTCTTGAATTTTTTTTTTGGTTAAGGGGAAGTACCGAATTGTTAGTTTTGTGTGTGGTTTTTCTGTATGTGATACGTAACAAGAAATAGATTAGGTCATAAATATATTAATAACCATCACGAAGCAAAACTTTTTTCAACACAACAACCAGTTCTACAACCAGCAAGAAGACCTACCAATGGGGAATCCTCTATCAAGAACACTAGCCGAAGTATTCATATCAAACTTCGAGCAAAAACATGTATTCAACGAAAAGAATAGCTTCAAAACAACATCATTTATTTCTAAAAGAAAAAGAAAGTATTGATTATCCAAGGAATTTAATGTCCTTTTAAGGTCAATTAATACCCCCCTTTTTCATTCACGCACACGCCACCCATTCACCTACTCACACAATTGCAGTATACCACCTGCACATTTCAAGATCCTTGTCAACCTGTAAACTGACATGGCCGGTGAGTCGGCGTTGAATTCTGCACTCCAACAGAAGGTCATAGTTGTGTTTATTAACATCACTCATCGTAATCAATGATGAAAATTCGCTGTGCATCCTGCCTCTGATGGGATTCGGTTTACTGGTATCGATACGTTATTGACATCATCACACATGCATCACAGTGGAATGTAACAGTGGTATATCAAAAGCAATTTACATATATATTACTAAATTGCTGTCATATCCTGTGTACCTGTGCTCAGTGCTGTTTCTGATTCGGTTGTTCTGTGTATTTAGTTGTGGTTATGGTTTCCCCACATCTTTTACGTGTTCCTTAAAGCGTGTAATAAAACTCCGTAATAAATAAAATCAAAAACCGCCTAAATAATAAAAAAGGAAACAATAACATATAATGGATACAGGCATATACCAACTAAATCAACGAGAGCGAGGCGTTCTGCATCGGATTAACAGGTCGGAGTTTTATTACACGCTTTAAAGAACACGTAAAAGATGTGAGGAACCCATAACACGGTCGAAATACACAGAACATCTGAATCACCAACAGCACTGAGCACAGGTACACAGGATATGACAGCAATTTAGAAATGAAAAAAGGTGAAAAAACTAATAGAATAGAGGAGTATAATACTCGTATATATCAACACAGGAACAACCCACAATTTTTGAACGATAGGCCGTACAATGAAATTTAACAATATATAAAGGAAAATTTGTTAACCGAAATTAGAATATAGAAATAGTTGACGAATAGCTGACATAAAGAAAAAACAACTTCATTTTTTATTTAAATTTAAAAATTGAATTTATAGAGCTTAGTTTTAACTAAAAAAAGTAATTGAAAGTAAAAATTTGAATGGTATTATTTACGGTAGAGGTGAGAAATATGTTTTTATTATTTATCAAAATTATTATGAAAAATAAAATTTTGCTTATTTTCCCTAATTATGGCTGCAAACAAAATAACTGATTCTGAAATAAATGAAAGCGATGAAAGCAGTAGATCTGAACCATTTTCTGACACAGGTAGTGAATATCAATTGAAACGAGGCTCAGAAATAATTGAAGATGATAATGGAGAACCAATAAATACCGATGACTCTGAAAATGTTGAAGATTGGAATGATTGAGAATTTGAACCAAAGATTTTCGAATTTATCGGTCTAGAAGGAATTAAAGTACAATTAGAGAGTAATGTGTCACCAGAAAAAATTTTCTCTCTATTTTTTGATGAAAGTTTGCTTTTAAAAATAACAGAATGGGTCAACTTACGGGCTGCAACCAATTTACAATCTGGAAAATTAAAGCCCAAATCAAATTTAGTGAAATGGAAACCTTTATGTATTCAGAATTCAAGCGATTTCTTGGACTGTGTATTATTATGGAAAATGTGCGTATGCCATATTTACGACACTATTGGAGCAAAAACGAAATGTATCATCATCCAGTTTTTGGAAAAATTATATGAGCAGAAATCGGTTTGAAAATATTTTGCGGTGTTTGTGTTTTTACAATAGCGAGACAAATAGACATAGACTTCAGAAAATATCGAACGTTTCCGATCATATACTTGCCAACATAAAAAAGGGTATTATCCTGCACAACACCTAGCACTGGATGAAGCAATGATGCTGGGGCGTGGACGGCTATCTTTTCGGCAATACATTCCCAATAAAAGGCATAAATATGGGATTCAGTTGTACGAACTTGGTACGCACGATGGGTTCCTCATAAATATGTTGATTTATAGTGGTCAGAATACCGTGGAACCTCGTGTCGAAGGTCATGCTTTCAGTGTTGTTAAAGAGCTAATGAAAGATTACGTTAGTAAAGGTCCCATATTGTACATGGATAAATATTACAGCAGTGTTATTTTGTCAGAACATCTCTTTGAGCAACGTACACATTTATGTGGAACTTTGAGAGTCAACCGAAAACAAAATCCTCCAGAAGTAATTACCAAAAACCTTTAAAAAAATGAAACTATTTGGAGACGAAGAAATAACATAACTGTGCAGAAATGGAAAGACAAACGGTATGTCTTGATGATATCTTCTTTGCATAAAGCTGAAATGACGGAATATATAAATAAAAGGGGAATTACATCACAAAAACCCGTAATGGTTGCAGATTACATTAAACACATGTCAGGTGTAGACCGCAACGACCAGATGACATCTTATTACCCCTAGCCGAGACGGAGTTTGCGATGGTACATACAAGTTTTCTTCCATATACTTGATATTTCAGTATGGAACAGCAATTGGTTATTGAACAAACATAAATGGAAGTAAAACACCATATTTAAGTTTTCGTGAAATGCTTGTAATATCGTGTTCATCAACACCGAATCCTACTAGCTCACAATCGAAAAAAACTACACACGAAACATATTTACAACACTTTACAATCCGTGTTGATAAGCGTAAAAAGTGCCGACAATGTACAAAACAGAAAAAAGGACTGACACTCATTTTATTTGTGATACATGTCTAGATAGCATGTGCCAGTCTATTAGGATTATGTGTAGATCCATGTTTTAAATTGTGGCACAATTCAACAACACAATTCAATAATTTGCATTATTTTTAATTTTATCTTTGTTTCATTTTGCAATTATTTAATTATCCGGTGTTTTTTATCTATTTTTATATTTTTTGTTAAGGAACTGTTATTTAATTTTTAGTTTATATTGAAATTTATATTGAAATATATGTAAGAATAAAATAATTACAAAAACAACGCTTTCAACTTTATTTTATAATGACGCATATGTGCGTCCTGCGGTTTATACAACGAAATTTTGTTCCATAAACCTGCGACTCGTATATGCGTCATACTATTAATAGCGTCACAAACCCCACAAAACACATAAATAAAACATTTATTCTACCATTAGGCTTCAATTAGCTCATTTCGTGCAAATTTATTATGTGGTTTGTGGCTATCCCTAGCATAAGCACCTCGGTCGTGAACGTGTTAAGCACACAAATGCTCATCACCTTACAGTGGGGATAAAGGACCTCCCCAGCTGATTTAATATTCGCTTCTTTTGGATTATGTCGCTCTAAAATTCTCCGTTCACAGAGTTAAGCAGGTGTAACGGTGTATGCCTAATTAATACGAGGGGCCTCTCCAGCTGATTTAATATTCGCTTCTGTTAGATTTGGTATCGGAATTATGCTCATATGTGACCATAAATTTATCGGTTCACAGAGTTTGGCAATATAAAGGTCCCTTATCCCCACTGTAAGGTAACGAGAATTTGTGTGGCTAATGCTAATGGCCAGTGCATTAATTAGACATATACCATTATATATGACAAACTCCGTGAACGAAGAAATTTATGGTGACATATGAGCATAATTCCGATACCTAATCTAACTGAAGCGAATATTTAATCAGCTTGGAAAGCCCCTTATTCCCGCTGTAAGGTAACGAGCATTTGTGTGCTTAATGCTTTTGGTCAGTACATTAATTGGGCATATACCGTTGTATCTGCCAACCTTTATGAATCGAAATATTAAGGTCGTTAAAAAATTTCAATCAAACTTATTTGAGGGAATTGTTTTTTAAATTTTTTAATTTAGGTTATTTTAAGTATGGTAAATCTCTTCTTCTAATAGATTTGATACTTAAAATTTGCTGTGTGTACGTGAGATTGTTTTTATTTTCTCAGGATGGAACTTGATTTCCTCCATATTTTAATTTTTGGGCCTTTTAATGAACTTAGCAGAGAAACACACCTACATTTTAAGGGCGTTGTTCGGGATGGTTTTCAAGCCAGCTTCACATACGTTTGTCAACTCGCATATGATCCCAAAATTAAAATTAAAATTAATAAAATTATTTTTATAATTAAAACTATTTTAAAATTATGGGACAAACGTTGATTTTTGCGCATAAAGTTGTTGTTGTCAATTCCAGAAACCAAACTGAAATTAATCACATATTGAAACATGCCATTTCTGCCAGTATATTTGTTGTTGTTAACTCGTTTATGATTCAAACATCGAAATTAAAATCGAGTAATTAAAATTTTATTAAAATTATGGGAAAAACGTCTATTTCTGCGCTTATAGTTGTTGTTGTCAACTCACTATATTTCAAGGAATCGAATTGAATTTAATTAAATATTGAAAAATGTCGTTTTTGCTCACATAGTTGTTGCTGTCAATAAAAGCGTATGGCTTTGTAGAATTCGAATGTGATTCAATAATTCGGTAATAAAATTAATTTCTTTTGAAATCGTTTAAACATTTTTTGTTTTTGAAAATTCGAATTAAGTGGCCGCAATCCGCATCTAACTCCTAAGTCGAAATAAAGTTAATTAAATATTTTTGTAATTTAAATTTTTATGACATTATTGCGAGACGTTATCTTATCTTAACTTATTTGTTGTTGTCAACATGTCAAACATAGATAAATAACTTAGATAAAATGATTGGGATCTCTAAATATTTTCTAGTGAACTGTCGAACATTTTCCCTTTTACTATTATCTTCCGGAATTTATTCGTGCATTTATTTCACATAACTGTTAAATTAGTTATTTCTCCAATTGGAATTTATTTTCAAAATAAAATTATAGAATTGGACACATTCTAAATGTTTTTGCCATCGAATCTAGAAATATCTACAGGTTCTAGCAGTCATTTTTGAGAAGGTAAATCATAGACCTATTTCTAAGATTTAAGTAAAACGTATTTTTGAGATTCGTTCTATTAAAAACTATACAGTAGAACTTGCTTAAAGTGACCACTGACCGGACCGACTGAAATCGATCTCTTTAAGCAAGTGGTTACTATACAAAAACAAAATACGTTAAGAGCCTTCGGTTTGAGTAAAATCATACTAAATACATTAAGCGCTTTATTTATATAAAATATTATGTTTACAAAATTCACAACCAATCCAATTCAAAATTTAAATAATTTTGTGTCTATGTATATATTTGTACGTTGAAGTTTGAAAAAGTCATTTTACTTGAATTAACTATTACGAGTATATTCAAGATTTTTTTCATTTTGTGCATAAATTGTCCAGGTTTGCTTGCACGAAATGCTGACGTTTTTGGCAAATACTGTCAGCTACAAGAGTTTTTGCTTGATATAGTGGAATCAACAGTTGCGTACACTTTTCTTTAGCAAAACTATTTAAAATATTGTCCAACATTTCAAAAACTACTTCTGGAGTTATGGGAGATTCTTCTTCTTTTAATACTGCTGAAAGCTCAATGCAGTAGTCACTATCATTACTGTTATCAATTTTATTTTCTGAATTATGCTCACTCAGAACTGTATTAAATATTTCAGAGGGGTTAAATGTTTCCAGACCGCTGCATCTCTGTCACATTCAATGAAATCGGGCATATCGGATGCCCTACAGATGGCAACATAATTTGTTCCTCAATATCTTCCAGATCCTTGCTTAAATTTTGTTCATTGCTGCTAGTAAAACCCGCTTTAAGAAAACACTTTGATATGGTTTGTATTGTTATTTTGGCCTACGCTTCCGATATTGAAAGAACGGCATCCAGTACATTAACTTTTAATACCACTTGCGACACTGATTGGACAGTATTTATAGCCCATTTCGAGATAATATTCGTGAGAAGTAATTTGAGTGGTTGTAAATTTGATGTTGTATTTGGAGGTAGAATTTTCAGAAAATTTCTCAGTAATATCGCTGTTCCTTCATTTTTTGTTCACAATCTGCAACCACTCAGTAAACAATTCTGATGTCATCCATGCACTTTTATTTGCCTCCACAATACAGGTCAGTTACTGCTTGTAATGTTTTTAAAACAACGAGGTTTTTTGGATTTCCCTATTACAAGTGGTGTTGCCAGTTGCACTTGTCGCAAGAAGAATTGTAAGCCGTTCTTTGGATTGTTTACCACTTTTACACTATAAAAAAATCCACATTCGTCAGCATTGCAAATATTATTCAATGAAAATCCGGCCGAAAATTCTAGAAATCGATTACGGAAATTGATAATCGTTTCCTCATCAACTTCGTTGGAATCTCCTTATACATTTTGTTTGGATAATTTACTTCCGTTTATTATCCAACCAGCCTGCAGATACTTTGAAATGGGTTAATTTCAATTCAGTGGCAAATTTTAATGAAATTTGCTGCAACATTGGTCCATTTTAACCCCGCATCTTTTTAAACCAGTTCAATGTTAAGACGTTAATTTCGTCAAATTCTGTGGCACACCTTTTGCGAGATCAACTGGACTCATTTTCCACATGATTAGGAATTTCATTCTTTATTTTTAAATATTGTTGATAGTGGTTTTACTCATTTCGAATTTATTCGTAGCGGTACGCTCACTATGCGTTTCTAAAAACTTCAATAACTCGATTTCTTCTTGAAGATCAAGTTCTTTATATTGGTTACTCATTGGTGTCATCTACAAATCATAATAAAATTAATGATAAATGTTCAAAATATACTACTTTCGAATTTTAATTAGTGCAATAATTACCTTAACAAAATAATTCTGCAAAATGTGAACAAAATTTTATCCAGAAAATTTGTACGTTTTAAGTTTCTCAGAACCGAAAATATACTAAAACACGAATTAAATTTCTCTAAATTAATTTAACTTATACCTAGCGAACCTTGAGCCTATACTGTTCTGCACAAAAATTTTTATTAAGCGAAATAGATTATTATACGAGTATCTATAGAAGAGAAAATAATTAATGTAATGGCATCGCGGGCCAATACCAAAACTTAGAAGTTACAGAGTAAAAATTGACGAGTATTTATTTAGCTTAATTGGGCCATATATGGCCACGAGAACTTTGTTAGAATCACACGCTCCGACGCAATGGTATAGATTAGGACCAGAACTAATCGAAAAACGTAAAGGCATCGCGGGCCAATACCAAAACTCAAAAGTTACAGAGTAAAAATTGACGAGTATTTATTTAGCTTAATTGAGCCATATATGGCCACGAGAGCCTTGTTGAATCGCATGCATTGAAGTTTTATTGAGTTATTTATTTCCACGATGACCATGTTAGGTTGCTCAAATGTGATGTTGTGGAATATAGTTGTACCAGTACCAATGGAAATCTTGATGGCTACATTAGCTTATGCCTGAACTTTGAAGTTACACAAATGAATATGTAAATTGATTATAACCATTTTTATTTCGAGTTCTTTAGTTTTTGAGTATCTTTTATTAGTTTGTCTTTAATTTGAATTTGAAATAAATTTTTTTAATTTGATTTATTATTTAACCTTTCATAATGAATTTTTGGGTTGAGAGTATTAGATATAACGGCGAGAAAGTTTTAACTTTTGTTATAGTAAATTTTGGGCTGACTATGAGAAACTATCACGATAGTAATATTTTTTTGGACTGAGTTCTTATAAAATGTCGTGAAATACAATTTTTTGGGCTTATACTCGTAATATTATAGCGATCATCATTTTAGTGTTGCCATCGCATTTTTTGGGTTGAAATTTGGGCCAACTTCACATACATTCAAAAATGCTCAATTTCTAAATACAATTTTTAATAGAACGAATCTCAGAAATATACTTTACTTAAATTTTAGAAATAGGCCAATGCTTTATCTAGAATCGTGTCAAATTTTATAATTTTTTTTTGAAAATAAATTCCAATTGAAATATAACAAATTTATCAGTGTAATTTTTTAATAATATTTTTAGCGCAAAATTCATTATCATGCTGAAGTGAAATAATTAATGTCGAATCTGGTGTCTAAGGATAAATTCAATGGCAGCCAGATAAATGGACATTTAAAATCCGGAAATACTTTCTAGTCTAGTTATGGTTTACATTCTTAGTTGATGTTAATGTTGATGTTCATGTTAATTTTGAATGTTGGGGTTAATACAGAAAACACTTTTTGGGAGGGTAATTTTTTTCATCAACCATGTAAAATACACAGTTTGACTACTTACAACACCACCATAGTAAAATATAATAAAACCTGCTCTATGAAAAGGAGGCCTAGGTGTCAAAAATCATTTTCCACTTTATTGCTGATTCAGATCGAGTATGAGACGCTCTTCGGATGAAGAAAACCAGAAAGTCATAATTTATGGAAAAGTTTACTGAAATGAAGAGAAAGCAGAGACCAACAGAAACGATTACATTAACGTAATAACAATGATAACTTTTGTAAACTCAACTTAACGCGATGAACTACGATAATATGCCGAGCAGAAACAATACTTAACGTCCTTGAATATAGTTAGACACCAGGCAACGCAGATAAAAGTTTTTTACCTTTAATAGCTGTTTTCTCGATAACTTGTTTTCGCACGTAAGCCCCCTTTCCATAGACCAGGTCACAAATATAAATTTTAAATACAACATAAAACAAAACAAATTATAATAAACGTTTTTTGAACAACACTCTCTCGAAATGTGAAAAGAGGAGCAATTAAAATTCGCAATCAGGACATAGAATATCACGCCCATAAACATACGCCTTGGCATATTCCATAATTGACCTGACTGGTAACATAAAGAGATCTTAACGTGTAAGGATCGTGAAATTCGCTATGTCTTTTAATAAAACCCAACATAGAATGTTTATTGAATGCTAGATTACTTGAAAAAATTATTCCAAGTTCTGCAATGTCTGACACTCGTCTTACTCGTATTTGTTCATCCATCAAAATATATGAAGCCCAATAGTAGATGTCTGAGTTCGGGAGAAAGATAAATTTATAAATTTATTGGCTTTCATGGAGAACTATTCAACACACCCCAATTACAAAATACATATGTCAAGATTACGCTGCAGACACTCAGTGTCAATAAAAGAATTAATGTTCCCATAAACCTTAGATCATCTACATATAAAAGTCATCTACAATAATTGAAACACTGAACCACGTCATAAAGAAAGACTATATAAAATATTTGTTACAGGCGACCTTGTGGGACACTGCTTTTGTAAACTTAAATAAGATCCAACTAACTGGAATAAAATCGGAGCCGAAGACCATAAATTTCTGCAAAATAATTTTACATTTTTTGCGGTAAATATCTGTGGTGGTTGCGAGACAATTACCAAATTTTTTCCTAGGTCGCTATCATTTCAGCCCACTTCATTTTGAGCGTATTCTTGGCGTTGTGAAGAAAATGCCTATACACAAGAAAAATTTTACTGGGAAATTTCGAATTCTGCAATATATTGATTGTGACAAATATTCCACCTTGTTTTCGAGTATCTTTTTAACACAAATTATAGCAATTATTTTTGTTTATATTTATTTTGTGTATTTTATGTTACTAATGGCCCGACGCTGTAACAAATAAATTAATTGTCTAAGTTATTTCTTATTAAGGATGCTAAGCTAAACAATATGCATTGTGTTCTTACATAAATACTATCTAGCTATCAAAGTAGTTATAATTCTTACGATAATGACTCAACCATTAATTTCAAACTACGTATACAATTTTTTAACAATGAAGAAGCATATTACATACTCGTGTATACATCACACACACACTGCTTCAGCTTAACATAATTGATGATAGACATTTCGGGTAAAATATTCTTACAAATAAATTTTATGCTAAGAGTTAGTTGTATTTGCGAGTATAATGCAGACTCATTATAATTTCACTACCATGCTCCTGTTTAACCTACATCCTTAATTCCACAATTCGCTTTTTTGTAAATTGTTTAACTTGAAATTGAAAACTAGAATAAATACTTTTGTAAAGTTGCTTTATATTTTCAGGTTTAACACGGGGAAATAAAAAAGTTTATATTTAAAGCTTTTTTATGCGGTTGGTATAAAGAAAGCTGATAAATTCTGAAGTATAAAACTTATTGTTATTATACAAAGCATACATTAATTTGTGTTTGTTGTACTTACCGTGGCAACAAAATATTATAATAAGTTTACCTTCTTTTACGGCGCAACATAATACTTGAGGTTTTTACAGATTTACCAATTATTTTATGCGAAGTCCAAAAACACGTGTTCCAGAAGTCCTCTGGGTGTATGGGATGATTTGACTACTTGACAACTTGACTAAGACATAATGAGCCATAAATGATTCAAAATTAACTTACCTTCAATTATTGGCCGAATATTTCAAGAATTATGCCTCACAATTTTTTTGATATTTTTCTGGCATAAAAACAGCAAGGGGTCCTTATGTCTTGTGCTCCATACAGTCCAACCGGCATTATCTGAAAATATATATTTAAGGTTTTGATTAATTTTTGTTTGATTAAGCATTCTCAAGACTCGCGAGGCAATTTTTTCAGAAAGTTATTTATTTTTTTATTTAAAGAAATCGATTGGATTAATCGAAAAAGATGCCAGTCACAGTTTGGAATTTCTGAATGAAAATCTTGACATACTTGAACATGCCAACTATGAAAATGAGGTTCAAGGATTTAAACTGATCCAAATATGTTATTGCAAACCTTCGTCACAAACACAGTACTTGACCGAATTTTGCTAAACCAGTTTAACTAATCTTCAGTCTGACCAGACTATTAGTGAAATTAAGAAGCTGACAGCTAATTATGTTAGGTGTTATATAGAATCTAACACTAATCTGGCGTATTTGATATCGAGTGGTGCTTTACCGAATGAAATGGACGAGGAAGATTTCTGATTGATAGAGTGAGCTATATTCACAGAAGGGTTTATTGGTCTAACAGGGAATTGAGAAATAAATCAACACAAGTTCAGTCGAACGACATCAGATTAATGCGGACAATTTTGTTTTGACTGTATCAGGTGTGTAAATATAAAACCGGGATTTTTTAGTAAAAAGTATACGTTCATCGTATAATAATGATTAAAAGTATTTTATTCAAACTATTGCCCATTATTAGTTACACATTTTTCCCAACTTTCTGGCAATGCGTGGATACCACGCCATAAAAGCTGTTCTTATTTTGAGGTAAACTAGTTAACGAGCCATTTTCGTAGGAAGTAAAGTGCTCCTCAGCAAGCCCGAGCCCCACCGATGCGAATAATTGATTATCGGACGGAGCCGCGGTCTGGCGAGTAAGCCGCAGGTTGGCCTGGATCAACCCAATACATTTTGCGCTTAGGATTCTCAAAATAGATTCATTCTTCATCGCCAGTCACAATTCGATGGAAAAATGATTTTATTTCGTGTCTGGCGAGGAACATTTCGCAAGTGGTTTTTCTATTTTCCTGTTGCCAGATTTTGGACCTTCCCCATGACTTCTAAACGTATGGAGACGGCTTTTCGTTACACATTCAATTGATCTGCGAGTTGTTTTACCATTTGAGCGTCATCCTCATCCAACAATGCTTGCAATTCACTGTATTCAATCTTTTTTGGTGGTCTTCCACGTTCTTCGTTTATCACGTCAAAATCATCACTTTTGAATTTATTAAACCACTCATAGCATTGTGGAGCATGCTCACCGATGTCCACTCAAATCAATGATGTCCGCAAATCGTGATATGTATAGGCACAAAACTCGACATTTTTAACAGGTAAACAACATGCGTTGTTGTACGAAACTTGTATGGTTATGAATTGGATGTTGTTTCGCCATTTATTGGTAAATTCCGATTTCATATTTACACACCTGGTAAACACATTAAAATTGTGAACAGTTGTTTTAATATAATTAAAGCTTGTTTTTGAAGACTGAATATACCAAATCATACAAAAATAATCAACTACAAACATCGATTCAGCAACATTACAGGTTGGGCAAGTAATTCAATATTAATTTTTTAGTAAGAAACTCGAGGGTGAATTAATTCCTCTTTCAATGGAAATTAGTTCTTTCTAATCGGAGAAATTATGAAAAGGATGTGTCTAGACTGAGATGGACTTTTACCGAGAAGAATAATTCCGAGAAACTCCAATCTTCCAAAAATACGAGACTATGCCATCCCATGGAGACACCATGGTGGCTCTGAGTTGAAACTGGAACTGGTAGGAGCTACTGGTTTAGTTGCAGAAAATAGTTTGCTTGCTTTGGAATTGTGCAGGATGTGAATACTAAACTGACTGCTGTACTGGAGATTGCCTTGGATGTCTCACCTCGTATAATCATAGGATTAGGAGATGATATGTAGTATGCGGTATTTAGGCAGTTATTCTCTGGAAGATAATGCTATTTAAATAGAATTTGCTGAACATAACGATATTCACAGATGAATCGAACCGATGGAAGTAAATGTATCATATTATGTTTGACAGTATGCCACTGCCTTTAAAACAGAAATTACTGCACTCCTGAGGACAATTGTCTATGGATTTAAAACTGTAGAGGTCGCTTACTGTCTTTTTCTTTAGGCAGCTAGGCTGGCTTAAGGGCCATTGATTCTCCAACTGTTTCTTCGAATCTGGCAGACAAAATTAATACAAAATGCTGTGTTTTAGAACCAGGTCTCAGCATGATGAACTTGTACTTCGAAAGAGATATTATTTTAATTACCTACATCGATAAGCCGGGACAAACTTTCAGCCTGTAAGATTTTTTTAAATTCCGGGAAAGGGTTCTGGTGCATTTAGACTACGATAGAGGCAGCTTAAGAATTTTACTGGACATTACCGTGTACACCGTATTCTAAACATGCATTTGTTTAGAATGGGTGTTCGTAGAAAATTGTTTGCGTTGTGGGGGATTGGAGAATGTTCTTGTCCTTCTTACTCTCTTACCAATGTAATCTATGACATTGGAATTCATCAGAGGAACGAACCTTTTCCTGATTAAATGGCCTCATGAGGAGTTGCTATACAACTGTCCATCTTAGTGACAAAATGGAAGATCAATCCCTCTTGCTCGCCCGTTAAAAAAAATTGTGATAGTGGTTTTTGCAACGTATTGATCATCTTATAAATAAAATCGCTGCAATTCTATCAAATTTTTTTTATTCAGTATTATAGCTCCCATCTCGAAAGGTAGACGTTATCATCTCAACGAACAGTTTTTTGTTTGCCAAATTTTTAATAACATAAAATTTTCTTTTGATTTTAGCATTTGACGAGGAAGGTGGTAGAGGCTAAGAGAATTATTCAAATAAAACGTTCGTTAGTACAAAACGGAATTAATTGCCCTTGCCAAGACTATTTTATTTCGGATGCATAAAATACGAGACAAATTAAGTTCGCTAAATCGACACGTTGCACTGTGTTGTTAGTCTTGTTCTTACACAGTGGCCCTCACACATTGGAATAGTGAACTATGTTAAGTTCGGAACGGATGATTAGGAATCAATATTATGGTTTGCGGATACAATACTGTACAACCCAAAACGTCGATATTGTCTAATAATATAGCAGTTTGAGGTTTAGACACTTCCGGAGGAGACTAATCAATCAAAATCGAAGGCTTACCATCTTATAGCAGTGTCACAATTCGATACGCAACCCCACCATTTTTATGGACAAATAGTAAACGTGATAAAGAAGTCTACACAAAATGAAAAATTTATCACATGCATAGATAAATTTACCAAATTCATGAAGCATTTCCAGTTTACCAAATTCATGAAGGATTTAGCTCTTCAAAATTTTGCATTGCATGTCCGCAACACATCAGTCCCATGATATCAGTTTATATTTAGACAAACGGAATACAAATTATCCTTACATCATCATTCCAAAAATGTGAGGTAAACAGAACGTGGAAGAGAGAGAAGATTGTCTATTTGACCATTGAAGAAGTGGAATATGAAGATTTCTCCATTAAATCACCGGATGCTACAGACTGGGATCAAATTGTCAGTATCAAAAACAAAATCACCAACAAGAATATTGAACAATGCCGCCTTAATGAACACTGCACTGCATATAGGATTCTTCACAAGAACAATAAAATTTTCGACTCATTACACGAAGACTCGGATGGATGAACATAGCAAACACTAGTCAACCGGCTCACTATTATGAAAGAAGAAAACAAGGAAGTAATTGGCGCCGCGCAAGTGGCAAAGGGAAAACTAATCAACAGAAATTTTCTCGATAAGGAAGAAAATTGGTAAAACTTTCACAGTGCTTGCTGTTTCGATGCCAGAAACAAGCAACAATGATGATCATCATGTCATCATTAGGTCAACATGACCGAACAAATCAAACGGATTTACCTAGAGTGCAAAGAACTTCTCCTTAATTAGCAATGCATTCATTTTGGTGTGATGTGTTGGACCTGTGTGTGTATGTTTTGTAATCTTATGATCTCAAACCGTAGTTGTCGAATTTTCTGTAAAATAACGCAGAATGTGTTAGAAAACAAATTTTTCTAAAATAAAACGAAAACAGCCGAATGTTGGTAACCATTTTTTTAAACCGAAAAACGTCATTTCGTTTAAATTTTATTGTAGTTAAATGAAATGGACGAATTTAGTTACCAATTTAATTTACAATTTTTTTGACTAACCTTTAAAATAAAATAATTCCTTTAAAATATTTAAAAAAACGAAACGTTCTTAGAAAAACGATTTTCTCAAAATGTGTCATTTCCAAACTCATTTTCCGAAACTTATCAGAAAATCTTAAGTATGAAATTTTATCCCGATCACTCAACCTGTTTGGACTGTAGAGTGGCCAAATTATAATGAAGTATCTATTTTTCATAGGGGCCTCCTAAGCCATGAAAAAAATTTAGAGATGGTGCAACATCACGCAACATGGTGCAACAAAGCATATATGACGCAACATGGTGCATGATATTGCTGCACCTTCTCACAATATGATGCAACTTGAATCAATACGGTGCAAGAAAACGCAACATGATGTAATTGACGCAACAAGATGCGAGATCAAACAACATGATGCTACATCCCACAACATGGTTCAAGCAACATTTGCTTGCATTCGAAAACCCTTTCCCACCAAATTTTCTCAAAATAGAATGCTAAAAGAAGGCCCCATGCCAACATGACGCAACATAGTTGAACCTAACACGCGGTCATGGAACCGACTCCTGGCACTCGAAAACCCTCCATCACGAATTTTTATAAAATTCGATAGAAAGATTTTCTATTACATTTTACTATAAAACTAGTTATAATTGGCAGAATTGCTAGTTATAATTGCCATAAACCAGATGTTATAATTGCATTTGTTCGGAAAATATGTAACTGATCAGTACGGCTAAAACCTCAAAATTACAGAGAATTTTTCAAATATTTTGACAATATACAAAAATTATTACGTTAGAAATGCGTTTTAAAACAAATATTGAACAATTTTAAAATGTTCACACCTTTTTTAGTGTAAAGTGAGCTTATTGGTAATTTACCTTATTATTGCTCCTATGTTTGATAAATTATTTAATTTGCGATAAGAAAACCTTTATTTGAGAAATTTGTGAGTTATAGTTTTTAAGTTTTGAGTGGCTAATTGGAACCTTGATTATCTCTATAACAGTTATAAATGGGGTATGTGCTAACATATAATTAGTGTCCGCCATCACTGCCAGAATTTACCGTACTTACCATTTGCGAGAGCCATCTCATAAAAGATCCGACTAACAATTCAACAAACAGTGAATAATTGGGGCCTTGGTCGTTCTATCTAAGCAACCTTATGGGATCCTTTTGTAATTAAAGTACTAACAAACTTCTAACGGGAAACTTCTTAATACAGTGCAACATCGAAACGATAAAAATTACAAACTGAAAAATAAGAAGGTGCTACCACCAGAAACTTCAACTCAGAATGACTCCATGACTTGTACCTTTACATCGTGAAACATCTGCAAACATTATTCACAAGGGACAAAATATAAAATAAAAATTAAATGGGACGTTATACTTTAACGCAATGCACACATTAAAATCGTTGTTTTTTACCTTGAAAACAAAAGTAGTGTTTCTGAAACAAAACGAAAATAATGTTCGTTTTTTAATGTTAGACACTCCTCCTTATGTGTCTCCATCTTGATATTGGAGGACAAGTTTGAACATTCAGTGACAATTAAAGATGCTAGAAGAACCGGTAGGCCAAGGAACCTCTACTCGTCGGCGATGTATCCAGTTAGGAGTTTGACGCACATCACTACAGCGAATTTTGAAGCAATAACTTCATATGTATTCTTACAAAATTCAACTGGCACTAGAACCCTCACCAAGCGACTATTTATTGCAGACACAATACTGTCATGATTTCATAAAATTTGTAGAAGAATAATATTTTTTAAATAATTTGTGGATGGGTCATGAGGCCCATTTTCATCTAAGTGGTTTCGTGAATAAACAAAATTCACACTCCTGAGATACTAGTAATCCACAAAAGCTTCACCAAAGGCCTCTGCATCCAATAAAAGGTACTGTGTGATGTGCAACTTCTTCCCACTAAGTTATTGGGCCTTATTTTTTAGAGATCAGGTTACAGGATATATGGAAACAATTCAAAACTAGCTTTTGCCAGAATTAGGAGAACAAGTTGAGCAATCATGGTTTCTACAACCACCAGGCCACCAAAACCACCAGATCTGATTTGAGAGCGTGGTCAACGCCATAATTTAAAATATTATATCCAAAACTTAGTGCATAAATCTTAGAAATATTAAAATTTATTTTGCTATTGTCGAAATTTTTAAAATTTTTAAATTTATATTTTTTTGCAAAAACAACATATGAGCAAACTTATGGGTCACTCAGCATAGCCTTCTTTTCAATCAGGAAGACCACTGATCGCTATAAAATGCAGTCTTAGAAACCAGTACACTAACCAGAGATTATCGCTGCCAACACCCAATAAAATTAGAATTCTGGATCGCAAATCAACTCATCGAATTAAAATTCGTTAACTTAATGAGTGACAAATCTAATAAAATTCGAGGTCGGAAATTTTCTTACTTATTAGACGAGTACTTTCTTTTGACAGTAAAATAACTCACTACATAAAAATGTAAAAGTTTTCATATCAACAACGTAAAAATAATAATCAATATGTTTTAGGTATGCTTAATACATAAATTTGCTCCTACACATTTTAATTCATCGTTTGAGCAGTGCGATAAACATAAAATAATTTAAAAATATTTATGATTTAAAAATCATAAAATGCCATCAATCAAAAACTGGATAAATATCAAAGTGTCTATATATTCAAACTGAATTTTCTTGAGTATCTAATTATGTTTACATATAAACAGCATAATCAGTAGTCAAATATAAACATGTTTCGTATAGGTTGAAACATCCTCTAAATCTATCTTTACAGCATTTTCCGACATAAATTTTTAAAATATACACATATAGATGTTTATAAAAACTGTCAATTTTTGTATATTTGAATTTCTTATCATATGTACGATATGCACATACTGATACATCTATTTTTATGTTTATTCATTCATGTATCCGTACAATGTACATACTGATGCTTATACATACAAACTCAATTCTTTGGCTTGGGATGTGAGTTCCATCACGAAAATTTGGCATGCGAAATGTTTCATGATTTATTTTGAATGTGAATTTATTATGTACGTATGTACTTAACATAAATTAAAATGAACATATTTAATGAGATTTAAATATATTTTAATTTGTTTATAAACATAATTTATAAATTTAATCTTTCTGCTTATTTCATGTAGGTTTATTCATTATTAATTAAATTTGCTATACATATTCATGTCTTGTTCAGAGTAAATTTACGAGAGTGAGCGTATGTATATCGTTCTCACCTATACTCATCGAACCATCGCGTAGGATATCGTTGACGTCCATTTGACAGAGGTGCGTCAAGTCAGTTAGGAGGGAGGCTCCTGCATAGCAAATTAAAACAGTTTCTTCCTCCTCTTCAACTTCCCAACTACGACAGTAATTAAGTGAAGAGGTTTCTATCATGCATGCATGTTAACGAATGAGACAGTGCCCCTTAATAGCACCTGGATCTTGACAGTTCTAATTTTTGCCAGATTTGCCTAATTATTACGCATGAGGTACTATTGGAGCATCTCCCGTTCGTTGTTCTTTTAGCTTTCTCTTGAAGTAGTAATTTTCACTTAGTGAGCGATATATCAAAATTCGTCCTGTTTGATGAATTGAGTCAGATTGTGCCTTGTCGTTGAACTGATCCGCCATCTTGTTAAGAGACTTTTGACGTAAGGAAATATGTTTTAATTCGAGCGTCTTTATTAAACTGACTGTCCCTAAAAATGCGATACCTCTTGCAGGTATTACATTATACCTCTACCGTCAACGGCTTCTCTTATCGTGATTAGTTCAGCTTGAAAAACGCTTCAAAAACACTGCAGTAGTCCAGGAACCGAAAATAGAGAGTTACATTTAATTCTTTGCAGTACCACCCCCACCCCCCCAATTTTCCCACCCATCTGTCAACCATCAGTGAAGAATTTACCACCTTCATTTTGCAAAAATACTTCTCTAAATCAGTCTTAACTGATGGGAATATCAGTCCTAAACTCTCTCTCTCTCTCTCTTTCTCTTTTTGTAGCTTTGGCATTCCGTGAAGGGATTTTGCCGCCTGTACTATGGCACTTCATCCGTCTCGATCAATCGCTCTCGTTGTCCAGTTTCGACATCCTAATATGCGTAGGTCTTGTTCGACGTCGTCACGCCAGCACAGTCGAGGTCTTCCTCTACGACGCACGCCGGCTGGTTGTTGATGGAACATTTTATTAATCATTCGTTGTTGTGGAGACCTTGCAATGTGGCCGAGCCATCTAACTCGATTGGATTTGATGAATCCGATGATATCTGTACCCCTGAGAAGTTGCTTTATTTCGTGGTTCATGCGAATCCGGTATTCGTTGTTCGCAATCTTAATTGGACCAGAGATTGAACGAATAACCTTCCTTTCGAAGGTAGATAATAATCTACAATCGTTAGAGGTCATGGTTCAGCTCTCGCTTCCGAAACCCAGAACAGATTTTATGAGTGCTTTATAAAGTGTGAGCCTGCACGACTGCGATAGATGGTTAGATCGCAATAATTTTGATTGGGCTTAGAAAACTCGTTGTACTTCAGCGATTCGGGCTTTTATTTCTGCCTGTATATCATTCAACGATGCTATAACTGACCCGAGGTATTTAAAGTTTTCAATACTATCAAAATTATGTTCGCCAAATCCGAGATTTGTCAGGGAGCTATTCATGCACTGTGTATAAGACAGTTGTTTGCTGTACTTTCACCAAGGATTTAAGGTTGGTCAGAATATTTAAAGCTGGGAACCAAACAGTAATCTTATATCTAATAAAAACGCCTAACAGTAGAAATATAAAACCAATGTATAATGTGGGGCTGCTAACCCCTCCTTTTTCCTCTGGAATTTTTACAGGAGTAAAGCGCTATTGTAGCTTTTTCTCCTCTTGCTTTTTTGTTATGTTTCCTGCTTAATTTGCTCTCCAGAATTAGGCCCAGATAGGTTGCTTTAATGAAGGTCAATTCAGTACCATTTAAGCTAGCGGGCCGATCTGAGGGAGTTTGCATTTCCAGGAGAAAGCACCAACTCAATTTTATGTGGATTCACAATTGAGAATGCCGAGCACACGTTGCATACGTTCTTTGCAGGTGTAAGTACATTTATCAAAGACTTCCAAGTTTAATAACAGGTTATTCAGGACCAAGTTCCAGAGAAAAGGGAATAACACACCACCTTGCGGAGGTCCCTATTCATAAATTTGCTTTTGAAGGACCCATTCAGACTGCTCATCACGACCTTGCTTTTAAGCATTTGATCTACCCAGCCCCTTAGTGACTCGTTCACGCACAGAAAGGAGAGTAATCGTCTTCCATAAACTTCCCCTTGTAATTTGCATGTGGGATTGCGATAGCCTATTTGGCTCAACCGAACTCCTAATATGAGCTTATATGACTTTCTGAAATTTTTAGTACACAAGAGGCAAAACTTGTAGGTCTAAAGTTTTTGTGGCTTAATGAGTTTTTGTGTTTTAATGAGAGCTTTTTTTCGCCTTAGGTATAAATATTACATATACATCAGTCCATTTTATAGGAATATGACATAGTGCTAGACTACCCTTGAGGAAAACTTTCAGCCAGGTTAAGGTAATGTCACTGGTTTCTTGGACCTCTGCCGGTACAATGCCATTGGGTCCTACCGACTTGTAAGGCTTAAAACTATTTATAGTCCACAGGATTTTTCTTCTGCTTATAACCTGGCATACAATGCCTACGTCTCTGTTGTCCTTAAGACTTAGTGGTGCAGAATCGGAACTACCTGGAAAGTGAGTTTCCAGTAGCAGCTCCAAAAGTTCTGCATTGGTTACAGGTCTAAGAAAACTCGGAGTGGAGGGACTTAGATTAGTACTTTAAGTCTTTGAATAGCGACGCTAGAAATTTATTAGGTTATAGCAGCCATGTTGTTAAAGCATCATCTGTCAAATTTGTTGTGAATTGTTCAGTAGTGTATGGCAAACCTCCATGGAAGGTTATAGCGTTGAACAACGTTTGCAAATTATCAATATTTTTATTCAAAATCAGAGCTACATTCGTGTTTCGTACATTGGGGGCAAATTCGAGGTAACCGGCTCGATAAATAATCAGCCAACATCTGTACGTCACCGAAACGCAAGGTCTGCTGAAAACATCGCTGCTGTACGTGAAAAACTGGCTTTGCCATAACCGTCAACGGCCATCAAAATTGCATCAAACCGCAGGTCTATGGAATGGAATGTTTTCTGAGCGAAGTAGAGAGATCACAAGGAGTTCAGGGATCACAAATTCTCGTTTTAAATACTTCGCGATGAGAGTTTATTTATCTTCAAGGCGAAAATAAAACATTTAAATATATTGTTGCACAGATAGGGTGATCCTGGGGCTTATCAACGATGTTTATTTTATTTGAGTTTTTGAAAACAAAACGGCAAGTTGTGAAATTAAAAATCATCGGTCAAAGAACTTTGCGTATATGTGCAACAAGCCTATATGTTGCTTAATGGCTGCACACTGCTCAGAAAGCATAATAGATGACATTTGTTTGATCTCACTATATACACTGCACCACCCGAACCATAAACATTTGGTTTTAGCCCATTGATGATCCGATGCAAAACCCCTTCCTTTCTTGTCGTTGAAGCCACAATTTGCACATGATTTTCCAACGTTTGATGCCCAGTTCTTTCAAATCAACAGGAAACCAATTTCCCAATTTTCTGAGCCAATCGTCGAATCGTTGAAACCGTAGTTGTTCAATGGAATGTAAGAAAACAAAGTCGTCTGTTTAATGCCATAAACTATTCTTTCAAATAAAAAGATGTGTAAATGTCTCACACACAACCTGAGTAGCAAAGCACACTGCGGTTCACGTGATTAGACGCATTTGTAATCTTACTTTTAAATGTAAATTTTACTGTAATTCCTCAAAAAATAAAAAAAAAACACCACTAAACCTTGTACGCAAGCAATAAATATTAGAAATCGCCAAGCAGCACATGACTTGGGGAAGAGCATCCGCAAACACTGAATAGTAATTGGAAACAAGTTGTTTATTCGGATGGAAAAAAATTTAGCTTGATGGACCAGAAAAGGAGGCGAAATGGTATGGAGTGTTACTTCATATTGGGACGCTATTAAATTGAAATATGTTTCCAATAAAATGACTGAAAATTCATATAAGGATATGCTACAATCAGTTTTTACACAAATTCAAGAGCTATTTGGGCCTCTTCAGTGGATCTTCCAACATGATAATGTGTCCATACGTAAAGTCGTGGATTGCGACTATGGCCACCTTGTTCCCGTAAAAGCTGCCTGGGCTTAAAATATTTATATGGTTCTCTCTAGGACAGGATCTTCGAAGTAATTTTAAAGAATGCGGGTAAGTAGGGAGTTCTCCTTTCAAGAAAAATATTTTCTTGGTCCCGCGAGAAATTACAGTAAAATTTACATTTAAAAATAAAATTGCAAGTGTGTCGAATCAAGTGAGCCGCAGTGTCCCCGTTGTGTTTTATTTAATATTGACATATGAGAATACGAAATTACTATCAAAATTCCATTTGAATCCAGTCCTTGTGAGATTCGAACGCAATATCATCACCATTTAAATAAAGTTTCACAATTGGGCACTAAATTACAATGATGTGTGTACAGTTTAAATCAATATTACGAGTATTTCAAAGTTATCGGCACGTGTGAAACATAATAAACGATTTCATTGAATAATGTCTTATATATGAAAGCAATTTAAAAGAAAGTTAAATTAAGCCAAGGATATTTTTTATTGGCAAATAAAAAAAGCATTTCGAAAGCTTTTCGATTTTATTTCAAAACTTTCTCCATTTTCATTTTTATGTGGGATTCGATTTGTGTTTAATTAGAAAACAAACGTTATAAAAATTTTAGTACTGGTAATAATTCATATTATTTGTGTTTATAATTGATTAGCTTTATCCTTTCTTAAGTAGTCCACAGTTTTATAATATTGCGAATGTGCAGAATTTTGAAACGAGTTCGTTCTCTTGGTTTATTGACATACTTGTTGAACTTAATAAAAATTTGGCACATCTGTTACCAGCATAAATCAACATGCAATAATTCTTAAAAGCATTTTTGGTTGACAACAATTTGAACATGACAACGTTCTCGTTACTGTAAGAAAATTGAGCAACATTAGATAAATTGAATCAAAATGTGACATAATTTTTTGAAAAATAAATAAATTTTTAGTTTGTGTATATGCAATAAAATTTGTATGTTTATATATAAAAATAGAGTGGAAGATGATGAACATCTAACCAATTTTATATGCACATAACTTCTTATTGATAATAACAAAACTTTACCAAATCATTAAAGTTTTTAAATCAAAACTTTCTTACCAAGTTTCGTTCTAGTTTTTATTTATTGGGAATTATTGTGCTGGGTATGAATATTTCAACAAGAGGATAAATTTAAAGTGAAATTTGAAAAATTTCGTAAAAGATTAAATTATTTAAAATTTACTGATACTACAAAAACTTTAGCTTAAAAGATCCTTGAGAAGAGCCACTGTCTTGCTTATATTGAATTTATACCAAATATTTTGTTGTTAACGAAGACAGGTATTTTTCAGTTTTTTTTATGGTTGGCTTTAATTTAGAATTTATGTTTGGTAAATGCTACTATTCCGGTGGAGCGAGTTCGGCCAAAAATCACTGTGGTTTGCCAATTTGTAGAAAAAGCTTAAGTATGAGGTTTTACCCTATCAATCTACCCGTTTGGGTTGTACATGGGTCAAAAATCGTTATTTTTGCTTAAATTTTGGAAATCTGATCTGGACTGGTATTGTTCCAAATTGTTAATTTATTATTAATTTAGAATTTTTTTGTTGATAGCCGTTTTTTCGTAAATGATTTACTTTTCAAAATGCCGAAATACCTTTTCAAACCGATTTCGACCACCAATCAATGAAATCTCCCGATTTATGGAAAAGCTTTGAAGTTTTACTCCGACCGGTTACTCCATCTGGGCTGTGGAGTATTTACAGAATTTAATAAAAATTGTAGTCGTACACAGAAAAAATGTAGCAGGGTTGAAATTATATTTTAAAAAAAATTATATCCCAATTTTTAAATTTAAAAACAAAACGAAGGGTTAAAATATTTTTTACTCAGAATTACCCAATAAATAAATAACTTTAATTAAATAATTTAGAGTTCCGTTTTATTAATTAATTTTAAAAATTTTAATCTGTGTGAAGTTAACGCGTTTATTTCGCATTTGCGGGGTCCCGGTGTAAACTGCGGAAGATGCACAAAATAATTACAGCTATAGTGATTTTTAATTTTATTTTGTAGAAAAATCCAGAACTTCATCCAGGATTTCTGTTGGAATCCTGGTTCGGTAACATATCAGATTCGAACATAACTAGGTAAGAAATTGCCTAGCACGGCCAAATTGCTGAACTTCTTTAAAATCCACTTTTAAATCCCCACCTAATTCTGCATACCTGATTTGACAACGATTGGTTGGGATATGGCCAAGATCCATTCAGAATGATGGAATTGCAGAACTTCATCAGAAAGACGCGTTAAAATCTCAATACAAGTTGATCTTAGTTTATTAGAATCCTAGCTCAGCTCTACAAACTAAATTAGAAAATGATCGATTAGGAAGCGGCCTGATATCTTTCATTATAGCCGAATCTCAAAATTTCGTCAAATTCAGCTTTGCACACATAATTTAACCATCATTTGTTAAGAGATGGCCTAGCATTATGTTAGAGAGTCAATCCAATTCTGCTTACCAAATTTGACAATAACTGTTGGGATGAGGAATGGCAAAGTTCCATTGAGCATGACATAATATACATATATGTCTTGTGCAGTATAATTATACTTGGTAACTAAACGAATATTCTTTGGTGACCACAATTAATAAAATATTTGCAATTTTTGCGAAATATTTTTTTGGCAATTTTTGCTTTCGGGAAATTCTATTGTAATTTGTGGAGTTGCAGGAGGATTAAACTAATAAATGTTTATAGTATTTAGGAAGCCGGAAAATATAAATTTAAAATTAAATTTTAGAAAATTTCCAGAAAGAAGCAATTGTTGAAGACCAATACCATTGTTAATCATTAAACCTAGTAAACCTTTATCCTTCCTCTAGTAGATTAGAATTGTGTTGTCTTGTGTCGTACGATCGCTAGATGTCTGCAACCGGGTCGTTCCGTCCGAAAAAATATACCTTTCCTATCCTTCCTATTGTTATGTGTAAACAGGCTGTAGGAATAGGCCTTGGTCCTACAGTCCAATCAATCAATCGGTTTTAAAAAATTTATATGGTTTATAAATGGTCTGGGCTGAATATTTATTTTAAAATAAAATATTCTGCCCAGAAAAACTCCGAAGAAAGTTACTTCCAAAAATTCAAGGCAAAAAAGTTGACGATCAAAAACGTTTGATGGCCATTAACACATAATTCTAGAGATTTCTAGAAATATGAGTATTTCAGAGTTTTAGGCTTGCTTTCATGATTTATTTGTGATATGCGGCATATCGGTGGGTCTTCCGGGAATATGCTATCAATTTTACAATGGTTGAGACTATCGGAAAGTGTAAGCTGAATCTTGTTGGTGTTTGATAGCTATTAACACATAGTTCTAGAGATCTACAATATGGACACTTAGGGCGAAAGTGGGTCAATTCATTGCCGATCATGGTGATACCTAGTTGGATGAAAATAGGATTCGAAAGAAGTTTCGAAATACGGCCATCTGGGACGGAACTCGGTCATATCTTACTCGATCAAGATGAGATTGGGTGTATTCGATGGAAATGGTACTGTTAAACGAATTTTGGAGACTGTTTTGGAATATGCTATCTGGGACGGAAATCAGCCATTTCATAACAGAACATTGGTATGTTGGTTGGAAATTCGATTTTAAAATGAATTTCGTAACAAGTCCAAGAATGTTGCAACCTGGGAACAGTAATTCCTTAACCGATAAGTTGAATAATTCTACGCGATGTACATTGGAAACGTTACGTCACACTCCAAATCAATGAACTAAAGGTATTTTAAAAATTTAATCTCATCATGATCGGGGACCATATTCCAAAACATTTTCCGAAATTAATACTTTTTAGAACCTTGTTTTCATCCAGCTCAATCTCATCATGATTGAGTACAAAATGGCCGAGTCCCGTTAAAGGAAATTAGGTGTTAAAATAAGACAGTTTCATTGTTTCCAAACTGTTTTACGGTTAAATACTCGTAATACACTATATACGACTAGTTTATATATTGTTTCATCCCAAATTCCTACAAATATAGTTCAGCAGGCTGAAATCCCTGTTTATAATTACTTTGGATTATGCTAAAAAAACTAATAATAATATTGATGGAGACTCTTCGCGTGCGGAGTCCTCGATGTGACCAGACAATCAATGGACGAACACTCGCAGCAATTAAAGTCGTTTAGGGTATTTAAATGAGATTCAAAATGAGAACTTATTTCACAAATTCAAGATAAGAAAAACGAAATCTAATAAGAGTTACTTTAGTTTATATCGTTTCAGTTCATCAGCCTCCCATTCGGTCAATTGCCAGCATCTTTACATGTACATATATTCAAATTCACACAATAGCTTGAGGCTTGAAATACATTTGTATACATTTTTCGAGAATTTTGATAAGCACTCACAGATTTGATGGTAACGATAAACCGAAAACTTCGTATTTTTGTGCATCCTGTACACCGGAAAAGCACCAATTCATGTTTATATGAGTAGGTAACTCAATATGTTTTGTGAGTTTGTTAAATTGGAAAAAAACATCAATTAGGTGAACGTAAAATATTGAAGTGTTTGATCCAATAGATAAAAGCAATATTGAAAAAAAAGGATTAAAAACGCTTAATACCGAAGCTGAAATCACATATTCGGTAATAAAATATTCAATACTTTAACTTTTGACATTAAACTCGCGTTTTATATCCGCATTTATGTCACATATGAAAAAAACGACCAACATTATTGCTTTCGATCGCATAAGAGTCAAAAATATTTGTAATACCATAGGTCGGTACAAAATTGCTGTTTATAATACTGATTTTATTGCCCAAAAAATCCAATGGTGATTTTAGCTTTTTTTACGGATTACAAAAGCCGTAAAAACTTTTCCTTTTATATTAAGGAAGGATAAACGATTTGGAGTGGTATAAAAATACATTAAAACATGTTTGGTCCTATATATGTCCTTTTTGCTGATAAGTCGAACGAAAAACTCTAAAAAATCTTAATCATTTGCTGTGTGGTTTTTATGAATATATTTAATTATTTTAAATTTATTACAAAAGTCTTCGTCAACGAATTAATTATCTTCAGGATTATTTTTATGGATTTTTGTTGTTGTTTTGAAATATCTCTAGGCTTCTTAATACTGAACAAACCGCATATACATAAATAATTTGTTTTAAGTTGCCTACATACAGACACCCTAAATAAATATGTGTAGGGATACTTGCGGGTGAGAGGTGGTTTCGTATTAGCAATTATCTTAATTAGATGAATTAAGCTATTCATTAGGATTTTTTTGGTTAAACATTATACATTTTTTCTAGATTCCGAGTTTTTGTTTAAGTTTTATAATTAAATACATTTTAATTTAGATTAGACAATGGGAAGTTGGTGTACGTTATCAAAATAATTAGTTCTTATAGAGCGGTGTGTGATGTAGAGTGGCAAAGACAAGTGGAATAGGTATTCGCTTTCTTATAAACCGAAGGGAACATCACTAAATATGCTTTGACTTGAAAATTAAATTTTTTATAGATTATAGGAAATGGAATTTATCTCAACGATCAAATATTTTGACTTTTTGACCAGAATATCTCTTCACTTGATAGTGATGGCCGATTTATGTTGGGGTTACGCTTCAAGAGCCAGAATTTTAACCAAGTTCCCCCCCCACACTATTCGCCGTTTATATCTTGATGAGTTGATGCCTGGGGCCGATACCGAAAATTAAATTACGGAACTACATTGAACTATATAAGTTATTGGGTGAAGACTAAGTTACTAGTGAAATATATAAGTTATTGGGAACTGGCCTTCATAGCAAAGCAGCAACGGCTTCATTGAGCAGCTAATATCAAAATTCTCAAAATTAACGAAGACCAAATCAGTCTTGGGCATACGTTATAAATAAATCAAAAATTGTGATCCAAAACCAAAATGTGGATCAAGTTTTTCCTGTACAATTTTAACTGATCCAAACCAATGGGTATATGAATCGCTGCCAAGAACAATAAAAATGCTGATAAATAAAGATGCCGATGTTCCATTTTCTACCAAGCACATCATAAACGAATTGTTCACGATATTAAAAAAATCTATTTTTAAAAATTACAGCCAGGAAGTGAAAATATTAGATAACAAAAAAATATTGGATATTTTCACTTTCTGCATGTAATATTTATGATTTAAACAAAATTCTTAAATTATAAGTATATAATGATGTTTTCTACAATGTAATATATTTGGAAGACAACAAGGGAAGGAAAAATCGTAAACTATACAGGGTGGCTGAGACCAAATGTTACTGACTTCACTCTGCTGTCATTTGTGTAGTTGTCATTTTCGCGCGTCAATTTTTTGACAGATTGAAGTTTGGTTAGTTGTTTACATGTGGTCAACAAATAATTGTTGTAAATTAATATCTTCATAAAAAAATCGTAATGGAATTCAAACGTAATAGTGTAATTGCACTGTATTTGGGTGGAAATTCACAAACAGCGATAGTTCGTCAGCTCCAGCATTTGAATGTGAATAAAATGTTTGTGTATCGAACCATAACTCGATACAACGAAACTGGTAGCATCGCTAAACGCAACAGAGGCGGTTCCAAAAGGACAGCAACATCAAAAGAAATGATACGAAATGTGAAGAAACGAATCCAACGAAATCCTCGTCAAAGTGCCAATCAATTAGCCGCACGTCTACATGTTTCACGATACAGCATTCAAACCATACTGAAAAATGAACTACACTTGAAGCCCTACAAGATACAAAAAGTTCAAGATCTTACGAAGGCACAAAAAAAAGTTAGGCTTGAAAGAACACGAGCATTCCATTCGACCAAGGCCTTCACGTGATGAGATTCCAAAAATTGTCTTTTCTGATGAGAAAATTTTCACCATTCAACAGTATGTGAATAAACAAAATGATCGTGTTTGGTTAGAGCACAAGTCCAACGATAATTTGGACACAAGAGTTGCCATGCGCAAGCAATCACCAGCTTATGTTATGGTTTGGGCTGCAGTGACCGCAGATGGACGCACTCCTCTGGTTTTCATCGAACATGGAGTCAAGGTAAACCAAGAGGTGTACCGCCAAAAGATCCTTAACGATGCTTTGCTACCTTGGGCACGTAAACACTTTGGTACGAACCGTTGGAAAAAAAAATTGTTCAAATTGTGATTGATATTGAATTATATTTCAATCATAGCCAAAATTTTGTTGTTGTCAATCATTGTTGTTGTTGTCAAGTTAAACATGGCCGATAATATCACATAAAATACATATGAGGAGTAGATATCTATATATAATTACTATACTCGGGTTTAAATTGGTTCAAGTTGTGATTGATATTGAATTATATTTCGATCATAGCCAAAATTTTGTTGTTGTCAATCATTGTTGTTGTTGTCAAGTTAAACATGGCCGATAATATCACATAAAATACATATGAGGAGTAGATATCTATATATAATTACTATACTCGGGTTTAAATTGGTTCAAATTGTGATTGATATTGAATTATATTTCAATCATATCCAAAATTTTGTTGTTGTCAATCATTGTTGTTGTTGTCAAGTTAAACATGGCCGATAATATCACATAAAATACATATGAGGAGTAGATATCTATATATAATTACTATACTCGGGTTTAAATTGGTTCAAATTGTGATTGATATTGAATTATATTTCAATCATAGCCAAAATTTTGTTGTTGTCAATCATTGTTGTTGTTGTCAAGTTAAACATGGCCCATAATATCACATAAAATACATATGAGGAGTAGATATCTATATATAATTACTATACTCGGGTTTAAATTGGTTCAAATTGTGATTGATATTGAATTATATTTCAATCATAGCCAAAATTTTGTTGTTGTCAATCATTGTTGTTATTGTCAAGTTAAACATGGCCGATAATATCACATAAAATACATATGAGGAGTAGATATCTATATATAATTACTATACTCGGGTTTAAATTGGTTCAAATTGTGATTGATATTGAATTATATTTCAATCATAGCCAAAATTTTGTTGTTGTCAATCATTGTTGTTGTTGTCAAGTTAAACATGGCCGATAATATCACATAAAATACATATGAGGAGTAGATATCTATATATAATTACTATACTCGGGTTTAAATTGGTTCAAATTGTGATTGATATTGAATTATATTTCAATCATAGCCAAAATTTTGTTGTTGTCAATCATTGTTGTTGTTGTCAAGTTAAACATGGCCCATAATATCACATAAAATACATATGAGGAGTAGATATCTATATATAATTACTATACTCGGGTTTAAATTGGTTCAAATTGTGATTGATATTGAATTATATTTCAATCATATCCAAAATTTTGTTGTTGTCAATCATTGTTGTTGTTGTCAAGTTAAACATGGCCGATAATATCACATAAAATACATATGAGGAGTAGATATCTATATATAATTACTATACTCGGGTTTAAATTGGTTCAAATTGTGATTGATATTGAATTATATTTCAATCATAGCCAAAATTTTGTTGTTGTCAATCATTGTTGTTGTTGTCAAGTTAAACATGGCCCATAATATCACATAAAATACATATGAGGAGTAGATATCTATATATAATTACTATACTCGGGTTTAAATTGGTTCAAATTGTGATTGATATTGAATTATATTTCAATCATAGCCAAAATTTTGTTGTTGTCAATCATTGTTGTTATTGTCAAGTTAAACATGGCCGATAATATCACATAAAATACATATGAGGAGTAGATATCTATATATAATTACTATACTCGGGTTTAAATTGGTTCAAATTGTGATTGATATTGAATTATATTTAAATCATAGCCAAAATTTTGTTGTTGTCAATCATTGTTGTTGTTGTCAAGTTAAACATGGCCGATAATATCACATAAAATACATATGAGGAGTAGATATCTATATATAATTACTATACTCGGGTTTAAATTGGTTCAAATTGTGATTGATATTGAATTATATTTCAATCATAGCCAACATTTTGTAGTTGTCAATGATTGTTGTTGTTGTCAAAATAAACACGGTGGAAAAAAAGAATTATGTACGTAAGCAAATATAAAGTGTTAGAACTCAAACTGGATTCTAAATTAGTCTAATATTTAGTAAATAAATCCAAATTTAGTCTGCAGTCAGCTCAATTATCAGAAACAGTAAAAGTTTAGTTATTTCGTGTTAACCTTTTAAAATGTACCAAATAAAATAAGAATAATTTATTTCAGATTATTACATGCACGAAGTGAAAAGTGAAAGCGTTACTGATATATTTAAAATTAATTGACTATTTGTTTTTTAAGCAATAATAATTTAACTCTTTTAATAAAGATTAAGTAATCATTATGTGCTGAAGAACAGTTTTTTGATTTGATACTTATAACTCAAAAATATGTTTCGTTCTTTACCAAAACATGGTCATTCTTGGAGAACAGTCATTTTAGTTGAACAGTAATTAATTTTTATTATGCTAATAAGTCAAAAGTGCAATAAAATGATATTACAGAAAATATTGTTTATTGAATGATCCTACGGTGGTTATGGGTTAATAGTTTATAGTTAATAGTTTTTCAGTTGATCCCTCAAAGGCTTTTTGTTGGCGATCTATACAAATTAGCTTTAGCATCACAATAAAAAAAAGTAAATAAATAAAGGGTGTTTTTTTAAGAGGTTGCCGATTTTTTTTTTGAATAAAACACATATAAAATTATGAAATGACCAAAATTTTTTTTTATTTGGTAGATAATTTTTTGGCATTTAACATTTAAACACAATTTCTGGCATATGGCTACCACGACTATTTTTCACAAATGTCATTCTGGAGGTCCAATTTTCCAGCACTTTTTCAAGCATTTGAGGGCGTATGTCAGCAATGACACGTTGAATATTGGTTTCCAAAGCGTCAATCGATTGAGGTTTATCCACATAAACCAATGACTTCACGTATCCCCACAAAAAGTAATCGAGTGGCGTCAAATCGCACGAACGCGGAGGCCAATTCACCGGACCATTTCTCGAAATAATGTTGTCGTTGAAAGTTTCTTTCAATAAGTCGATTGTTTCACGTGCTGTATGGCAAGTGGCACCATCTTGTTGAAACCACATTTCATTCATATCCATATCTTCAAGATTTGACAACAAAAACTCATTTAACATGGTTCTGTATCGATTTCCATTCACGGTAACGCGTCGTCCTTCCTCATTTTTAAAGAAATATGGACCGATGATCCCACCAGCCCATAGACCGCACCAAACAGTACATTTATCAGGATGCATTGGTAATTCTAGAACGGCGTGTGGATTATCTTTGCTCCAAATGCGACAATTTTGTTTGTTGACGTATCCATTTAACCAAAAATGCGCCTCATCACTGAAGAGAATTTTACGGTAAAAAAATGGATCTTCGTTCAATTGATTTAACGACCAATCACTGAATTCACGGCGCAAACGATGGTCGTGTGGCTTTAATTCTTGCACCAATTGAATTTTGTATGGCACCAAACCCAAATCTTTACGTAAAATTTTCCATAAAGTCGATGGACAAAGTCCAATTTGCTGAGCACGACGACGAATCGATAAATTGTCGTTTTCTTCGACACTGGCCTCAACGACAGCAATATTTTCTTCTGTACGAACTCTTCTCATTCTTGTCGGTGGCTTGGCATCCAAAAGAGTGAATGTAGACCGAAATTTGGTAATTACGTTCTTTATGGTGGTCTCTGACGGACGATTATGTGCACCATAAAATTCACGAAGTGCTCTATAAACATTTTTAATTGAACACTGATTTTGAAAATAAATTTCCACGATTTGAAAACGTTGTTCTGGAGTTAACCTATTCATAATGATTTGCCAAACAATACTGAGTAGAAATGCCACTTTGAGCTGTCAAAACAACTGTCATAAAATAAAACGACATCTATCGGAAAAACAAACCTCCTAAAAAAACACCCGTTAATTTTATTAATCATAATCTTTAGTAGTATAAACCATAATACAAATATATACGACGCATATTATTTACTAAATAATTTGGCATGCAGGAAGTAAAAATATCATATTCACCAGCACAAATTATTTGGCATCAAATTGTTATAATGAGTTTGATTCATTTTGTAATTTTCGTACAAAAGTCATGAATTTCGAATCAGGATACATTTTATATAATATTTTTATTCTTTACAATGTGGTTAGTCATCTATATACTGTATTTATTGTTACGAATTCTACTCTAAATACGTACATCACTCGGTGGTCGAGTCGATGTTATCGGATCAAGTATTGCTCCATAACTGATTGAGAATTGGATTGATTTTAGAAAGGCATTTTAAGTGGAGGGGAATATGCAGATAACGAAAGCAATTGTAAACGGCGGCGATAATCATCATGGAAAAAATTGGAATTAACAATAACGTTAAGCATCAAAACAAGGGAATGATGATGTGGAATATTCGCAAACTTAACTACATGAAAATCTAGAACAGCGATTGATAAGTATATAAGCTCGAGCAGTTTGGTACGCACATACCACATGTTTAGTTGTAATTTAACCAGTAAATAGTGTAAGTTAAAACGAGTGGAATTTGTGAATTGCTGCAGAAATAAAGGTGTTAAAAATGTAGTTTGTAACTTAAATCACTGAGTGTGTTTATTTGCAAAATCGAGTACGAATCCGTATGATTCGTCTGAAATTTGTAACAATATATTGTATTTTACGATTTTTCCTTCCCGCATGTAATATATTTAGAAAACATCATTGAACACTTATTATTTAAGAATTTGGTTTAAATTATAAATATTACATGCAGGAAGTGGAAATATTCGATATTTTTCTGTTATTTGATACTTTCACTTCCTGCATGTAAGAAAGTTATTCTATTTTGTAAAAATCCATAAATATTCTTATACATACCTGTATACGAATACAAGGTAATGATATTTATTACATATACATTTTTGCTTGTTAACAAAATACAAATATTATTGATTGGAACATGGGCGTTTTATAAAGCAATTCGTTAAAATATGTTCATAATACTAAGCATAACATAGAAATTGGTTTTTAAATAAAATTAAACAGACGTCGTCATAGCACAATTATTCTCTATCTCATAATAGATATTGTAACTATACAAGACATTTTATATTTCTAATTTGTTTAGTTTACGAGTACTCGTATATTTCTATGAGAAAGACGTGAGCTACTTTTATGAAATATTACGATTGTAAATTTTTATAATAAAGTCTGTTACAGTAAATTATTATATTTTGGAATAAACTTTTCAAGCATTGTTGGGTTATTATAGTTTGCAGTTTTATAATTTATCATAAATTTTATGCGAGACATTATGATGTTGTTTAAATAGAGCAATGTACAAGAAAATGGTCTGTTTAATGTAAATACCAGTGTAATCCGAAATAAGTTTTTCAGTTATGTTTTATTATATGTAAAGTAATCAACATTATCTTTATAAAGTAAATTACATTTTCAAATTTGAAGAAAATAATGTGAGCATGTGAGCTTTTTACGATACAATTAACTGTTGAAACCGACGTTCTATTGAGCGTCGGGCATTCTGGGATATTATATCAAACATGAATTTTTCTACTAACACCTGTGATATCCTAAACACAACCTTGATATACATATGTATCATATACTACTACTAAATTTATTTGATGCCAGGCGGGTTTAATATAGAACACAAGAAGACGTGATCTATTGGCTGTAATTGAGATTTCTATTTCTGTTTTTCGTCTTTTTCTTAATTTCATACCACGGTTATTACCATTTTCATCAATTTTTATTTTAGTAAATCAAATACGTGCAATCGCTATACAACAAATATTTATTTGGAGCAAATTCATTATACGGTTGTGGTTCATTTAAAGGTTAAATCCATCAATCTATTAAATGGTCGCCATCCTGTAGCGTTTAATTACGTACGTTGTACCGTCTAAATAATCGAATTTAACAATTTTATTCGTGGTTGGTAAATTATGAATAATTTTTAATATTGAAATGAACTACTGGGATGCTAATAGAAGTCAAGAAAAAAGAAGTTTTAAGGATATAAGTGTTGTTCGATGTTCAAAGCGGTCATTCCACATTCAGTATTAATGCTGTATCACTCAGAGTTTTTCGAGAGAACCATAATAACAAAATATTAACACAGTTACTAGAATGAGGAATTTTCCGTGGATTTTAAAAATTTAACCATTTGGAAAGCATAGTATTAACCTCCGAGCACTGATTATATTCTAATCTTGGAGTGTCCTTCTGAATATTATTTTGAGATAAGAGAGAGACGTACCACTTAGTGCTGCGATTACCGGATTCGATAATTTCAACATTTGAAGGTTATATTTAATTATTTATTACAGGAGGCTCAATCAGAACTAGTCGTTAAAAATCAACGACAGAAAAATACAAAAAGGGCACCACCCACCATAAGTTCATTACCAAGAGGGCGGATCGGACGATTTGTCAACGGACTTGTGTTTGTGGCAAGAAACAGCTAAGTTGTGGATTGGTAAACAGAAATATTCTACATAATCGTTCCCCTGTTTTGATGATTAACGTCCATTGTTAATTCCAATATTTTCCATGATGATTATCGCCGCCGTTTACAATTGCTTTCGTTATCTGCACATTCCCTTTCACTTAGAATGCCTTTCTAAAATCCAGCAAT
This sequence comes from Nephrotoma guestfalica, assembly GCA_963691935.1. Classification (NCBI taxonomy): domain Eukaryota; kingdom Metazoa; phylum Arthropoda; class Insecta; order Diptera; family Tipulidae; genus Nephrotoma; species Nephrotoma guestfalica. Next base: position 11,675,032 of record OY829915.1, read on the forward strand.
ACTTGATCAGACAACATCGACTCGACCACCGAGTGATGTATTTAGAGTAGAATTCGAAACAAGATATGTATTTTACGATTTTTCCTTCCCGCATGTAAATTATTTAGAAAACATCATTAAATACTTATAATTTAAGAATTTTATTTTAATCATAAATATAACATGCAGGAAGTGAAAATATCCAATATTTTTTAGTTATCTAATATTTTCACTTCCTGCCTGTAATTTTTAAAAATAGATTTTTTTTAGTATCGTGTACAATTCGTTTATGATGTGCTTGGTAGAAAATGAAACAACGGCATTTTCCAAACGACCGCCGCCGCGAAATTCAAATTCCTCTAGAAACGGATTCCTTAAATTTTTATTGTTCATGGCATCGTTTCATATACCCATTGAAAAATACAAATAGAGCACCACCCACCAAAAGTTCATTACCAGGAGGGCGGATCGGATGATTTGTCATCACATTTGTGTTTGTGACAAGAAATGGCTAAGTTGTGGATTGGTAAACAGAGTTAACTTCACTTGAACTTTTATGTATTGCTGTGTATACTGCAACCCAGTACTGAGTCATACACAATGACAAAACGCTCGCAACTAAACTAAATTCACAAATAGCACTTGTTTTCTTGCTACTGAAAAATCATTTCCGGATAGTATAAGTATCTATGCGACAAATTTCTGTCTGACAGATTATCAAATGACCTTCCGTAGGTTAGCGGAAATCTACGAGTGTTTTATGCGAGTTTCCAAAATTTTAGATTTTTGGACTCTAGTAGTTTCTGGACATATTCGTAGGCACGTGCACGTTCTGTAACAGTCTAAATGAAAAAGAAAAATTTGTTTGTAAAAAAATGAGATTTTATGTTTCCCATTCTTGGTTTCAGAAACAATTTCAAATATTAGGAATACGCAAAAATTATAAAAAAAGACGTCGACATAGCTTATTGCAAATTAAATGAATTTCAGAGATTGGATCCTTAGTGGCTATACACGTCAGAAAGTATTTATTTATTGTGAATTTAAACTGATTTTAATTTGTTGCACCAATGTATGCACTTGTTACAATCATTTAAACAGTCACTGTGAGATCCAACCAATAAGATTTGGGTAATTTGCAAGTTTCATATAAAAATCGTAGATATAGTGTTAGGTTCAAATATTCTATGCGAGTGCCCTAGGACTCATTTCGAAATGGAACTAGGCTATTTTAGTTACCAACGTAAGTTCTTTCTGACACGTAAAGCCAATAAGCGAGCCAAGAGATTCGTTTAATTTGCCATATTCTATGGTGACGACTGTTCTTTTAATTTTGACGCATATCCCCCATGAAATCTCATTTTTCTACCATTTTTGTGGCAGTTTTTGCAGAATTTTGTTCAGAAACATGATTTTACACACTCGCATAAATTTTCGTCAAAATTAAATTGTGACCAAAAATTGGAAAGTTTTCAGTTGCTTAACAAAGATTCCCATTGAGGGATTTGGTCGCCTAATTTCTGAGATTACGTGATCAATTTGTCGGATAATGGGCTCACGACTGCTGAATGAGGTATATTGGCATACCTGCGAGGAGGATGTTCTTTCACACGTGAAATTTGTAAAAACTCAAGTTGTTGTTGCATTATCTCTCGCAATCACGCGCACCTTCCAATTGAATAGTCGATTTAAAATCAACCTAGAAAAGGGTCAACTTAAAGTTACGGGATCTATGCGAGAGCAATATTGATCTATTTTTTTAATGTTCGTTCAACATTTGCGTGCGATTATGGATACAATGGACATAGTTAATTATCTTAATTACCCTTTACTTTTCCTGGCGTTGTTATTGTACTATTCAACCATTTGTACTAGTCGTAATAAGAAAAAGTTTTGATGGAAAAATCAAATCTCCGCAAGCAGCTCACATCGAGATGGAAATGTTTATTAATCCAACGCTCCATAATCAAAACAGTCAAATTATATTATTTGTAACGCGGGTTCACATGGGGTTCCAAATTATAAAATATTTATTAAGCCTAACAATGAAGGATCACCATTCCAAGGTGCAGGTCATATAAGCAATGTGGTGTCAAAAGTTATATCGGCAAGCATTGCTCCCTCATGGCCCAGATGTATATACTCTTTATCATCCGCAATGACAGAAATAGTTATCAGCACCATTGTGATGTCAAATCAGACTAAAAGTCCTAAGAATCTTTTGTTGTCCAGTCATCATATTACGAATTTACGTTGGTGTGTCACCATCTGTATTTTTAGGTGAGGGATCTTCGCTTGCTCTAATCAACTTTAACATACGAAATATTTAGATCTACTGATTTTGAAACCACATCTGCAATTGAAGTGTATTGGAAATACAACTCAGTTAGAGAATAAGTGTAAAATAAGCATGTCACACTCCAAATATTCGGTTTAATGTCAAATTTTACAAAATTAAGAATCCATGATGTCCGAACAGTTACATCGCTTGACATATCAATGACGATATAATGCGTTCTAAATATGAGTCACTACCGCACACTTGATGCCTCCTGGCAGTGCTCTCTGTATAAATTATACTTCAAATGTATCATGTGTAGTGGAGGCGATGTAGGATCACGGCGAACTATTAAGGTCGATAAATCAATACTGGCTTGTATCAATTTCAAGCGGCTCGCTATATAAATATGTTTGAGGACTAGATTCCTAAAGGTTCTGTAACAGTGCGTATAATCAGCACATGTAACATGCGAGATGAGCACAAAACCTTGTCTTATAAAAACAGCTAAATTATATGAACCTTGGGAATTTTACACGATCAACACGTTACAAATAGGAATATGGTACATGCATAACCTTTTAAGACATGGAGATCTCCAATATACCTTTCGCACCAGACTAAGAGTTACTCAATAGACGTACAAGTGCCAATGGTTATACTCTTCATTACAGCGGCCATCACAACTGTAAATGCAAACTGTCTTCTACATTCAATATGCAAGTGCAAATATAATGTATCCATTTAGAATTACCAATCAGCTGTAACTGACTCTCTTGACTGGTATATAACGGAGAACCTCCAATTAATATATAAGAAAAGCCGCAAGCTATACAGCCGGAAATTATTACCGAGGCGGAAAAAACTATCGGATACAGATCAAGTTTTCGCTGTACAATTTGAACTGGTTCGGATCAATGTACACTACAATGGGCACTACAAAAAAAAATTTAAACAACCTTACCTCAACATAAGCCAGATTATGAAATCTTAAGATGTTTTGTTATGGAAGCTGCTGAATTGGTGATAAATTGGAGGCTAATTACCTTTATTCCGATTATCCCGAAGCATTTACTCGAAACAATTTTTAGCTGGTTCCTCAATCACGACCGACGTTCAAAGCTAAAATTCTTTGAGAATTAAAGAAAGCTGGTCATTGTTTTTAAAGTCGTTAAATCGAGTTCTTTGTTGCAAAACATCGAACTCTTCAAAGCTTTTTTACCTCGTATTATTAAAACTAACAGGGTCACATGAGGAAAAAAGCCACACAAGAATCGCGGTAACCAGTACATAAGAACAGAGACTGCGGTAAAACATTTTTAACATATTTTTTGTTTTTCAATAAAGAACCCGTACGCTAATTAATCCCGTTTAGTTTTAATCAATTCTTAAACTGTTTAAGTGATGATTTAAAACACAATGTTGCAAAGAACTTAAAATGTAAATATTTCAACATTGTCCTTGAACTAAATAAAGAAAGAATTCTTTAACATGCAAATAAGCATTACAACCCTACATAGTTAGATAAGAGTGGAATTTAGTATACCGCATAACAAAACAAGAGGTAATGGAAGGGGAAGTCATTCAAAAAGCTTTTAATATTGTTAGGTTTTGAATGATACACCTTTTTTACTGTATAAAGCTTTCATTACACATACATACATAGATTTCCTTTTTGCACATTAAAGCAAAATGTATTTATCCATTATCTTACCTCACATTGCGCAAAGGACAAAATAAAAGGATAGAGGATACCCATTTAATTTTGTATACAGTAATTTGGATCAAATGAAAACCTACCTGCTGTTTTTGGTCGAATTTTTTTTCTTAATATTATATTTCTATACACAAGCCTAGACATTTCCTCATCCCCACTTTATATATTTTTAATAGATATCGTCTTACGTCTAATCTAATTAAGTGTGTGTATAATGATGTTTCAGTTTTTCATTAATGCAGGTGTTTTTAGTTGGAAATTAAATTTAATTGAACATTTTTGTCCCTTAGATTATTTGGTACATTGGTGTTAGCTCATTTCCGTTGTTAACACTTGTCGTTAGTGTAGGTTAGTTTTGTTTGTGTCGGTTGCAAATATTCGTCTCTGTTTCTAATATTTACGCGTTTTTAATTTTCTGCGATAAAACGTGATTGAATTGGGCGGAATAGTGGAGCCACCTGACCTAATCCTGAAAAAATATGTAATTCGTTAACTCTTGAGTACTGAAAATGGATATAAATGAAAATTTTTAGTATACCTTTGCAAGGACCAAATGATGATTACTCGATGTAAGCAATTGCAAAATACATGCCTATCTCACCATTATCAGGAGCAGTTTCTGATTGGGAATATGTCATGATGTGACCGCATCCATTCACAAATTATCGTAAGGTTGGGTAACCCTATATAGCGCAAAATACATCATAGATTCGATATTCGAGTAGGATCCGATTTTCATTCCAATCAGTGAAGAAATGGCTTAGATCTATTCAAACTGGCTATTTACCTGTTCTTCAGGGAACACCGGGACTGATATTTGATTCTAGTTATCATTAAACAACTGAGCATCACTGAACCCAATCGGCAGAGAAATGTTATAGTACAATTCTAATTGGGGGTATTGGCACCACCAGTTTCTTCTACCAATTATTGGAATGTGGTAGGATAAAAGACTATAGAATTTTTAACTGATCAATTTAAATTTAGATTTGTTAGAGGATTAGGGATTGGAAATTAAGTGTTGCACCCATCTATGAAATACGAAGGTAATGAAGAACCTATAAGAAGTCAATATTTTTTCTCGTTATTTGTAAAATCAATATTCAATTTATTGAAGGGAGGCATTTACTTACATATTTTAGGTTGGTATGTTCCTAAGTGTTCGCTAAGGAGAATGACGTCCATTTCAAATAAAAGGTTTTTTGTTTTCTACCGGTACGCCATACCTTTTTCCGATGTTTGAGGGTAAAAACGCATTGTTGCAATTTTAACATCCATCGGCCAAGCCAACCCACCATATCATTAAATATTTAGTGTTAGTGATGTGATTCCTTTTTCGGCTAGTGGAAGTTTCTGGTTATTACCAGTCATGTAAACGTTACTTCATCCATTAAAGCGATTTATAGAACAAATCACTTTAATGGATGAAGTAACGTATAGTAATGCAATCTACTCACCAAACGATCGTCACTATGATATCGTCTAAATAATCAAAAATCGATGGTTCTAAATCCACCTCGAGGACTAGATCCATTAACGCATTATGTACCTAAAAAGAGGGGGCAAATTAAACTGGTAATGACACCGAGATCAAGTTTAAATATCCCAGAATCCTGTTTAGTTAAAGAAGCGGATATGCATCCCGTGTAGCCACTTTATGCAACTTGTTGCAATCCAGGCTTAAGTGGAATTTGCCTTTGGCTTTTGTTACGGCCACTATAGAGCAGAGATGGGCGTTTACACGTTATGTATTAATTTTTACATGATCGCTTGAGTAACTCTTCGTTGACTACTCGTCTACAATGTCGACTACTAGTCGAATATGTCGACTACTCATGGACAACGTCGACTAATTGTAGGCAAGTCATCAATTTGTATTGCAAATTATTATATTCAAGTTGACCCTAAAATACCGAGTATTTCTGCATCCTAACTCACGAACATGACACAATCACACAATCTATTGGTTTTACAACAATGTACACCATCAATAACCAACAACCTTATTTCATATGAAGCATTTAAAGATCCACCATTTTTTGTTTGGCAATCAGAAGCATTTTAACTGTTGACCCTTGGTACTATTATTGAGAAAATTCCAAGAAAAACTTTAAAACTGAGCCAGTCGGAACATGCGGTTTTACTTGAGGAATTAAACTGAAATTTTCGGTTGTCTGGGACTGAAAAAAGAGTCGCGTTAAGTAAGTCTTAAGTAATTATTGGATCGCTTTGAACACTGAATTCAACTGTAAGTTCGATAATTTTTACGTTTAAGGTATATTCTCAAAATAAAATGAATGAATGAGCGGTCACAATTGAATACCACCTCTACTTAGACATTCACCCTCAAATTCCTTCTGTTAAAACTGTTGCAAAAATAGTAACAATGCAATGCGCTAAGAATTGTCTTTAAAATAACATTGCAAAATTATTAAAAATTTCTGTTTGTTTAGGGATTACTGAAAAGAGTACATATTCTGTGATCTTTCTATGTAAACCTATTATGATTGGAGCCAAATTTTGATTATCTTATTAAAACAGATGGTTAATATTGGGATTTTTCGCCATTTTATATTGGACACTATATGTGATGCCCTATTTTCACTGTTAAACATTACATTATAATTTAGGCACTTTATTGTGGTTTTGCCAAATGTCGCCCCGAATTTTAGCGGGGGGAAGGGAAGGGAAGTAAATGGATTAAACTAATCGAGGCCAATTGAAGACTTATGTATTTACCTTTTTTACCCCTAACGTATTTTATCATTAGAAAACAATTAACAAATTTAATTTTAAATTTATTGTCTGGATTTAGACTTATAATTTAAACCAATAAAATATAATATTTACCGACCAAACGACCCAGTGGTTAAAGCTTTGGCGTTTGGATCGGGAGGTACCGAGTTCGAATATCGATAGAGCAGGATACAAAAGGGATTTTACCAAAATCAGATTAGGATTTGTGATGAAAAGGAACACAACTATATGACCCTCTGTCGGAGTGCAGAACGATCCATTTCCATGTCAGTAATATAGATTGGCATGGGGCTTTGCAATGTGCAAATGGTTCTAAAGAAAACCGAACCAATAGCCAAACGTCCCGAATTGGCTGACAACGGCGTAAAAAGTAAGTTGGGGAGGCTCTCCCATACCATATTGCAAAGATAATAAAAAAAAGATTTAAACTTTGTTATATATCACAGAGTTTTATAAGAAAGAGTTACATTTGTCATAGGGCTCCCACAAAATTTTACATTTGGCTGGGAATATTAATCTACGTTACCTAAAATTTATTAAATATCTTAGTTTTTGGATTAGAGCTCTTGAATACCCTGATGTCCCTAGGATGCAATGATTGCGTTGTTATTCTTTTCTTCTACAACCAACATCCATCTAATTTTGTACCAACTTTTGTTGTGTTTCATAAATTGGGAGGTCCCAGAAAAAATTTTGGGGGAAGTCGGAAATGGTAGCGTTCATAGTTTTGTCATATTTGTAAATATTTTAAAATGCATAGCATCTTGACAAAAAGATTTAGAACTCGATTGTTCTATATGAAATTTGAAACGAAACTGATCCAGATCATTTTTCCATAATTTAAGTGGAAACGACTAATTTTGATAATAAACTGTTTTCTCATCAAAATTCGGCTACTCTACAGCTCAAACAGATTAACTAGTCGAGATAAAACTTCATTTACGAAAAAATCGACAAGAAACAAATCGATTCAACATTAAATTTGCAACAACACTGATCGGTCAGAGTTAGAGCAAGCGTTGTACTGAGTAAATTGATCCGGTCGTTATCACAAATCATCGTTCTCATTATTCTTACATGGAGTCAGATGGAACTTGGCCATTTGAGCCATTGCTACCATACGGCTGGTACAGACCTCTTAGTTATTGTAAACTTTTACCAACTCAAAATAGTGACAGTCCCACAACGTTATAAAAATGTTTAGCACTAAGAAAGAAGACCTGAAAGCGTCCACTGTATCTTTAAGCATGTATAGTACAAATACAACCATCAAATGAAGTATCATGGAAAAATTTTTTGCTGTTCAATAAATAAATGTAAAATTATTTTTTCATCTTACACGAGATTAAATAGAAAAGCCTGGAATGATATGGAATAGTATTGTTGGAAGAATTTTTTGGAAGTAAAGTTCAAAAAAGTTGTTTTTGAAAAGTTCTCTCCTTTGATTGACTGTTCGGTGTGCAACTCCATACTTACGCATCATCCCATTGATTTTTGATCGGAAGTGGCAGCTTCGATAGGGCGCTTTCTGCTTTTCATATATGTAAATATGTATATAACATTTTTGAAAGACCGATAAAATCAAAAAGATTGTAAATTAAATTTTGAACATGATGAAATGACAGGTAAGAGATGCCGTAATTGGATTACGTGCATTATCGTGCAATGGTGATTAGTGCAGTTCTTTGTTGTCTTTTCTAAAAATGGTTTTTCTAGCATCGGAATGCAGCAAATTTCTCGTCGCATGGCGTTAACTCATCATCAGTTACATTTGCAACGCAAAATAGACAATCGTAAAATTTCTTATAGGCTTCTGAGAAGTTTTTAGGAGGGCAAGAGAAGTTCGACCCGCAACTACTTTATGATTCCATTTGTTACCTCTGTAATATTGTGACAGGATTGCAAGTGAGACAGCGCCTAGTAGTATGCCCTTACTTGCCGCATCTACAACAGAATGTAGTTATTTTAAGGTTTTCGCAAATATCAAATCGTGAACTTCGCACTCCATAATTACACCAAAGAAATAATAAGTTAGAATGTTGGCATTTTTAGACAAACCTCAGAATTTACACTAACCGCGCATAAATCACGCATGAGAACTACACTATTGGTAAAACCATGAATGAAGTATTGGCTTTTCCTTTAGAATATGGGGTAGCCAGAGCAGGTTTAGCAACTGCACTACTAAAAGAGATAACGAAACCGCTGCAGTCTTTTAGAGCTTTGTTTTATTTAAGGTGCATAGATGCGGAATAATAAGTTGCACAAGTTGCGAAAAGCCCCTTTATAAATTAAAATGAACAAAATTTATCACGAGTTATGATGAAAGGCAGTATCGAGATGAAGGAATCAACTGTATATTGCGAACTGTCAGTAGCAAGAACAATGTTGTCACCAAACCATGAACAAAAGAACATCGACCGAATCAATATTGGCAATGCTACTCCAATCCGTTGGTCTCATATATAGATTGCTTTTCATTTACTTAGTTAATGATTTTCTGTGATTTGGATTTGATCGGAAATATCTAGAGATTGAAAATTTACATCGGTATAAAATAGATTTAAAAAAAATACTGGGTTACCGATAGATTACCGGTAAATGGGTGGCTAGCTTTTGATTGTTGTCATTTTGCGATTAGAAAATCAACCGTAGGATTTGGCTTTCTGAGGGAGTTTTTGCGATATTGATCGGAAAATGAAAAGAACTTAACGGCCGCAAAAATTCAAAAAATTATAAACGGTAAATTGTCCCAAAGTACAACTTGTAGTCTCAGTATGACATTAGTTAATAGAAAAATAACCGTACGTGTTGGTTACCTGAGAGATATTGGCCAGAAACTAAAATTCACTTATAAGGCCGAAAACCGATAAATTTTCCCAAATTTCCCATTTACTCTCAGTATGACCTTATCAATTAAAAAACAACCGTACGTGTTGGTTACTAGAGAAAGTTTTTAAGATGTTGATTAGAAAAACAACAGTACGTATTGATTATCTGAGCAAGTTTTTCAAGGACCTTCATATTAGGCCTAATCTGAAACTTAATTCTTTGGAAAAAATTAAAACCCGTTCTTAAACGAAAAACTTAACCTACCGGATTTTTTTTAGATAAAAATCGTTTTATGTATTCAAAAATCATTATTCCTGCTTAAATTTCAGAAAACGTCAACCCTTCTTAAACATTTATAAAGGGTGATTTTTTTGTGGTTAGGATTTTCATGCATTAGTATTTGACAGATCACGCGGGATTTCAGACAAGGTGTCAAAGAGAAAGATGCTCAGTATGCTTTGACATTTCATAATGAATAGACTTACTAACGAGCAACGCTTGCAAATAATTGAATTATATTACAAAAATCAGTGTTCGGTTCGAAAAGTGTTTCGCGATTTACGTCCGATTTATGGTCTACATAATCGACCAAGTGAGCAAACAATTAATGCGATTGTGACCAAGTTTCGCACTCAGTTTACTTTATTGGACATTAAACCAACCACACGAATGCGTACAGTGCGTACAGAAGAGAATATTGCGTCTGTTTCTGAGAGTGTTGCTGAAGACCGTGAAATGTCGATTCGTCGCCGTTCGCAGCAATTGGGTTTGTGTTATTCGACGACATGGAAGATTTTACGCAAAGATCTTGGTGTAAAACCGTATAAAATACAGCTCCTGCAAGAACTGAAGCCGAACGATCTGCCACAACGTCGAATTTTCAGTGAATGGGCCCTAGAAAAGTTGGCAGAAAATCCGCTTTTTTATCGACAAATTTTGTTCAGCGATGAGGCTCATTTCTGGTTGAATGGCTACGTAAATAAGCAAAATTGCCGCATTTGGAGTGAAGAGCAACCAGAAGCCGTTCAAGAACTGCCCATGCATCCCGAAAAATGCACTGTTTGGTGTGGTTTGTACGCTGGTGGAATCATTGGACCGTATTTTTTCAAAGATGCTGTTGGACGCAACGTTACGGTGAATGGCGATCGCTATCGTTCGATGCTAACAAACTTTTTGTTGCCAAAAATGGAAGAACTGAACTTAGTTGACATGTGGTTTCAACAAGATGGCGCTACATGTCACACAGCTCGCGATTCTATGGCCATTTTGAGGGAAAACTTCGGAGAACAATTCATCTCAAGAAATGGCCCGGTAAGTTGGGCACCAAGATCATGCGATTTGACGCCTTTAGACTATTTTTTGTGGGGCTACGTCAAGTCTAAAGTCTACAGAAATAAGCCAGCAACTATTCCAGTTTTGGAAGACAACATTTCCGAAGAAATTCGGGCTATTCCGGCCGAAATGCTCGAAAAAGTTGCCCAAAATTGGACTTTCCGAATGGACCACCTAAGACGCAGCCGCGGTCAACATTTAAATGAAATTATCTTCAAAAAGTAAATGTCATGGACCAATCTAACGTTTCAAATAAAGAACCGATGAGATTTTGCAAATTTTATGCGTTTTTTTTTAAAAAAAAGTTCTCAAGCTCTTAAAAAATCACCCGTTATCTTCATTTCAAAAATTGAAAAAGCTCCTACTGTAGCTACCACTTCTCTGATGTCCACCACATTCCGCATGATTCTCCCAATTTATGGAAAAGCTTTAGTATGAAGTTTTATTTTGAATAGTCAATCCGTCTGGTCTGTAGGGATCTAAATTTTGGTAAAATAAAGTTTTTCTATCAAAACTCGTCATTTCCACTAAAGTTTAAAATACGAACTGAACTAATTTTGTTCGAAATTTAATTTACTTTACTTTAATCGTTTTTTCGAAAATAAAATATGAAAAAATATTTGCAAAACTGAAAATGCCCTTATGGAAGCTGCTTATGGAACTTCCGGTGAACCGATTTCGTCTAAAATAGAAAAAGCTTAAGTATTAAGTTTCACTCCGATCAGTAAATACGTCTGATCTATCAGTTTTTTTTGTCAAAAATCGGCCTTCCCGGTTAAATTTTAAAAATTGATTTGAACCGGTATTGTTGCAAATTTAATTTATAATAGTAGTTTAGTACTTAGATGCGTTTCTCATAATTCAGATAGTTTTTAAAATAGCAGGAAAAAACGGAATAGATTCTATCGGAGAACAGATTTGGGCAAGAAAAATAGGAATTTACCAAAAAATTGTTATGTATTAAGTTTCATCCCAACCAGATGAACCGTCTAGGCTGTAGAAAAGACACTGACATTTAGTCAGCAAGCACACACGCACACACAGGCACATACACGCACACAGACATTTTTAAAAAAGTAATGTTTTTGACTTCGGCGAATGGTCAATCTGCAAAAATCTCGAGGTCATAATTTATTATGAGTACTTCACACCTAATTTTACTATGTAAATGTGTGAATGGTGTAATGAAATGATGATGAAGCTATGATCGGATGCGGAGTCTAAATTACGAAATTATTTTTTAGGATCTTATATTTCTTGCTATAAATCAGATAATACATTTTCTAAAATCGTTGTAAAGCCGGATTCAAACAAGATAAAATTGAAAAGTAAATCAAGATCTAAATCTTATTGGGTGAGTTAAAATGTTTCTTATTTTTCATTCCATTTATTTCAGTCATTTAAAACTTTGTTCCAAAAATTAAAATTTGCCTTTTTGGCCTAATCATGATATGTATGAAATTAACATAAAAATGTTAAGTGCCAATAAACATATTTTTATATAGGCTTTAGATATTAAACCTTCTATATTCCTTCTTTCTATACAGTGGCACAATTAAGTATAAAATATTTTTTTATTCGTTTATATCGGTTTTATTGCCATCCGGTTTCTAGAAATTATATTTAATTTATATAATTATTACCTTCACTGTATAATGAATGTTTTGAATTGTTATGTTAATGAGTCACGATTACTAATATAATTTATGGTTTGATCATAATTATGATAATACATTTTTTCATTGCCAGAGTCTGGTTTGGTTTATTGTATAGTAAATTAATTATTTCAAATTACTGCCGATGGCAATATTTTGAGACTTCCATTAAAATGAAAATATATACCAAATTGAAAGAGGGCGTTAACATATACATTACTAGCAGCATGTGAAATAAATCATATTATTTAATCTGACAAGATGAAGTTGACCTAAAATAATTTTCACTAAACCTATATCTTGGATTTGTATTTTTAGAATCGATCAACTTAACAACACAAAATACTATATACTATATTTTAATGGAAAAATCCATCAAAGTGAAAAATGTAGAAAATTTATTTTTAGTTATCTTAAATTCATTAATGGGTTGGTCCATTTTCCATTTTTCTTTTACTCTATCTTACAAAAATTTGATTTTCTTCTTAATATATTAAATATTGCTTTCAAAGTTTCTAAGGCTTATATTGGCGCACTAATACCGGGCCTGAATATAAGAAAATTGCTTTAACACAAAAAATCGAAATCATTGCTTTAACTTTTCCTCATAATCGTCTAAATTTTTTTTACCATTATGCCTAACAAGAAAATGTATATAATCATCATATGTATACTATTACGTCTAATTCGTCTTACACTTAACTCGACAGTTACATTATATATATGAAAAGGAATACATACATTAAATAAGAAGATTAGTGAGGTAATTTAGGTTAGGGTTATTCTGAAATAATCTTTGGTATACTGCGGTATTGTGTTTTAGTGAACCACCCATCTTAAAAAAATATATCTTATATTTAGGTCGTACAAAAACAATTCATCTTCATTTTATCTTTAGTTTTCTCATCTTTTATTCAAAGAAGCTTAGAATAAACCTAACCAAACCATACCATACCAAAAAAAATAAAAAAATAATAAATGAAATATATAATTAAAAAAAATTTAAGTCCTGAAATCTTTTATTAAGCTGTTGATAAAATGTTGGATTTTTTAATTTACTTTTTTTTGGTACTGAGAGAGAGAGATTTATTTTGTTTTTGGTGACCTTAGGCGTTATTTGGTGTATATTTAAGCTTAGATTAAGCTTAGGACAAAGTCGGACATTATCAAGGTATTACCGAGCAATGCTTCCAGTAAGACGATGAACAAAGCTTTATTTATAAAATACGACGTGCGATACACAAATATCATATGAAGAGTGTTTAACCTCCTTTTATTCATACGGATAAAACATTAATTTAACATATTGCGCTTCTTTACAGAAATTTCTAATCAGCTTAAAAGTGAAAAAAAAAAATCTAATTCGTAAACATAACAACGGCCTAACGTGTTTCTGTTTCTTATATTAAGGATACATATAATGGAAGGAACATTAATTTTTCCGCCCGTGTTTGTTTTAACTTTTTAATGTGATTAAAACGGTTTTTTGCGTATAATATGGTTACATGGAAAATATTTTGCAGTAGCGCACAAATTTAAGGATTTGTTGAGGTTTCTTTGGTTTTTGTTTTATTTTTAAATCTCAGTAAAAATTTCACGTAAATTCGTACGTGCGTGGGTTGAAGGTTTAGCTGTACAGTGAGCAGATAATTTGTAAAATGTAAATATTTAAGCGTATATGTGAAGTTATCCCACGATTTTATCCCTGAAAATAAAATAAAATTCATCAGGCAACACTAGTAAATAAAAACCCCATTTGCTCTTGTGTGAAGTCAGCCTAGCCCAGAATTTGTTTAAATTGATTCAAAATAAACAATAATTTGTGAAGTTAGCCCAATCCGGAATTTATTAAAAATCGTTGTTAAATTCGTTCCTTTTAAATTTTGCGAATTTTAGCCATGCAACCGTTATTTCTATAACGAACATGTATTTGATCGAACTAAAGTTACATTATACACGATAAAGGTACTTGACACGTTAGAGATATAATCTATTCAGATTAAGCTAAGATTATGAGTTTTGAGATGATCACACTCGTGCCTTACTTTAGAAAAGTTAGAACAAAATCGTTATGTCCATACAACTCGTATTTGAACAAAAATTACATACCTTGCCTTAGTCTGACACATTTGTTTTTTTAACGTATCATATTTTAATGTAACTTTAGTTCAGGCCATCTGGCCCTGGGCCCAATTTCGTAAAGTTGCCACGAAACAATTTTTTTCAAATTTTTCTAAAAGTAAGGCATGAATGTGACGATTTCAAAAGCACCTAGCCTTAATCCGACAAATTTATAATTTTCACGTGTCAAATTTAAATGTAGCTTTAGTTCAAATACGAGTTGTATGGACATATTTGGCCCTGGGCCCAATTTCGCAAAGTTGTTATGGAACAATATTTTCCAATTCTTCTTAATGTAAGACACGAGTGTAACGATCTCAAAATTACATAGAAAAAATTATTTAATCCGACAAATTTATAATTTTAACGTGGCAAATTTAAACGTAACTTTAATTCAAATACGAGTTGTACGTACATATTTGGCCCTGGGCCCAATTTCGCAAAGTTGTTATGGCACGATTTTTTTCTAATTTTTGTGAAAGTAAAGCATGAGTGTGATGAGCTTAAAACCTTTTAACGTGCCAAATTGTAATGTAATTGCTCAAATATGAGTTGTATGAACATACCCAGTCCAAAGCCCAATTTCGCAAAGCTGCCACGATTTTGTTCTAACTTTTGTAAAAGTTAGGCACGAGTTTGACCATCTCAAAACTCATAGTGCCAAGTACCTTTATCGTGTCTAATGTAACTTAGTTCGTTCAAATACATGTTCTTTAGACAGAACGGTTACATGGCTAAAAAAAATTTAAAAGGAACGAATTTAATAAAGATTTTTAATAAATTCTGGGTTGGGCTAACTTCACAAACTACTGTTTATTTTGAATCAACTAAAACCAATTTTGGACTAGGCTGACTTCACACAAGAGCAAATGAGGTTTTTATTGATTAGTGTTGCCTGATGATTTTTATTTTATTTTCAGGGATAAAACCGTGGAATAACTTCACATACGTAATATTTATAACATGGACAATTAAAGCCAGATGATGAGATATTACGTGATTTTTATTCGGATTGCTATTCTCTATAAATCTTCGACACATTAAATTGACTCTTCAATACAACCGATTTTCAATTAAATTCAGTATTGTAAATATTTTTTTCTGCTTTGATGTTGAAGTAAAAAAAAATACTCAATTGCTGCAACTTAACATGAGAAATGTCGAGTCAATAGAATTAGTAGTAAAGCACATTCAATCTAAGTAGCTCAACACCAAGGATGTAAATTTAGCATGTAGTTATGAACCGATAAGAGATGAGAAATATCCAAGCAATCATAGACGCAACATTAGCAGGTGACATTGTAAGAAACCTGAACACAACGTTGATCTACAACCAGTCAAATCTGGAAAAATGCGAATTCATCACATTGTGTAAGTAATATTCCACTGGCTTGGCTTGTGATTTGAATCTAATTAGAAATTCATAAATAGACAAACAATTGTTTCTGGTATTAAGAATAACTTGACCAGCATCCAACACAACAATCAATGCCAGCCGAGTAAAACCATTGACGAATCGCTACTCGTACGCCTTGAGATGGAATTGAGTTCTACCAGTGATGTTTGACATGATCTATCTGTAATTTCAGATCGTGCTAATATTATGAATCTTCATCAGGATCTTCTTCTTGTCACAGCTATCAACCATTCAAATAATTGCCTAACCCCTTCATCTCAAATAATTCTGGCTAATATTGATACCAACTCCAGCAAATCTCAACACAGCAGCAGCAGTAATGTTAATCTTCCATGCATCCTTAGGGCAGTTCCTAAACGAAAATTATATTTGTATCCAGATTGTGTAACAACGCAACTCCTGCTTCAATGGTCAAGTTGCGGCATTTAAACTAAAGCTCCCTGAAGCTATATTTGACCTACTGTTTTCCTCCCCAGAAGCATGGCTCGAAACAAGTGATCTTAAAGAATTTATCAATTTCCGAAATATTAATAATGACATGCCAGTACCAAAAAACTTAAGCGCTTGTCCCTCTACTACCAGAACGTAAATGACTAAGAACTAAATCTCTCGAGGTTTTCTCAGCAATTTAAAGACTTCCTTTTGATATTTCTGCACTCACCGAGACTAATTCGAACTTCCGGAAAGATGGTTTTTATTGTCCAGACACAAATTTAACCGGTAGCGAAGTTCTTATATTGATAAAACGATCCCAATGGAGGTAGATTAATCGATAATATCTAAAAAAACCTCTTAAGGCGAATATCATAAACAATCACGAAATATTGAGGAACAAACCAACTAAACTAAACTAATTGATACAACAATAAAGATTTTCTATAGGGGTTAAAAAAAAGTATAATAAGGCAAAATACGAGTATTATTCCAAAAAAATGTTAGAATCCAAACCAACAACAGTGCAAAACGTTCCTGGAACACAAAACCTTTCCACAAAAAGAAGAATCAATTTTCTTCAGACCACAAATTTTGCGATGGCGTTTTAGGATTCCAATCTATGGAATATTGCAACTTTCAACACTAAAACAAATGGGGATTGGACGCTTTGTGATAACGTAAAATTGAATTACGAAATCACAATTTTACGATGAATATACAAGGTCGAAAATTTTAAAACCACTGTTAGACTAACAAATGATAATCCAGAACCACCTCCAAAATTAAAAACTCTAGGCCTAATAGTAAACAAATATTCCATACTTGACATCCTAGGAATATCTGAATCTTTTTTAACCTTAGATCTTAAATCGGGATTCCACCACATCCCTATGGACGAGAAATACCAGGAAAAAACTAGGTTTTCGATAGATAAGAGCCACTTTGAGTATAGTCGAAAGCTCTTCGGTTTAAAAAAACGCCCAGCAACCTTTCAAAAGGCTAATTTTGCCATGTATGTTTGGACTATATCAGCATTGTTGGCTACAACTCCTAAAACCATATTGAAAATCTTTCTACAGTTTTAAAACGTCTTGGACATTTCACTAAAAATTCAGTTGGATCATGCAAATTCCTTAAAAGAAAAATGGAATTCCTCGGTCATCTTAACACCTAGAGTTAAGATCGAACCCCGACAAAGTCCAATAAATCATTGCCACTATCATTATCACCACACTCGACCTGCCACTACCGACGACACAGAAACAAGGCGCTTTATAAATGACTAAAAAGTACAAAACCAATGACTTAATTTCTGAAAAAAGATACGGATGCCGAAATAAATGATCCAGAATATAGAAAATCACTCGTGATTTTAAACTAATTTTTAACGGCGGACCAAACACTGGAATATCCAGAATTTACAATACAGTTAATTTTGACAACCAATGCGTGTGACTACACTCTTTGTGCAGTGTTGTCTCAAATACAAAATAACATTGAAGAAAACCGATCGCTTTCGCATCAATAACCCTAACTCTACCGAATCAATTGCGCAACTAATGAGAAAGAAGCGTTAGCGATTATCTGGGCTCTACCTACACGGTAATAAATTATCGCTTGTAACCGATCACAAACCTTTAACTTTTATCAAAACTTCGAGATAAATTCCAAAATTCATACAAAAGTGCCGGTTAGAGTTAGAAAATTTTGACTACAAATACACAAAGAAGGGAAAACTAACGTTGAAATTGATGCATTAAGTAGAATACTGACCAGTAAAGGAAACACGGGCAATAATTTGTATGACTACTTTTTTAATTTTGCTGAACGCTCAGTGAATTTTGTGGCCAACACACGATTTTCTTTTACGACAAATTTACATAGATCTCGAATACTCCACACTTAATTTCTAAATATAAAAATGGAACCTACAGGATTTTTAATAAAAACTGTCTTGTATAGTTACACCAATTCTCGTTGATCCTCAATAAAATTTAGACGGACCAACCATTAATTCATCGGACTCTCGGAGGAATCATTAACAAATAACATTACCATAAAAAACACGGCCTATATTATTGTTATGAATTTGACCCGTCAAATCCGGTTCGTATCACTGGATTGTGAATAGAGCTATACAATTTGTTGATACAATACCAATTGTACTAGTACCTGGCCACTAAAAGACAAAGAATAATTTCCAGAATTATTTATTAATCCACTTTACACCATTTAAAGATATTTTTAACAACACCACTATTTTCACTTTAATATCGCTATAATTTTCCCGCTACTCATTTTCGTTGTTCAACGATCACGTACCGAGTCTTAACCAAGACTCACCAAAGACTAACTTAATACTAACTCATTGCACTCATCGCACTCGTATTCATATGCGCTGAATATTCCAGATTGTTCATGAACAACAAATGGTTCTGTTCTAGACAAAACAACTAATCTTTTATAAAACTACTTCTAATGCTTCTGCTGCTGCTCTAATAACCGAGATGTCACTATTTTCACAAAATGTCATTCACTTTATAATTCTTGATTGACCAATTTATGCTGAATTAATCGAAATTGAAACAACAATAAACACCAAAATATCAAGACACCGGCTATGCCAACAAATCCCAAATCGCCAGAACAAATGAAGATTGATCTATCAATCGACCATTCAACAAAGCTACAAACTATTCATGATAAAAAGTTCCTAATACAATGAATCATGAAAATAGAAAGTTTACCATATTGAAACTCAGGGAGATAACTCAGAATCAATACACAAAAATGAGCAAAAATACAGATATCGAAGTAGTTGAAAACGAAGAAGAAACCGTGGAGGTTGGTTATCCCTTTAGGTTATTATACATAAAATATCACACGAAGAATGGTAACTCCCCCAAGCTCCTGATCAGGTGGCAATATAAATTTAATTAAACCTAAATTAGCTCCAAAACACGAATCCCACCCAATACTAATTTCAAAACTATACCGACCAGAGGAGAAATCGGAATCAGCAGGAACATTTGTGGATAGTTTTTTAAAAGCCATATAATTATTATTTGTTCTGCGAAAGTGAAATCGTTCGTTAGTCTAATCGGTGATGATACATTAAATGAACTTGGTGTCATTGTTAATCGCAAAAATAACATCATGACAATTGTCTCACAAATTCAAATGCCACTTCCGGAAAAGCAACCACCTCAGGTAAATAACTTAGAAATTCGAGAAAACCACTCAGTAAACAGCGTAGCACCAATAAATACTAGTGAAGGTTTAAATCAAAACTATTACAAATGAACCAGTCAGTCTATACAAAATAACTATATCCAATCAGTATTAGAAACGATATGAAGGAAAAAATCGTTCAATATCGCTCTTGCCTTCAAGTATCGACTTGCTATTATACGTTGTTCTTGTTGGATGTCGTCGTGCCAATGCAGTCGGGTTTTACTCTACGACGTACATCGGCTGATTTTTGTTGAAACACTTTATTTATTATGTATTATTGTGGTGATCTAGCTATGTCACCCAGCCCTGTAACTCGATTGGAATTGGTGTATCCGATGATCCGATGATATCACTGCCTCCAATACGTTGCTTTGTCTCGTGGGCATAAGAATCCGCTATTGTTTTGTCCAACTTTATTTAGACTAAGGATGGAACGAATGGGTTTTTTTTCAAACGTGGATAGCGCTCTAAAGTCATTAGAGTTTAGGGTCAATCTCTAGCTTCCGAAAGACAGGTCTTGTGCGTGCTTTATAAAGTGATGGTCGATGTTCGAAAAGATTTGGGCCTTTATTTATCCTGCATATTATTTGACAGTATTATTACTGACCTGAGGTTATTATCATGGTTCGCTGGGTTTATCGACTGGGACGAAAACCACACTGATAGAACGCAATTATATTTTCGGAGAGAGGGATGAGTCTGGTAAGTTTAACATTAACCAACACTTTGAAGACGGTCGCTATTTTTGTGCAGATAATATAAGAGCGTGGTCTCCCAATTCTCCGACAGCTCTTCTTGGTCCCAAATAGAGACGATGAAACCGTATAGATTTGATGCAAGAAAAGTAACTGCGAGCTACTCCATTGAGACCGGGTACCGTTCCATTTTTAGTCTTCTAATAGCTACTTCTTCTTCCTCTACTGTGTGGTATCCGATAAAGGTCTCTTAGTCTGGAGTGCTTCTTCCGAATTATTGTTATATTGGGGGACACTCAGTCATTCCGATTTAGTAGCATTTGGAAGTAAGTAGATTACCATACCGAGAGAACATTCATTAGCCACGTTTATTTTTAGTTCTCAATTAACGTCTTTAATGGCTATATTTATGAGTGGACTGATCATTTGGCATTTCTTTATTAAAGTACATGTAAAGGGTATATATGGAAATTTTTACATCTGTGATACAACTTTTTTCATTGAAGTTTCGTGTAACAACTATTTGTTGCTTATCGTTTTTATGACCGCACTCAGGGATCGACCATTTGGCATTTTATACTAAAGTATTTGTTATGTTCACAAAATTGTGAAGCAAAATTTTTGTAGCTGTGAACCTTTGTGCACTTCTTATTCCACGGTTAATCTGAACTCTGGGCTAGTAATTTTATTGATTTTTATTGAAATTTTTTCCCACTCGACAAAATTATAATTATTTCGATAACCCGATTGGATTTTTCCATTTTTCCAATTTCCAAGTGTTTTTAGGTCTAGGTTCCCCTGGGTTTTCCTTATGTAGTTATAATAAGATTTAAATTAGCCTAAAGTAAAATAAAACTTTTAAAATTAATTAAATTTATTGTGTTCCAAATAAACAAGAAATAGTTTTTTGTCTCAACTTTGTTGCTGTTTAACCCTTTTGGTTTAACACAAATGAAAAACACAGAACAATCGCCTTTTTACAAATGAAATTTGTTTTATTTATATTTCTGTTAAAGGAATAAATTCTTTTATTTAAAAGAAAGTTGACTATAACTTATTTTGAAGGTTTATTAAATATTAATATTCTTTGGAGAAGCAGGAGCGTTGCACTAAGGGTGGATTCTCTCATCGTATTGGTTTGATTACACTTTTACTTTTCTATAACCGTACACAAATTGCAAAAATCCCAAAATTTAGTTTCACCAAAAATAAAATCCGGATATAAATTTGAATTCTGATATTTTTTGAAATTCATTGCGTTTTCCTCATTTTCCAAATGCAAAAAATTCACGTTTGTGTGTAATTTATGAAAGCAAACTTTAACAGTTTAACAATTCATCCGAATTTACGATTTTGGTGTTGGACTATTTCGTTTTCGTATTGTAAACATTACGAAAACACAGTGCTGATCAAACCAGCCGCATCAAGACGATTATTTATCATTCATCTATTTATTTGGGGTTCATCTTCCCCTTCAATTATAAAAATTATAACAATTTTCGAATGAACTGAATGAATTTTACCATTTTCGTTTATTCACTTGTATCGTTTTCGGATATTTTTTTCTATTACAAAACAGATAACAGCAAAATTCATTGAGGGGAAAATTTATTTGTATGTTAGAGGAAATTGGATAGTAAAATTCACTTATACTTTTATGAATAGACATCGCACTGATTACCATCATAGCTTTTTGGATATTTGTGTCGGAACCAACTTAATTTAATTTAAACATTTTAATGTTGCTGCGAAACTGGATATCTATTTTCGATGACTGGAACTATTTGAACACATCAGTAGTTAATCAACCTCAATGAAGTTTCTCGTATTTATTTTTTTTCGAAGGAAAAGCTTTGAAAAAAGTTTGTAATTTTTAGGGTTTGAAGTAGGACGATCCATACCACTGTTGCAAACAAAAAGGCTTAAACCAAATATTTCTTGTCAAATTTATTTTCCTACCTAATTCGTTTCTGCGATCTTTTAAGAACTTTGAGGACATCTATCCTCTTGTCTTTAGGTTATGGTAAAATTCCAATAGATGGACCATTTTAGAAGAGGATTTCTGCTCTAAATTATCATTATCGCAAATAAATGCATTTAGATTTTATTTATTTATTATTCCAGTTTTTAAATTTAGTTTTTACTTATAAGTTTTTGTTAAATTTAGTTATTAATTATTAAATTTAAGGATTATCATTTGAAATTGGGAGTTTGCTTGGATTAATTGGACATGCTTTTAAAGGATATTGAATAACAAAATATTAGAGATTTTCGTATTAATATTTTATAATTGCAGAATCCTGATCAGGCTACTTCATATTTAATTAAATTTATTTGACTAGGTGCAAACTTCTCATTTCCATCTGATTGTCCTGTGCTAACCATCTTATTATATATTTACTAACAACTTTACTAACTAGTCAATCATTCAGGTGTCTGTAACCGGGTCGATCTCATTATTACTAATACCGTGTCCTATCCTCCTTTGTTGTTTGTGTAAAGCGGGTGTATAGCGGGACAGGCGTCTTCCGACACAATTTGTTAATGAAAAATTAAAATAAATACTTAAAATGGTAATTTAAATGATTTAATAGTACACATTGAAAATCACAATTTACTTACACGGAATTGTATAAATAAAAATTATATCATAACTGAACAACTTGTTTCGAATTTTGAAGCTGTTTCTAAAATATCCAGGAAATTGGGCATGTTTAAGAGTAACCCCGCCTATACGAACAAAGATTTTGACAAATAACCAATCAGCTGCCTTGAGAGAGAATTAGAGACCACAAGAGACATTTGTCGCGAACTAATGATTTCCCTAGCAAACCATATATCAGCTGCTACCGAAAATCTCGCTAAGCCCCTTACTATGATGCTACGGAAACTTATGCCTGCCTTAATAGCAGCATTTCAACCTTACCATTAGAAATTCTAGACGAGAGTGAGAACATTTTTGGGAAATATTGCGATTATTCGAATGTTAAAAATTTCACGGTATAATAGTCACGTGGATCCGTTTAAAATCACACAGCTTCTTGGCCCGAATTAATTTACCTTCAAAAATGTTTCGATTTCTGCTTGAACTTCTTCAATAATATTCAAAATAAGAGCCATATAATTCCAAAAAAACTGAACTTGCTAGTTGCTTTAGTATCAAAAAGTAAGTCATATGACGTCTTCTTGTAGACTCAGGGATTTTTATGATGTTTTTGCACTCACAAAAACCAATTTAATTGAAGGCTTTATCAACAATGAGATTTCACATCTGACTCTTAGTTTTACATCTGACTGTTTTTCGGAAAGATGGATCATATATGATCCTTTTTTGAATTCTATTGGGAGCAGGGTTTTTATTGCGGTTCATTAGCTATCCCTAACACCAGAAATATTGATCTTATATGAATTAAAATCATAACAACATGAACCGAACTTTTAAAATTATTATTTGCTGCTATATACGCACTTAAGGCAAATTGAAATTTATCAGATTCTTATCAAGACTGTCAATTTTATTTATGATATCATGACTACCCACGATAACCTTCTTATCGCAGGAGATTTCAACCTTCCTGATCTTACTTGAGAGAAGAGAATAATACTCATTTGGTTGGTACTAACACATGCACTGTAGAAATCATTTTTCTGTCTCAATTATTAGGTTTTATATTACAGTTTTTGAATGTATTGATCCGGCTGTTCCATCATACATTCAACAAACAAAATACATCGCCGTCCCTCCATGGTACAATAAGAAATTAAAAACAGCTTACAAAAATTATTTCACCAACTATGATATGTTCGATAATTTTGTCTCAGGAGCTTCATAAATTGGAAATTACAGGAAGCTGTTTAAAAATTACCCATTTATAACTTTTCTAACAACTCAAAAATTATATCGAACTTGTTTGCAGATTTTTTTAGTCAGTCGTTTTCAAAAAACCATCTTGAGTCGGTCTTGAATTACTTCAATTATATGAATGACTGAAGTCAAAAGTTTTCAACTCATATAAATCGATTTGGACACTTTTCTTAACAAGCCTATGATTTAGAGCCTATCGTCCTAAGTGCAGTTACACTCTGGCTAAACCACAAAAGTTTCTTTTTCAAAAATCGATCATCTTAAGAATCTGTTCATCGATTTGGAAGGACTCTTTTATAGACTACATCCATAAAAAGGCAATACATCACATATCTGTAATTATACACCAATTGTGAGACTATCGTGTATTCCTAAATTGTTTGAAAGCATAATATATGATTCAATGTATTTTTAGTGCAAACCTTTGTTTTACGAATCTTTACATGGTTTTCTCAGAGACAGGTCAACCACCATCAACATGGTGGAATTGAGGTTGATGTTATCGCCATGGACTTCAGGAAAGCATTTAACAGTGTTTACCACTTGATTATTTTATTTAGCCCTTAGGTTTCTCAGCTCAATTCCTACGGTGTAGTTCTATCCATACGACGTAAATATCAAGTGCGATTCAGGTCTCCGCATCTACATCTTTCACTGCCATATCAGATTCATTTATGACCAAAATTTCTCATCTTGTCTGTCAATGACGTTGAAAGAGTGATTTTGATCTCATTTATTTTTATCTACGCTGAATATTTCAACTGAAAGCGATACAATCTACAGTCCGATTTAAACTACTTTGACGTGTGGTGTGCTAAATTTAACCTTACTTTAAACGAAAGAAAATATCAATCAATTTTTTACTCCCATAAACGCTTGGGATCACTTCATAAACAACGATCTTGGACGATCATTTTGAACTATATTTTGAGTCACACATTTTAGAATATTAACATTATTTTATTTTTTAAGACGTTATAGCTCATCGACCTCCGAAAATTATAAATGTTCCATTCATCACTAGTTCGCAGCGCTGATGAAAATAAATACATATGAATTTCCAGTAAATTCAGCACATCCACCATACGTCTACGAATCCATAAATCACTGCCGATCGCAGAAATGATATCGCCTTTTCCTCGAGCTATGATTCACGAGTGACCATATGTGTCCATTATCTCTCGAGACCAGCATCCAAGTATTCTTGTCCCCACTTGATGTTGTTCGATGTTAAAAATGCAACAATACTCTTACAATTCAGTAATTCGGTCTGTGTAAAACCACGGTTTACATTTTCATAAACACAATGTGTCACACCTAGACTAATTACAATACACTGTGTTAAGATTTTTTTGCGAATCCTTCCACATGAATCACCGAATTTGTGGCAGCTTACATTAAAGCCTATTTGTGCGTTTTTATTTGCTTTGGAACAAAGTCTGCGCGCTTGAAAATAGCCGCGGAAGATTTCGCTGAGAGCAAAAGAGCTGCATCACTTGATCCTTTTTACTGACTACAAGAATTAAATTTGCATCAATAAACGAAAACTATGTTCTAGGATGGTACAATTGAACAGACGTTTGGACTACATAATATCACCTGCGACATGACAAAGGCAATTGCACATTACAAAGAGTTAAACCTAATGTTAAACCTGAGAGTGAAACCTGAAGTCTATGACACCATTAACATCTGTTGAAATCTATATTTTGAATCCAACGTAAGTGGTAAATTTATTAAATATAAAAATATTGGCGGCTAAAACAACAACTGATTCATCGTTTTTGGACCGGCTGACGCAAATGGATGACTCAAAAACTAAACAACAAAATTGGTCAAATTGATTTGGTGCAGGATAACGATAATCTTCGTTCTATTAATTGGCAGAAGGGAAGAAATGTGACATCAAAACTGAGGCCGGCATTTATCCACAGGATATCACAAACACACCGAAATGTTTTCATTTACCAAAGAATTTGTGAACATCTCTAGGAGATAATTGAAAAGTCGGTTTAAATCACAATCAGAAGTCTTTTTTTATAATCCGCTGGATAAGTTAAAATTCATTATAATTCGGTGCTGACAATCTAGAAATACCGGATTTATTGGACTTTTAGCTGCCCTGCATTTATCATAATTTTATTCCAAACATATTATTTGCGTGACTGTAGTAATCTAAACCAATTAAATATTGTTTTTGTAGACAAATAGATTATTTTCAATAACGATATCATTTAAATACCAAAGTCTTCGACACAAGAATACATTTTTCAAATAATTTCCAAAACAGCGACCTAGATAAGTTTGTTTTCAGAAGTTTATCAATGAATTCTGATTTTTCATCTTTCCACATATAGTTATCGTATTTTTTTGTACCATTTACAAAATTATAAAATAAATTTTCACTCCTTCTGATAGATATTTTATTGCTGACATTAGCTGGAAAAATAACAGAATCCCAAAAACAATAACGAACACAAATGTCGGAAAATTTATTCTCGTACATGGAAAACTCTTAAACTATAGATGTTGTATATAGTCGTACATATATACATACATACATAGAAGAAAATGGGAAGAAACGGATATAATATATAGAAAAAAATTGGTTTATTGCTTATATTTCTAGTTTCTGCTCCATACTTGTATAATGGAATATTATATTATGTTCTGGTGCTGTTTTCTGCAAGACAAAAAAATCGTACGAAATTCACAATTGATGGAAATCAAAAAAGTCGATTTTTCGGTGGAATGAGTTTACAACGAACCAACAATAAAAAATTTATTATAAATTAGAGATTATTGAATGTTTTATTTTTTATGATAATTATATTGTATTTGTATGTTGTGCAGAGTTTCTGGTAGCACTTAAATCAGAAACCAGCGTGAAATTAAATGTCTCATGGTGAGCTGCTGTGTTCAATCGAAATTGTTATTTCTATTTATCGATTTGTATTTTTTGATTGATGATTCAACGCGACTAAGGCGACTAGAAGAATTTAGTTTATTATTTATCGTTTAGTTTATATTTTATTGCGAGAGAAAATTTTTTTTTTTTAACCTTAATGTATTAATTTGGATGTTCAATTCAAGAGGGACTGTTAAATTCATGGTCATTTTAATGAACCAAATACCAAACAAGTTAATTAAAGGCAGTAGTATAACAATTTCGATAAGAACAATAAATGGACCGAATAAACTAAAATAAAGAGGTGGAGAGAATAAACGAAAGCGAAATTGAGTTTAAATCATAATAGTTATATGTGTCTCTTGTAGTCTGACATTATCTAGAGCAATGTGGTTCTCAACTCAAAGATGGCGGTTGATGATGAAATTTTGCAGAGTTGAACCTTTAATATTATACAGGCAACGCGCTGCTCAGTTGTTATGATTTGCAGTTGTGGTAATAATATGGAGAGTACTCGTCGTTTAATTGTATTCAAAACTACGCTAAACTGATTGCTGTTATTAATTATTTAAAAGGAAATCTGAATAGAGTTGAATGTGCCGTAATTCTATTACATGTATCACTTGATCGCATTGGTGTTCTGAGTTAGCAATCCACAAATTTCTCCAACCTTTATCTTCTATTTCAGAAAAATAAGCTTTAAGAGGATCCTCTAAAGATTAATGATTGCAGTGTCAACACAATCAAAATTAATTTTGAAATTTTTATTATTTAAATTAAACGTTAACCTGTTTATGGTTTTTATAGTTACCCATTAACCAATTTTGAAGAATCGGTAAACTTAATACAATACAGTTTTAAGGGCTGCTTTAACATTTCAAGGATTGCAATTAGTGTTTTCAGAAAATTAGTAAACAGTTGTAATTTAGTCGCGCTAACGTACTGTGAGTTAAGTTTGTATTTTCTGAAAGTGTCTTTAGTAGCAATCTTTCTCTTATCCAATTATGCATCACAATATGATTCAATCTTTGTTAAAGATATAGCATCACTATAGAACTAATTTCGATGGCCGCATCTCTCATAACAGATGGAGAGGTAAGATTTCGATTTGTTTGATTTTGCAATTTATTGATATCACAATTTTCAGCTCATTTTATGCAAGGACTTAAAACAGGTTAAGATACTATACCAATCAGGAAACTGAGTTATTTGCCCACTGGAATTTTTACTGCGTACTAATATACAAATAATTTACATCCAGTACATATGGTCTAATCACAAGCAAGAAAAATATTACATGCAGGAAGGGAATAAGGCAATTTATAAATTAAGGCAATTCATAATGTCTATGCAGAACTAAGATTAGTACTCGAAACACGTTTGATAATTTTAGTTAAAATAACTTATTACACGCAGGAAGGAAAAACGATTAGATAAATTTTAATTGCATCAAAAAAGTAAAATAAATTTTTAGAATGGGGAAATATTGAGTAATAATTGCATTGTGTTTATATAAAGTAACAAGTTAAAATTTGTTATAAAAAAAATAGTTTGCATGTAGGAAGAGAACATAATTTTTGAACATTTTAATTATAAATTTTGGGTTATTCTGAGTGATAGCCAGATATTAATTTTACATCGAGATAAGGTTACCAAAACGTTGGAAGTTTGGTTTTGAACTAATGGAATATTGAATTCTTTAAATTAAAAAATTCGGTCGTCTCATCAGACGGCAGTAACGCTACACTTTGAACTTATACATACAAAGTATAATCACAATGCGAATTATTACGATTTATTACGCACTTGTCACCAAGGTACAAATAAATTTTAAATTAACCATATTTCAAAAGTTCAATTATTTATACTGAAATAGTTTTTAAATTCACTCGCAGGAAGTTAAATTAAATTTGATTATTGAGAGAAAAATCTTAATCAGTAACAGTTTAGTAAATTAATTCCACCTTAATTATTTCACTACAGTAAATTACAATTTTCTCAAACGGTCTTGTATTACAAAAGTAAGAATTAAACATTTATAACTTCTTAAATTTCCGTTACACGCAAGAAACAAAAAATGTAGTTAAATTAGTCCCAAACATTCTTTTTTGCTGAACAATTGTTGTTTAAGAATTTTCAGTGGGAGTAAAATTTTGTTACAAAAGTCACTGGGAATCTCATTGATGTACAGTGGCGTCTAGTGTATGTATGCATATGTTCTGCAAAATTTGCTGCGAGATAAAGTGACCACTATGTCAGAAAAATGTCAATAGTTTCAAAGTTACTCTCAAAATTGTCATGGTGGCCAAATTTTCTCTAACCCGATAAAGCGAACATCGATTGAGGTCCTGGTGGTAATATTCTGTTATATAGTATGATTCTGCCGTCAATACTGGACCTACAATAATCTTGAAGTTTTCCCTACTACTAATCTTAAAATTTTTCGAACAATGTCAAAACTAGTGTTACAACAGCTAGCGCACAGAACTATGGTAATGATACATAGCCACAAGGTATGGAGGCAAATAAATCTTGCTGTATTTTAAGTACACCTTTTAATACTAAGGTACAGACGTATGTTCCAGTCCAATTAGGCCTGATGATACCAATGTAACACATAATGTTCCATGTTATTTGTAAAGTAGATTCGAGTCTACCACTATGATAGACGGAAATGACACTTTAGTTTTAAAAATTTGCGCACGGATGGCCAGAGAAAATCACATGCACCCTTGGAAGTCAACTCCTTATCAACATATGGCCGTGTGAGGCATGGTCTGTCATTAGATTCTTTGGTCGATAACATTAATTGCTCTTGATTGGCATTGGACATTCCTCGAACGCCATTCCGAAGGAGTCAATTCGATAAGATTAAGCAAGAAATTTTGGATCGGTTTAATTGTCATTCAGATTGTAGAATAGAAGAAATAAAAATTCCCTTATAAAAGTTTAACGATTTTCAAGATGCTGTTATGAAAATTGAGTTATACGAACAACATTTTATACCGAAAGCAACTGATACAGAAGTGTAACGATTAAGAAAATATTTGGAGTCGGACAAACTACGACTCAGAGGGATTAATTCCGTCTAAAATATGCCCTCTGATTCATGAATCTGATTCATGAATCTAGATTTCGCTATCTTTGATAACACGGAAGGTTATTAAATTCCCTCCGACAATACGTCGTATAACTCAAGTTTTACTCAATACGACATATACATATGAAGTTTGAATGTTTTTTGTAATCAAACCACTTTGTACAAAATTTAATTAAAAATCCAGTGCTTTAATAAAAAAATGTGGAGACAGGGGTTAAAGTTCTGTAAATCTTCGATTTTTAGTTTCGTTTGCTTTGATTGTGGACAAAATTATGTTTCTTACCCAGATTGTGAATCCTGTGAATTTTTGGGGATCATTCCTTCCATCAGCATCAGTCCGAAAGATCCACAAAATCGAGGAAAATTGTCGAATACGGATCTAGAATTGAAGCTTTAAAAATATTTATGTTTCTTTTATTCATTAAAGCTCTGATTTCTTAAAGTTTGTCAGTAAAGTTTTTAAATTTAGTCATAATCCTTAATCAACTTTGTTCTGATATTGACGGTACGTCGTATAAACATTTTCAAAATAGTAGCAAGCCCGTTCGTGGTTTACTATATATCGTGGTTTACTATATATTAGCATCCCCGGAAAAGATTGTGAAGAATTCATATCACGGCCCGTATACCTTTAAGATCTCTGCCTTCCTCTGTATCCACAACCAATGGCTCGAAATTTTCAAAATATATCACAAACTCTACGTTTGGGAATCGACATACGTACTCTCTTGTTGTCTCTCATGTTGTTGAAAAATCCAATGTGAAAAGTTAGGTTGAGTTTGGCAAAAGATCAATGATGGCAGCAATAAGGATGCCTATCCTCCACCTCTAATCGACGGTACACTAAGACGTACAACGTCATTTACTGTGGCGAGTTCACATCATGCCCATGACTCATGCACCGTGTGATTTCACACGAATGTCACGACCAAATATTCATGTATTTGGACGATCTGAAAATCGCATCTATCACCTTTGAGGAGTATGTAACATTGTTACTACTAGTCGCTGACAGATTCAAATCCACCAATTTATACATAAACGCTGAGAAAAATCGCTATGTATTGCTTGCATTGAAGCAACTAACTTTTTTGAGCTACATAATTGGTGAGGAGTTGGTTGATGCCCTAGTACATACGGATTATGAAAAACAATTTCTATATTATATTTTTGAAAACGAATTAGATATATACGACCGCGTCAATCTAATAAGTATTTTAAAACTAATGGTACACAGTTTATGCATTACTTTTTACAAGCAGGAAGTAAAATATCGTATTTTCATAATATCGAAATTTTGTGTTCAAATTTTCAAAAAATTGGGTTATTTGTCATTATTTGTTGACCCCTGATTTATCGAGGTTCCATTCAAACTATTTATGTATTAATAAAGAAATTTCTTAAAAAACCATCCAGTTACCATATTAAGTATTGGTATTACTTACCGTTTCATCCATTATAAAAAATGTTTAGCTGTCCATTCATCAAGCACCAATTACTGTGAATGAAAAAATAATAAAATTAGTGAAATTCAACTAATACTATGGACAGCCTATAATATTTTGGTTAGAAAACTAGTAAAGTGTCTGGGAGTATTAGAGGAGGGAAGCCAATTAAACAAAATTGAGAAAAAATTTAAAACAAATAAAGTAATTTTTATGTGTAAATTGATCTTTGAAGAAATTACAGGCCCGAAAATAGAATGGTGGAAAA
Source organism: Nephrotoma guestfalica (assembly GCA_963691935.1). Lineage (NCBI taxonomy): Eukaryota > Metazoa > Arthropoda > Insecta > Diptera > Tipulidae > Nephrotoma > Nephrotoma guestfalica. The sequence continues at coordinate 11,707,070 of OY829915.1, forward strand.
TGGAAATGAGGAGTTGAATATCTTGTGGCCTATACCCGATGCCCATACTTGATTCCTGAAGTCAAAAATATAAGTATTTTGCATATTCAAAAATGGTTATTTTTTCACCTGACCTGGCCAATTGGTCTAATAGAGATCACCTCGTCAGTTCAATTTAATATATTTCGGAAGAAGAGTTACCGTACCTAGAAAATATCAGCCACGTTTGTTCTCAGCTCTTTATTTTCGACTTTTATGGCTGTAGTTTTAGGGTGATAGTCTGAGATTCCTAACAGTAGTAAAACAGTTGAGTTTCCGGGCTTTGCTTCAAGAAGCGTTAAATGTAAATGATCACAAAAGCAGCTGTGGTCATTGTGACAAGATGTATTTAGGTTCAATACAGGCAAACAGTAGATACGCGATTTAACTCTTTTACAAGCTGTAAATGACGTACAAGAAATAGATGCTTGGGAGAGTTTTTACATAAGCAATTATAAAGAAAAAATTATAAATGTTGAAGAAGTGCCGATTCCCTCTACATTATTTAGGATGCAAGGCCAAAATAAATTTAATGTAGATTTTTACATATAACAAAGAATAATTAGTTACATTACATACTCATTGTTGTAGTAGTTCATTTTATTTAAAATATGTTTTCTGTATACAACGCTGCTATCTAACGCATTGTTGCATTTGTAAATTATTCGTTTATTATCATGACCATGTAGAATAAATTTGTAAGAATATTTTTTGTCGAAAAATAGCAGCTGATGGTGACGGACTAATCCATTGAAATGAAATTAGTGGTGGTATAAGTCATTTGCCTCAATTATATCTTAATTGATTTTTGCTTCTCTCCTGAAAAATACTTATCAATTATACATTCGAAAATTACGTGCAGGTAGGAAGTTTATGAAACAAGAAAACTTATAACTTTAGTATTTGCAGAAATGTTCATGCTTGAATATTAATTTATTACATGCAGGAAGGAAAAACCATAAAAAATTTTCTTGCCAATTTTTAAATATTATTTGTAAGATTTTGATTTAGTTTTCGATCATTCTATAAAAGGAAATGAAATGTTTCTTTGAATTTCATGGCAAACCGATTAAATATTAATGATTTTAACTAATTACATGCAGGAAGTGAAAATAATATTTGATATTGAAGAAGTAATAAGTACCAAACAATGAAACTAATTATATTGCTTTGTGCATTAGGAAAAATTTAGGATTTTTTCTTCATATATCCGAATTATAGATGCATGAAGAAAAGTTACGATTTTCTGGGAACTTAGTTATAGTAAAGCAAAAAACATTCAAAATTTTTCTAAAACTTGTATAATTTCGTCGCATATTTAACTGGTTGGTGGTTAAATAATCCACTTTCTTGCAGATAAGATCAGAGATGAGGATCTGTGATTAGTATTGATTAGTATTTAAAATAAATTACTAGCAGGAAGAGAACATAACAAGCCTAACGTAATAAAAAAGATTTTAGTTTCCTTCTCTCTTGATTATTATTGAGTGATGAAGCGCTTTCTATTACTTTAAGCTTATTTCTGTATAAACTATACTGCAATCTTGAATATTCGAATAGAATAAATTTTATACCAGCCAGTGCTGACTATCAGTAGTCTACAAAATTAAACTCAAAAGGAAACATGACATATACTCGTAGGTTATATAACATTCATGATTGATTGATGGTATTTTACAAAGCTTGATTGATATTTTCATTATTACTGGCTTGAATTTACAAACAAAACTATTTTTCGATAATTTGAAAATATTATTTTGCTTGTTCGTAAAAGTGTACAAGAATTTTACCGTAAACTCTTTGACGACTAAATAAGAGACAGTAAGAAAATATAATCACCACTTTTCGGAACATGTTGCAGTACTGCTGAGTTAATTAAAATCTCGTTTCATCGAATATCAATTAAGTTTAAACCACCTATGAGTCTCATCTGACACTTTAGTTGTCTATATCTATTCGAAACAAAATATATTTCACCATCAAATTTGATGAAAAAATCAATTTGCCAAATAGAAATCAATTGTTCGTTTGTCGGACTGTTAGTTAGTTTTATAGTTCGTTACGAGTATACACGGATTCAGTAGAACGAATGAGAATGGTTGTATACTCTGTATTCTCGTGTTGTTTTGAAAATGAAAAATCAAATCGGTTTCGCTATAAATATGCCAGACACGTTTCATGATTTTACGATATTTTATGGTGTAGCTGGGAAAGAAATTAATTTACTTTATTTCGCTGTTTTTCAGGGTGCTTAATATTAAAGTAATCATTTATTTGTCTAGGATTGAGGCGCATATCATTATTCGAGATGTTCAATTCCGATTAATTTTTTATTTAAACTACAAATTTAAAAGGAATATAATGTCAATGACCTACCAGCAACAGGTTGAATACTGATATGTGGAGTGAAACTATTTTCATGTACAGTCTAAATCTCCTTTTTTGAATTACATTAAATGGTACATAATGTGTATTATATTTTATTAAATTATCATAGTGAATTTTGTTTAATGTACAAAATTAAAAATATCTAGATTAAAAATAAGCTAGAAATGTTTTTAGTTTCTAAATAAAATTTAAATTTAAAAATAAAATTGTGCTGGTATAAATAAATTCAAAAAAGAGATTTTTAAGGGTAATCTCTAAAAAGTTCATATTAATGTAATCCGTTTAATACGTAGCATGTACATACATACTGTATATGGTCACCGTTTGAAAGCTCATTCTAATTGTAATTCCATATAAATGTTTTGAAATATTTTTTAGGTACATGTCGTTCAACTAAATTGAAAACACACGATGAAAATGAAACCTATATCTGGCCGGGCACTAATTCCTTTTCATAATACGGAATTTAAATTAATGTTACGTATTTTTGGCACGATTTGGAATCCTAATTGTATCTGGTATTTAAGTTCATGGTATGACGCATTTGATATAAAGAAAGCACTGAATCTTTAAATTGTTTTTGACTGCTCCGAATGTCTAATAAATGTTTATTAATTTTTATTGATATAATCATCATCAAACATTAATTAACGAATTTCCCCAAAATTGTGAACTGTCTGTTTAAACCTGAGTTCCATGCTGTATAATACAGCGGAAAATAAGAGATTACACTATGACCAGCGGACACTTTTTTAAATTAATTTTGTACCTCTTTTTGACATTTTAGTTTGTCCAACAGAATAAAACAGAATAAAATCTTGAAATAATTGACAAATTCTCCGCCATTTATTAACGGATAATGATGAAATTTGGTTAGTAGTATTGGCTGGGGATTCTAAAGTTAGTTTGGAACAAAATTCAGGGATCTGTTCATGTTGGACTAAACTTGGCCATTTCATAATCAAGCTTCATGAAATTTGGTTCCTAGATTGATTTTGGATTGCAACATAAATTTTAGAAGCTCTGGTATCTGTTCATTCTACACGATTAAAATGAATTTTGAGCAGGAAAGAATTCGGTTAATTCTAATATGTATTTTGAACAAGGTTCTTAAATAATTCAATGATAAAGATTCTCGTCCACTTCTTTAGAAGTATTTATAATAAAAATATTTGTGCAGGGTTGTCCTAGTTGGACGAGCAGTGTGAGCTGTGACTCCATGTTGTTGGAACCACAATTCTGGATTGTTCTCTACCTTTGGCCTTAAAAAATTTTCAATCATTGTCCGGTATTGAATGCCATTCACATTAACCACAACTTGTTCGTCGTTTTCGAAAAAAATGGTTCAATGATCCTTTCTGAAGTTATTCCATACCATACTGTGCATCTAAGTGGATGCATTTGATCTTCAACAATTATTCTTCGATTTTGGGTGACCATTGAGGTGAAAATGGGCCTCATCGCTCATTATGAGTATGCGAATAAACTCGTTATTTTCTAGGCACAATTTTTGAAAACGGCGACTATATTGAATGCGTATTTGTGCATCATTTGGTTTTAACTCGTAAACCAATTGCATTTTATATGGAAAAAGTTGTACCTTATGTAAAATTCTTTGCAAAGACCGCCTAGACATCACCAACGTCGGCTGAGAACGTCGCCTGGTGAAAGTTTCGGGCTTTTCCTCAATACTTGCTTGCATCCGAGCAATGTTTACATTATTTCGAACTGCACGAGGTCTTCTAGCACGCGGAAGATCACATACAGTCCGTTGTTGCCGAAAATCCTGAACCTGTCGGTAAATTGTTCGAGCGCTAGGTGCATTTCGAACATTAAAGAATTTTCGATATGATCTTTGTGACTGAATTATCGAATGCTGACTTTCAAAAATAAAATTGAACAACTTTGGTTCTTTGTTCTGTGCTTCCATCATAAATCTTCCAAGTTTTTCAAAGTTGATTCTAAAAAAAAGAAATGGCGGAGAATTTGGAACATTGTAAAATTTAAAAATTTTGTAAAATGTTTTTCTTTACTTCGGAGGTCAATCGATTTGTCAATTTAAAGAACAATTTTATGAGTTTATTCCGCTGCAGTGTCTTATTTTGTAATAAAGAGGTACAAAATAAAAAAAAAATTTCTGCTGGTAAAAACAAATTTTATATTGTCATAGTGCTGCCACTTGTGGTGAGGAGCGTAATATTTTATTTTCCGCTTGCAAATTTCGGCTGTATTGAAGTACAGCATTGTAAAACGCAACTATGTTTAATTTATTATTCGCATGTTGACCAGAACTCTGTTCCCAAGCTGAATCGTTCTATAAAGTTGTATGTGTCACAGACTTATTATCCTATTTAAATAAACACCAAAACTATATTATTCATAAATACCTAAAGACGTAGCTTAGAAAAATATATATAAAATAAATTGGGAGGATCTAAATAAAAATCTACTTCTTATGTTGTGGTTGACGTTTTTTTTTTTGTAAATGTGAAAGCATAGAAATGGATAATATATGTAATACAATAACTAGACTGGTGACCCAAAAAACTTTTTAACTATACTCAAACATGTAGATAAAAAAGAAAAACCTTTTTCCAGATAATAATACAATGTAACTTAAAGGTTGAAGTGTTAATGTTTATACATTATACACTTTTTTCGGGTATAATGTTTAAAGATGTTTCGAGTTTAGGATTTCTGCATGCTAGGTACATAATTGGTACGTAAGTATGTAGAATGTAGTAGATAGAAAATTACTAGGAAAAGGTTCACCATAACTTATTTAATTATATAAGCAATTTCTTTCTTTAGTACTTTGCATAGTTAGTTTTTAATCAAATTAATTAAACACAGTAAATGATTAATATTTTTTAAGCAGGTTAAACGACGGTTACTAATGGCACCATGCAGTACTTCATCATGTAGCTATCGTTTGTATGAAGTAAAAGAAGCAAGATACTCTAAATATTCTGAAAGCAGCACTGTAAAGAGAATAATCTAATTTAGCAGTATTTCACAATAAAGTAAAAAATAGGGGGCGGGGGCGAACGTTTTAATTTGAGTGCTTGAACTTCGTTAAGCAACGGCTTAGTTCTACTCAGAATAGTCAATTTATAGAGCCCGCAGTTCCAATCAAATTAGTTTTTTTCATACTATCAACGAAGTTCCATTTTCTCTGTTAGATAGAGTGAGAGAGAGAGAGAGTTCAGAGAGAGATCAGAGTTTTATCTAAATCGGTTAAGTAATGGCTAAGGTATATTTAAATTGGCGATTTTTCAGAAGCATGTTCATAAATTCGCCAATTTTCACATGCCCGCAACGATTATGAAATAACTTAGTTCTATTGTGGAACGCCTCTTGACCGAAAGAGCTTTAAACGAATTTTCCGAAATCATGATCAAGTGCAGAGTCGCTTACTGATTTCTCGCTCCCTGTCTCATTTTTATTATCAAAATCAATCACTTCCAATAAAATAGTTTGGCGATAATTAGGACTCATTCCAATTGATGCATGACACTCGATAAAATAATTTCCGATCCCTTTGGCACAAACATAAAATTTTACTTTATCTAAATAGTAGATCGATAAATTACTGAAAAAACGTTAACTAGTTTTCGAATAACACGGTTCCTGAGTGCATGTTCGAATCACTATAATGTCTCCGAACTCGTGGTCCAATTCTACCTTGCAAAAAAATTTGGGGGTAAGCGTAACAACACCTTCAGCGCTGTACCAAAAACCTAAGCACCTTGTCATTTTATTACCAAAATGTAAGGAGACTCGCAAACCTCCCCATTTCCCTTTGATGTTTTTGTTTTAACGGACACTAATTTAAATGTCAACTTTCATAGCAATGGGTACTTCGCAGCTGATTAATAACTGGTAATGTTAACACTGCCGTATTGGATCCAAATGGAGATTCCTCATTGCAGTTCGTACTAACTTCAACTGTTCTGAATTGTCCATTCCTAGAAATAACGCGTTGTCCGATTCAGACTAACCAGCTAATCGTTGATGCTGTTGGCCTTTTCTTAGATTATATGAAAATCCAAGATGAACTTCTGGTACTAGGAAACTTCAATCTTCTCGGAGAATAGCATACATTATGTATCCTCTAACTCAACTACATCCAACCAAGTTTTATTACGGAAAATATGTTAAACTCCCGTTTATTCCAAATAAGTAATATCAAGAACAGCTTGAACAGGCAAGTCGATCTGGTTCCTTCATCTGATGCTTATAGTGCAGTTATAACTGCACAGAAATATTGGGCAGTTTCAAGGTTGGCTTTATGAAACTCAACGATCTACTGGACACTATTGAGTTGAATACCCTCTTAAACAGTAGTATTGACGTTGAGATACTAACAAACGCTTTTATTTTGCAATTTTTGAATGTTTTGCGAAAGTAGTAATGGTATAGTAGCGAACACCGTGGTTTTAAAAACTCGGTTTAAAAATGATCTTATTACTCGATGCCCTACAATTCATCAGCAGATTGCTTATCAAACTTTCAAATGAGTATATAAGCCTCATGCAAGCCCTTCTCAGTACGAAACTCTGTATTGAGAGTTTGTTAATCTTAAAAAGAAATGAGTATCCATCAAATTTAAAATATGTGGATCGTTGTTGTTCTAACGACCCAAAAATTATTACGAATAAATTTGCACAATTTGCCGTGTTAAACATCTAATGATTCTACCAGGAAATGTATTTATAACTCTCCTAACGCGAATCAGGAGGAAGTTGTTTTATATATAGGGGTCTATGACGAAGAAAATGTTGGTCATCCACAGGTCTGGCGTGGTTATATTCAGTAGCTCTCACTGTACGGCATTTGTCAATTTCGCGTCGCGAAATGATGTGATTTGATAAACAGGTGCTTTTAAGTTCGACTCGGTGTTTCCGCAGTCTATGGGGTGTGAATTCGCGTCATACTCAAAGAGAAAGTTTTTGATGATGAACTTTACAATAATTGTTGAAGCTCTGGACGATATGGGAAATCTACGACATTCTTTGCAGCCTTATGGTAGAAATGTCTCTAGAAAGCTCGCTGCTAGATTTCCGGAAAATCATTGGTTTATGGGGAAGATATTAAGAGAAAGTTAGCACAAAATTGTTACCCTTAATCTCTCGTCTCTCTTGTTTTAGATTAACTTTCTTATCTTGTTTGAAATTCTAAGAGTCTTTCCATTTTTAGTCTAGCTCTCTATTATTAGACTGTGTCTGAATTGTGTGATAAATAAAAATTCCAAACGCACGCAAATGATCACGGTCGTTAGGTATAACAATTACGTGATAATTGAATCGGATAAAAATTATCGTTGTTTAAATTAAAGGATCTGCACTCAAGGTTTTTTAACTGAAAATGAAATTGAATGGGAGGAAATTTTATAAAAAAGTTATCACAGAATTCGGGCAGCAAAACGAGAAAAATTTCACAAAACGAAAATTTACGTTTGTGTCAACACAACTCTAACAGTCCAGACTTTTTAGTTTTATAGTTCTTTGATCTATTGCATTTTGCCCCATGCAGATTAATCTGAGCTCACGTTATTTTTTATTTGAAATTTGACCGATTCGAAAAGTTAATTGATTTTTTGTCTGATCATTTAAGATTCCCGCTGTTTTGGATGAGGTAGCTTTTTTATGCAGTACATATATGAAGGCGATTTCCATTCCTCGAGAAGCTCCTCCTGGACCCAGATTGTTACGATAAGTTTATGTAGATTAGTTGCAAGAATAGCTACTCCGAGGGATTCCGGTGTCTTTGCATTTTTAATCTACTAATAGCCGATTCGGAATTTTGCTCCTAGCCCAGTAAAGCACTGTCTCGAATAGGGGTCACTTCTTCCCCCCGATTTTATAGAGTTTGGAAGTAAGATTGCTATACTGAGGAGACATCAGCCACGTTTCTTCTCAACTCACCATTTATGTGTTTGAGGGCTGTGGACCTTGGATGGGAGTTACTATTTATATTTCTGGCATTGGCGAAGCAGTCTCTTGAGTTTCCGTTTTCTGTTTGGATGTGGATGTTTGCAACAAGTTAATAATTGCTGATTGGATAGCTATCAACTGCTACTTGGAAATTTTGTAGAGAGTCTTCATTTTGAAATGTATCGATATTCCAGACCAACGATTCCTTTGTTTGACTGTTAAATGTGGATAATAATTTGCACTGTAACGTCAGTTAAGCTGTTGTTGGCCGTTGTTTTACGCAGCTGATGCATGCTGTAAGGGACATTTTGTGATGTTATATCCGCATTCCTACCGTTTTTGGTATTGAGCTGTCCATTATTAATTTGTAATTTTGATATCACGGTGCGTTACTCATAATGATTTTCATGTTAAAATTTTTCGTGAGGAGCCTAAACGTATATATCCGCATGTTGGTTGGACGGAAGTTGGAGATATTTTGCTGAACACGCCGGTGGATTAGAAAGCCTACTCTAAATTCTACTCCTTTCTGAAGACCGCTGCCATGGAGAGTGTAACCATTGGTAGTATTATTGGTCTCATTAAGGCGTTCTATTTTTATAACGTTATCCGTGTACCTTTTCCAAGGTCATTGATGAAATCGATAAATTCACCACCGAGGCTATTACATCTGGGTTGCGTACTGGCGATAGATCTTACAGCACCCAGGTCTACTTGAAACACGTTTATATAGTGAGTCGATTTATGGTGCCAATAACTCGTGGTGGCATGTAGTGTCCATACCAATGACCATACGCAAAATTTCCCCCGCATCGCCTCTGCTACTCCGCTTGGTTCATTTAGATTTACCCAGGGAACTGCGTGAAGAGGCATGAATCTAGGACTTTATGACACATAATCGTAATGAACCGCGACCTCTTCTTGCTTGTCACTTTGTTTAGCGAATTTTGCTGTTATACTGTTCAATAATATTTCGGTTTCAACGGAGAACTTACTACATTATAAACGAGAGAAATTTATAGCTACGTGCGCCTAGCCACCATGAATCAAATTTAACCTACACACACGATGAAATAATGTGACAAGCATAACAAATGTGCTTTATTTAAAAAAACCCTTTTATACTTCAATGTGCTGATAATTTGTTACTGTTCATACGCTTTTGATTTATGAATAATTTTGCTGCAATATTTTATTTTATAATATTAGATTTATTGATATGCCCTCGTACATAAAATGGGTTCGTAATGTAATGAATAATTGATAATATTATCACAATATTTATAATTCGGTTTTCCAATTAGCATATTTTGGAAATCAGGGTTATGCGTTTGTGATGCACCGAAGTTATATGTGAATGTCATGTTAGCGTCACAAACTCCGTTGTTAGGAAAGGAAGATAGGAAATGTAGTTGAGGTCAACTACAAAACAAAACTCGTGGTCATATTAGTTCTGGATAATATCAGACTAATTGCATAATAAATTTTAAGCGGCATTATAATAGCTTGGTTAAGAACAGTTTCGATTCAAAGCGATTTCTCCTGGCACATAGGTAACTATCAAAATCGTCATCAGTTGTTGCGGATGTATCAGAAGAAGTCCGCAGCTGAAACAATTATTCTTTCCACCACTTTCTGAACTCTGTCATGGCTTTGTGGGTATCGACGTGTTTCGCAAGACGCCTTTAGTTGTTATCAATAGAAACGTCAAAATAAACGGTGCGTGCTATCGATGCAGTGGAACTGTGATCAACGTGACAATTCGGCACAGACTTTTTCTCATTTTAGTAAAACGGCCTATTGCCGTCTATAATACAATAAACACCTCTTATTGGTTTTTGGCGCGAAAACGTTTGGCCGTCAGGTGGACTTTGTTACAAAGGAATAGTGTGCGAAGACCGTTTAACATAATTTTGAACATCTGTCGCAACTTTTTTTAATTAATTCTTATTATACTGATTTAATAAAAGATTTGGATCGTTTGATGTTGATATCAAGTTGTATTCACAGTTTCAATATATAGGACCCGCTTGCTTACAAGATTTGAACTGAGCAACAAAAACAAAGAAGAGACCGAATTATTTTCTAAAATATATAAATATTCCGGTGTCTTTATTTAAGACTTTTTAAGGCCTTTCAGTCTCTCGCAAATTTGATTTAAATGATAGTCTAAAATGTGATCTATGAACGTTCAATGGAAAGATCATACCAATTTTCTCGTAATGCTCGTTATTGATAAGTTGAAGCACTCTTTTACTAAAATAATGTCAGAATAACTAACAGATTAGGGATTTCTGCTATAGTGGGTAGTTTGGTCTCGCAGATCTAAATTGATTTAGTATGCATGGTGAGATTTATTATAATAAATGCCAGCCTTTTGTCTCGTAAACTGCGCAAGAAACTACACAACTACTTATAATGAAAATTGTTCAGTGTTGAGAGGGATATTTCGTGGTGATCTTGAATGACCTGGAAACTTATTAGTTTGAGATACTTTGGCGAAAGTTAGTTTTTTTATATTAGAATCAGTGTCACTTTTGAGTGCATTTCAAACAAAATCATTCAATAATTTTTTAATTTTGTCACAGGAAATGACGAGCTTTCATAGCTCGATAATTTTGTTTCGACCAAAACTCGACATCTCTACAATCCAGGTAGTTTGACTATTTCGAACTTTCTAATAAACTTTTTCCATTAATTGGGAGATCCTTGCAAAATATGGTTGAAGTCTGTGTACCTGAAGTGGCAGCTTTCATGGAAGTTTTTCAATTTGTGCAATGATGTTGAAAAATAAACAAATGCCAGCAGCCGGTCTGATTGTGAAGCGGAAATAACGCAATTCCCTACTTGGCTTGAGATTGGCTGTTGGTCTTGGTGCCACAGTTCAGAACAACACAGAAAATGAGCTACCAGCAATAGTTTCAAAGACTTTGCGTTATTTTCGCTCCATAATCAAACTGCAGTTTAAAGATAACTCAGAGTGGTAGGACTGGCGTTTCATAGCACCATTTTGGAAGCTTCTAACTTAAGCTAATTAAGATTATTTTTAAGGGTAGTCTGGAACTCTTTTACATTCCAAATAAATGGACTAAAGTGAATGTAAGATTTAAACCTAACGTGGAGGAAGCGCACTCTTTGTCATCTCTCAAGAACTATTATTTTCATTATTTCAACTAAAATGTTTAGGAAGGGTGATGGAAGCTGTCATTAGAGGTTTGATCAAACCATATGAGCCGTCGAAACTTCAACATTTACTACTCTTCACTCTCGATTTTTATTAGCAGTACTGAGTCTATTGCATCTTTGCCTATCTGGAACTTTGTTCACCGGAAGTGGAAGCTTTAACATTTTTATTTTCTGCGTGTACAACATATATCCAAAAACGATTAAGGACAAAAATATTGTAAATTAATGTGTTGGTAAACAAAATTAGTTCACGTCATAAAGATTTTAAAAATTCAAATAAATTTAAAGTTAAAGCATTGACGTTTTTAATTTTGGGAAATTTGAACGGGAATAATTATCTTTGATTATGGAAGATAGTTTTTATCAAAAATTTGGTAGGTTTAATTTTTTGCTTTAGAAATTAAGTGTGGTGTATTCGACATCTATGTGCATTCGAGATAAAAGTTCGGGTGTGGCCGCAACATAAAAACTCCTTCATTTTTACTTTCTTTTACATAGTAAAATAGAGTAAAATAACCGAAAAATGTTTGCCTCGAAAATCTCTGCGTTGCGTGCGTGCAGACTAAATCTCCACTCTATAGCCCAGACGGTTTTTCTGATCGGAGTGGACCTTCATAAATTGAGCTTTTTCATAAATTGAGAGATCCCAGTGATTTTTGGCCGAAATCGGTCCAAGCGAAATGGAAGATTCCAAAAGAGCTTTCTCGTTTTTCCGAATGAAAATAATATCATTTACACGAGAAATGATTATGAACTAAGAGATTTTAAATTATTTTTGCAAGAATAGCGGTCCAGAACAGTTTTCCAAAATTTAAGCGGAGAGGTCGATTTTTCACAAAAAACTCTTTTTTTTATAATAATCATGAACATTTTTGACCTTGGAGTTTTTTGATAAATTATCTGTGTGTTCTCTACAGCTCAGGTTGATTGATTAGTCGAGGTGAAACTTAATATTTACGCTTTTATACCTTAAATCGGAGGTCATAGTGATGTTTCCAGAAGTGGTGGCTTCCATAGGAACATTTTCGGTTTTTGCAAATGTTTTCAAAAGTATTTGCATTTACGAAAAAACCGTTAAAACATAAAGATTGAAAATTAATTTTCAAAAGCAAATAGTTCAGCGAAATGTGGTGTGCATCTGCTATTAGTGGCAGCTTCCCTAGGCGCTTTTACAATTGTACAATGAAGACCATATTTTTAATAAGGGTTGACCTTGTTGGTTTTCTGAAATTTAAGCTAGAATGATGATTGTTGATTATACAAGAGAATTTTTATCATAAATCCAAAGTCGGGTGCTTGCCGCACAAACTTAAATCCTTATTCGATACATATTGAAATGCAGTTTTGAATTAAATGAATTTATTAGAACCACGGGTTTTAGCGGTATAGACTATAATACGGTATATTTTGGTAGTTTAAACGTCTTTAACTCGATAGAAGAGTCTCCTCTGCCAAGAAGTTCATCACTTTGTTAAACACCTAGTGAAGATTAGTTATCGATAAGCACATTCCTAAGTCAGTTAATTGCTTTTTATTTTATCTTTGCTTTCAACAAAATCAAGATTATTGTTTAGTGACGTTTTGTATTTTCAAATTTGGAAACAATGATTTAGTCGCTATGCCTGTTTGAACATCAGCTTAATTTTATATAAAAATTTTATCCGCTGTTTGCGCGATTTGTAAAAGTTTTATTTTTGTATCGCGGATTACCCACCATAATTTTTTCGATATTATTGTGCACTGCACTTTTGGGGCACCATAATAATATCCCAGATAACAGTCTAAATAAAAATTTTAACCTGTTGATTTTATTTCTTGTCTATGCATCTGTTTCTGATTGGATTTTCCAGTAAAATGCTTAGCATATTTTCATATTTCCGCAGTCGTTTTGTGGCTGTTATACAATTTTATTATAATATTTGTATGTTTTTATGTACGATTTTTAAGTATATCAACAGTTTAACAATTTCTAAAATCATGTCACAGTTTTTGTTTGTCTGCGAGTTGTCAAACTTAACTTTTACGATGTTTGTGTCCAATGAGTTCTTCGCAAACAAAATTTACAGAATAAAAGGCGAACTTACAAAAAAAAAAGTGTTTACAAAATGTAACATAATAAATCTTTGCTCCTCGTAAACTAGGTGGTATTGATTCTGCCGGAAAATAGAAAAACTGTGTTACACATCAGTGATAGCGATAAATCAGTTTTTCTCAATTTGCTAGAAACGTAATGGAGTGGAATGGTGAAAAAAATCAGATACTGTAATAGTTGGATGACCGAAACTTTTGCCGATTTGGACAAAATGGTTATAGTTGACAAACTTTATGGAAAATAGGATGGATTTAAAACGTATTTTTGTTTTATAAGTCGTTGGAATAATAGTACGTATACATATATTATTAGACGATCATATAATGGGTGTTAAAATTTTCACGAGGAAGAAGTTACTACAGGAGGTGATAGGCGGGTCAAATATATACTATACTTTATCTACCACTTTGTTTAAAATGTTTTGTACCTTTAATACAGAGCACGTTACACAATTATGATTGTGACGATTACATTTAGTCTACTTATAGACTTTTGACGAAGTTGTTATCAAGTTGTTAGTGATTAGTATCTATATACGACAGATAATGCAAAAGTGTATGCCCGATTTTTTTGTAACGTTATGGCAAAATCTTGTGCCATATCAGGGACGCCAGCAACAACTTCATATGAACGAGGTAAGGTTACAGGTGTTAGAGCGGTGCCTCGTATACGTTTTTCGTTGATTTAATAACAATCTAACCAATAAGAAACCGTAAAACAGTCATCGGACATTAAACTCGGATTTGTGTCATTGACTTCGGACACCAAATTATATAAACATACACCATCATCAAATCAGATCATTTAAATACAAGCATTACATGTAAGAGCGCTAAATATTTGACTAGTTTATTGTCCTGATCTTATGGAAGATAATATCTTTATATCGAAAGATAATCTTATGCCATTGGTGTTTGAACATAATTTCGGACATGTAGTCGGCGCGGCTGGTGCATACATGGCGTGATCTGGAGGTTTAATTTTCAACCACTCTTCGTACCACGAACACGGTGGCCAGTTAACAGGTCGATTTCTCGATGTTAATCGGTCATCAAATGTTTCTTTCAGTAATATACTAATTAATCGCGCGCTGTATGTGGAATCACATGTCTCCGCTGTCAATACCATCCAATTGAGCTACAAAAAAATTAGGTGTAATATCTCTATGCCAGTCTCCGTTGACTGTAACTTTTTCATCAGCATTATTTTTGAACGCATACGTTCCGATGATTCCTTCGACCCAGAAAGCTCACAATAACGTTAACTTTTAGTGGATGTAGTGGTTTTATAAGTTGAATATTGTAAGTGTTGTAACGGAATTTTATTCAGTTCCGTTATCAACCCAAACATCAAATTTTAACATACGGCATAACCTTCGAGGTGATACCTCAAATTCTACCAAAAGAAATTACCATGCCGTATTTCGCATTGTTATTGGTTGCTTATGTTACTCAGATTACTGTATATATCCATGCAGTAGGTGAATAAACGTAAACCATAATAATATATAATGCAACATTATCAATTTATTTTTGCATCGATATGTCTTGAGGTAAATGGCTTGAAAAAAAACTTTGCTATTGAAAATACCTACAATTGCACCTTTCGATCGATTGATTTTTTGTTGATGTAAATAAATTTTTGCGCGTGCATTGAGTAAGCGAAAATCAATGTCACGTTGTTGTACGTTTTTGCGTTCGTACATTTTGATGAATGTACAATAATTTGTTTTCAATTTTTGGTATAAAATGTACAACGGAAAGAAAGAAAGGGAGAGTTGCGTGCTAGACAGTCAGCCGTGCAGCTGTGTTTAGAAGAGGTAGAGAGTTCAGTTTCTTTTTGGGTAATTTCCTGATATCTAAAATAAAATGCGTTTGTTAACATGTGTAAAATTTAGTGAAATACAATAATAATTTTAAAAAAAAGTATAAATTAATCTGAAATAAATTTAATTAAGAAAATTGGATGTGTTTATTATCTCGTGATACTATACAGTGTTCATTAAGTTACATAAATAAATTGATGTAATCGGGGAATAAATCAAATCAAGTGCCAATAAATGTGAAATATCCAAAAAATTCGTTTTGTGGGAGTGTTGCAAGTTTGATTTATTTTTGACACCAAAGAAAATTTTTGTTCATTAATTTAAAAATTTAAAATAAACGTTAGTGAAATACATACATTGAAAGACTGATCCGGGAGGTAAATTAAAAGTGCGAGTTTTTAGTCTAGTGCTTTGCAGACTAAATTTTCTTTTTTTTGGTAAGTATGATTTTAGTGCAGTAGAGATACTAACCATTCTAATCGTGGCGAGGTTCCTTAGTTGCTTCTAGCAAAGCTGAGTCTTGCTAGAAGCGAGGGCATCGAAAGTAACCCTGCCCATAGGCGGGACACCCTCTTTCTGCTGAGGACCTCCTCCACGCCATTAAACCACTAATCGTTAAGCTTCTCTATTAAAATTTTTTTTTTTTGGTGCGTATTTCTTAGGGTAATTATGTTACCCTAAGAAACCAGAATTAACAACCGTGGGTAAAACATCCGCTTGAGATATGTAGGACCCGCCAGTTTTGGGTCTGAGGACCCCACTTTTCATTTTTTTTTCAACCTTTAGATGGTAAATATTAGGCCATCTTTCTCTTTCTCTTTTGTTATTGTGCGGTAATCTAGGTCCCGCATTTCGTCTAACCCCAAAAACCCACGACCACATCCCCTACAAGACTGAGCTGCGGGAATCAAAGCCGCACATGGGGTTAGTGCATGAAATGGGGACAAATTTCTTTAGCGTTAGGGTATACGGTCGTAAGACGGTAAACTTGTAGCGTTACAGTGGCGCCCAAAACGGGGCCATAATTCGGCCCAAAAATTCTGGTAACAAATACCACAATAAGTCTAAGAAATTCAATTGAGGATCCCCTCACACTCTCGTCTAAATTAATATTCGACATTACTTTTTGGATAATGTTCAAAAATTGTTAAATACTTCTAAATAAAATTTAAATCGGTTTAAAAAACAGTGTGCTTGGTTTTTATCATTGTTAGATGTAAATTTCTATCGATACGAGTATGGCAGCGGCAAGCCTGACCTAATACGTGGTGGGTCATACGCGTACCGACAGAGATTGATGATAGTTGAGTTTCTATGCTAGATCCCCGAATGGATGGTTTATCCGTGGCATGTCCCAACCCGCACTCCGGGGGATAAACCAACATTCGTGGTAGTTATAGGAGTTTAAGAATTCATCTAATGTGGTGGGAAGGCTGGAGCATGCGTTGATAACCGAACTCAAACAATAATCCAGTTGTACGGTTTTCTGTACCGTGTACAACAACCAGTGGTGCAACGGATGTTAGTAAGGGTGAAAAGGGTTTTTCCTTGAAACAATGTGCATCATCTCTTTCCTTGCCGAGTGATAAGACCGGGGGTATTAAGAGCTGCACATTTCTCAGATACTAAAACTACTTTTCCGCATCCTAAAGTAAGTTGCACGACTGTCACTAAATTTTCCTACGGTTTGATTCCACAATGGTTATAAGAAATTATTACGAGTTGTGGCAAATTTTATTATTCAAAATATGGATTTCCAACAAGCAGTGTATAGTTAGGTTATTGCGCAAATTCCACTTTGTCGTTTCATTTAAAATTTATCATCCTCCGGGATGGGGTTGCCAGTCCTCCCATTGCTAGTTGTAGGCGCGTTCAGGGTATAATGTGTTTAGCTGTCCAATCCGGTTTTCTATCAGTGAACGGATATTGATGAGGTTTCGGACATAAGCTAAACACTATTATACCACACACTGTTGAAATCCTTGGTGATAACCGGCGTGTTATCATCCCCAATAGACAGCAATAGCAGCTGTTGTTAGAGGCCTGCAAAGGTCTCATCAACATCAGTTGACTTACATGGTAACGTTTTTGTCACCCATGTAGGTGAGCTCCTCTGCTGAGTTCAGGGTAAGACTGCCAGCTGCAGAAAAGGGGACAACAAACTTGCCATGGTCTATTGGGTACCATAAATGTCATCTGTTTCCAAGTTCACCATAGCAGCGAGGATCACCTTGTATGTCAGGTTAAGACTACCGCTGCATCAAAGGGAACAAGGAAATAATTTCATCAAAATTTCAATTTCAATGCCTTTATCTTATCCTTATTTTTATCCAAGTTGGCGGAATCTATTCATTGAAGGGGGATATTACCCATGGTTGTTATTGATTTCATTTGAATTTTAAATTAATGTTTTTGATCAGTTTAGTTTAGTTTAGTTTTCTTTAGTGGAAGGTTTTGTTTTGAAAAATGAAGGTAGAACATCTAGACAGTGACGAGTTCTTAATCGAATGTGAATGTCGAAAGATCCCCGTCGTGTCTTACCATAAAGCGGCTCTCGCTTTGAAAAGAGAATTGGTGGAAGAACAGGTGAACCTTAAGGGGAATAATCTTGTTGTACATGAAACTGCAGTCAGATCTCCTAAACAAGAAATAGTGACATGTTTTCACAAGCTGGAAGGTGTCAAACATTTGTTCCGCCAAATAACGAATGGAGTTATTACGGCGGATGAGCAATTGCCAGTGGTGTCAACAAAGTTGCTACACATTCAAGGTAGATTAGATCGTATCCGGCTTACACTCCCTTTACAAGAGGTAATCAATGAGATGATCTTGGCTGTAAGGGATCTGTGGGAATTACTAGCATTTATAAAAGTAACCGATAAGTTACAAGTAGCTGCAAGACGCTTATATTATTTGAAAATCATCTCAGATGAATCTAGGGCGAAATTAGATTTGGAGAAAATTGCACATAGCCAAAACTCATTACACTCGAACCCTTCGCGAAGGAATTATTTTAAAGATGAACGAACACGTAAGCAAAATGCACGGATAGTTCAAAAATTAGATCAAAACCAACGTGTGTGCAAAAATTTGAGGGCAGAGGCATTTTACGAACAACCGTCTATGCGCAAGACGGAAGTGGACGTTGAATCGTCGTCAGCCGAAAGAATTGGTCGATTAACTCAACATAAAGTAAGTAGAGAATCATCACCTAAAGCAGCACAAATAACATGTTCATCGGCAATAGAACAATGTACATCACGCACTTCCAAAAATGAAACCCTAGCTAACTTTGAAGGGGAATTTTCCAAAAGGTTTTCTTTGGAATATTTTAAAGATAAAAAGAACGGTCGAGTTAGAGATAAAAGGTTAATAATCAGAGGTAAATGTAAACTACAGATAGGAAATACCATCAAATCGATCGAAATCATTTCAAGTCCACCAGCTAAGGTAATTAAATTATCGACGACTTTCCTTTCTGATTTAATCAAGGTTACTTCGTCAATGACTTACCATTTTTACATAAATCCTTTGAATTCAGTACTAACAACAAAATATCTTAGATGTTTACCACCAAACATTCTAATGTTAGAATCAAGGCCAGGTGCAATTAAAGTGGGTTCAATTTCCACAACCAAGGACCGTCAATTAATTTGGCAAAAATTTAATAAATCTAATTCACATTCCTACAACAAACATAGTGATAAAGAAGTGTTCCCGGTAGTTCAAGCTGATTCGTTAAGAAGCAGGGCTAATTTTAGAGTAATGAAAAACATCCAAAAAAGGTTAAAGTTAATGGCCAATAACGTTATAACCGCCGCAGTATTACAATCGACTCCGAACTTTCGAAATCGGAAGTGGCATTGTGAGACTGAGCACGGCATTAGGGCGTTATTGGACTATGTGAAACTTACGTCCGTTTACGAAGTGTATTACAACTGGAAATCGCTAGTGAAAACTTTATATCGAAATTGGAAGCGCCGCCGTAGAAAACAGACGCATACGCCATCCACTTTCCCATTAGACCATCTATGTATAATTGGGCATTTACATAGGTGATGTAACGGTAAAGTGAAGATCGGTATTCCCCGCGCGGTTAGAGGATACCGGTATTAGTTTAAGAGAATTGAGTTAAATGAGAGAATGAGGCTGACTCAATTTAGTTACTACAGTTGTTCTTCTGTGGAAGTAAAATTGATTTGGCGCCCTCCTCTCATGATAGTTAGAGTAGTAGCTAAGTTAATATATTTTACACAAATTTTATATAAATCGATATAAACTAACTTAAGATTAAGGAAAGGATGAGGTTGACCCAATCACATTCCATGCACATGGTTCAGCAAAGTGGGATTGGGTTAGCGCCATTCATCAGCACAACGGTCTTATGCTTGTTATCTCATGTCTAGAAATGGGTATTTTCAACTGGTGTTTGAGGCTAACGACGATACTGGTGGCAGCAGCGAGTCTGAGCAATCAGGGTTTGCAGTTCCAAGAGTTTCAGACTGAGCCGGGTATATACTTTGCTGAGGAAGGTAGGGCCAAACTGTCCACCAAAATTTGTACCATAGTGGGGTACTATAACTTATCAAGCTACTGGAGGGAGTGGGAGCACATGAGGCTAACACAAGAACATCTCCGAGCGACATGTGCAGAAAACGCCAATGCGACCGGGTACGTTAGACATTGCGAGGCGTTGTTAAGTCCGATAGCTTACTTGATGGACCAAATCGAGGATAGTAATAGGCTTCTCCAAGCACGCCACGGACAGAAAAAGAGGGCTCCATTGGATTTCCTCGGAGATTTAGCAGGGGACATAATCGGAGTGTTGGGCCAACGGGATGCTCAGAGGTATCAGGAGCAAATCAAACACCTGAATACCGGTGTACTAAAAACACAAACCATGCTCCAACAGCAAATGCATGTATTAGATTTGACCGGAAACATTATCCGTCATGAGGCAATGGAAAAGCATTATCGGGTAATCCAGGAGGAAATCGAGTCTGTGATGGTGCATGAAGAGTATATGGACGTGTTATTCCAGATATCTGCGGCCATTTGGATGTATAAGGATGTCCAAGGAGACCCGATAGATATACTCTCGGATGTACATCATGGGAGAGCAAGTGTGCGATTGTTACCTCCTTCGCAGTTTGCAAAACAACTATGGGAGATAAGTAAGCAGATCCCCACGAACCTGCAAGTTCCCAGTTCAAGAGCACACTGGATCACGGTAATTTGCCAAGCAGGAGGACCAACGTACAAGATAGAAAGTCAAGAAGAGCATTGTGAAATGGCGTTGCTCTCACATGCCAATGAGCAACCGAGCCGATGCCCCATACGAACAGCACTACCTTCGATTTACATTCACCCATTAAAGGATAACCGGTGGATCATGGTACTACCCCGCGAAGTAGTCTTTGATCTGGAATGCCAGGAACAACCTCAGGCAGTGGCTATGAACGGGAGCGGAATTCTATCACTAGACCCTGGCTGTAGTTTGAGGGGGGCCTCGGTGGTCATTAAGGCCACGACTACTTACAAAACAGTAATCCGTGCTGATGTTGTTCCAAGATTCAACCTCACGCAGAAAACAGAGAGGCGTACATTAACATTCCCCGCCAATGCGTTAGAGGTCGAGGTGTCCGAACTACAGCAAACCATCCAAGAACTAAAAAGAGAGGAACCGTGGGCCCAGGTCAATTGGCATCACATCGGGAACTATACTGGCACTGGGGCGGTTTTGGTACTAACCTTAATTCTGTTACTCTTGGGATGCAGACTCTGGAATAGACCGTGGAGACAACGGGGACCAATAAGACAACGGCCAACACCACGGGAAGGCGGAAACCAGGCTGAGGGGGCGCAGGGAAACCTGATCTGATAACAAGGATAGGACGTAGGGTTAGACATTTAATGCTTATTGGTAGTAATAATTAGTAGCCCATAGTTATAATTTAGATATTTAGATATAGGTTAGGTGTTTAATTTAGACAGCCCGGCACTGAGACTAGCTCAGGGTGTGGGAGTTCCCCACGTGGGATGTAAGGAAACTGAATTTCTACTCCTGTCCTCCTTTCATTAGGGCATGAGATCCCTTTTCATCTCAGGGTTTGGGTTTTCCCCACGCTGTAACGGAATTTTATTCAGTTCCGTTATCAACCCAAACATCAAATTTTAACATACGGCATAACCTTCGAGGTGATACCTCAAATTCTACCAAAAGAAATTACCATGCCGTATTTCGCATTGTTATTGGTTGCTTATGTTACTCAGATTACTGTATATATCCATGCAGTAGGTGAATAAACGTAAACCATAATAATATATAATGCAACATTATCAATTTATTTTTGCATCGATATGTCTTGAGGTAAATGGCTTGAAAAAAAACTTTGCTATTGAAAATACCTACAATTGCACCTTTCGATCGATTGATTTTTTGTTGATGTAAATAAATTTTTGCGCGTGCATTGAGTAAGCGAAAATCAATGTCACGTTGTTGTACGTTTTTGCGTTCGTACATTTTGATGAATGTACAATAATTTGTTTTCAATTTTTGGTATAAAATGTACAACGGAAAGAAAGAAAGGGAGAGTTGCGTGCTAGACAGTCAGCCGTGCAGCTGTGTTTAGAAGAGGTAGAGAGTTCAGTTTCTTTTTGGGTAATTTCCTGATATCTAAAATAAAATGCGTTTGTTAACATGTGTAAAATTTAGTGAAATACAATAATAATTTTAAAAAAAAGTATAAATTAATCTGAAATAAATTTAATTAAGAAAATTGGATGTGTTTATTATCTCGTGATACTATACAGTGTTCATTAAGTTACATAAATAAATTGATGTAATCGGGGAATAAATCAAATCAAGTGCCAATAAATGTGAAATATCCAAAAAATTCGTTTTGTGGGAGTGTTGCAAGTTTGATTTATTTTTGACACCAAAGAAAATTTTTGTTCATTAATTTAAAAATTTAAAATAAACGTTAGTGAAATACATACATTGAAAGACTGATCCGGGAGGTAAATTAAAAGTGCGAGTTTTTAGTCTAGTGCTTTGCAGACTAAATTTTCTTTTTTTTGGTAAGTATGATTTTAGTGCAGTAGAGATACTAACCATTCTAATCGTGGCGAGGTTCCTTAGTTGCTTCTAGCAAAGCTGAGTCTTGCTAGAAGCGAGGGCATCGAAAGTAACCCTGCCCATAGGCGGGACACCCTCTTTCTGCTGAGGACCTCCTCCACGCCATTAAACCACTAATCGTTAAGCTTCTCTATTAAAATTTTTTTTTTTTGGTGCGTATTTCTTAGGGTAATTATGTTACCCTAAGAAACCAGAATTAACAACCGTGGGTAAAACATCCGCTTGAGATATGTAGGACCCGCCAGTTTTGGGTCTGAGGACCCCACTTTTCATTTTTTTTTCAACCTTTAGATGGTAAATATTAGGCCATCTTTCTCTTTCTCTTTTGTTATTGTGCGGTAATCTAGGTCCCGCATTTCGTCTAACCCCAAAAACCCACGACCACATCCCCTACAAGACTGAGCTGCGGGAATCAAAGCCGCACATGGGGTTAGTGCATGAAATGGGGACAAATTTCTTTAGCGTTAGGGTATACGGTCGTAAGACGGTGAACTTTTAGCGTTACAGTGTGTAAACCAAGATTTTTATACAAGATCCTCCATAAAGAAGTTCGATCAAATCTCAATTGTTGTGCACGATGTCGAATCTATTCATTTGGATTCGCTTCAATACTACGCACTGCAGCTGCCACCGCCTGCTCGGTGCGCGCCATATGGGGTCCCTTAGTTAATCGAATCAACTACCCTAATGGAGGTGAATGTCGACCATAAAATGGACATAGTGTTCTACACTACTTCTTTAGGAACTGAACCATTATTTTCAAGTTAAATTTTAACAATTTGCAAACGTTGCTCTGGAATGAGTCTGCCATGAACTGGCAAACCAAACTAACCAAAATAAACTGTCAACTGTCAAATAGGCTGTCCCCAAAAAAGAGTTGCCAACTTAAAGTTCTGTACCCCGAAACAAAACATCCTGTACAATCAAAAATAATCAGCCGTGCTTTAATTTCAGAAAACCAGCTAGGTCAACCCATGTTAAAAATTTAATCTTTATTGTTATTTTAAACTTTTAATTCTCTGTCGGTTTTTGTAAATGCTGTACTTTTCAACATCATTAAAAACATTAAAAAGCTCTGGCCACTTTCGGTACACAAATTTCCACCACCAAAACAGCTTTAATATGAAACTTCATCCCACATAAACAATCCTTTTGTACTGCAGAGGTGTCGAATTTTGTTGAATGAAAGTTTTATTTTTAAATTTGAACTAATTTTGTCTGAACATTTTTGTTTGCAATAGTTTTTCGTAAATAATTTCAAATTAATTACACAAAACGAAAAACCTCTAGTTTCCATACAGCCACTTGAAAAATTTATGGAAGAAGTTTAAACATGAAGTATCACCGTGATTACTAAATCCGTCTGGGCTAAACAGACGTCGCATTTTTGTTGAAAAACAGTTTTAAGTAAAAAATCGTAATTTCCACTTGAATTTTGAGTGGAACAGATGTGGCCTGGTATTGTTGCAAATTTAATTTAGAATCGCTAAGCTTATTGAAGTTTTTCTCATAAAGGATATATTTTTAAAAACATTTGCTAAAATAAAAATGCTTTAATGGAAGCTTTTAGTTCTGGTGGAGCGGTTTTGGATAAAAATCATGTTTCCCAATTGATCAAAAAAGCTTATGTATTAAATTTCACCTGGATCATACATGCCCCTGGGCTGTAGAGAAGACATAGATCTTTCTGCACTGATAAATTTTCGAAAACCACTTTTTCGGACTTCGGCGATTTAATATTTAATTTTTTATTTCAGAACATCAATTAGAACAAACCATTGTTGGTTGAAAATCTAATCTTTACATATATTTAAATCTTTTAACTCTTTGTCGTTTTTTCTAAATACTAAACTGTTTAACATCATATCTGTTTAAAACTCAAAAAGCTCCCATTGAAGCTGCCACTTCCGGAATACGGCTTTCCACCAAATTTAAAAGGTTAAATATGAAGTTTGATTTCGAAAGTTAATCAGTGTGGACTGTAACGAATGTGGTGAAATAAAATCCTTTTTATCAGAACTGTACGCCTAATTTGGTCTAAAATGAATGGCATGGGAGAAGAATTCCCGGAACGCAATAGTTTTGAATAAATGTGTTTGTTTAGTAAATTGTTTAGTAAGTTTGTTATATAAAACGTCACGTAAACAATAAATTCATTTTCTTCAAAACTTAGCGTTTTGCTTTTGTCAAATTCCCCATCTCAATACCATGGGGAAATGTCACAAAACAGGAGTAGCCGCACCAAATATTTGAACCGGTTCCATCCGGTTCGATAAATTTTGATGCTTATGATTACAGAAAACACACACATACTTGTATAACAAATGCCCACATTCAAAATTGTCTATTATACTTCTTGTTCGTATACAAAAACTTGTGGTCTCGTCTTTAAATTTTCACTCGAAATAGAGGTACTGGTCATTTTTGGTAAAATTTAAAAAAATTATTTGAAATAAATTTTGTTCGAAATTCAATTTACAATCATTTTGTTTTCAACAGTTTTTTCGTAAATGTAATATATTTTTCAAAATATTCACAGACAAGGATTGGCCTGTATATAGAGGAGGAATTTTTGCTGAAAAACAGGTTTTTTTGTCAAACAACGCCATTCGCTTAAATTTGGGAAAACTGGTCTGGACCGGTATTGTTGCAAAATTAATTTAGAGTCTTTTAGTTCATAATCGCTTCTCTCGTAAATGATACGCTTCTCAAAATACATGCAAAAATCAGAAGAGCTCCTATTGAAGCTGTCACTTCCTGTCATTTCCGGTTGTTAAACGAAAACGGGGTTACATTTTTCTTGAAATTTTTTTTGTCAAAAATCGTTTCCTCTTAAACTTGGAAAACTGGCCAGAGCCCATATTGTTTCAAAATTAATTTAGAATCTTTAAATTCACAGTCGCTTCCCTTATAAATGATATACAATATTTGTGTACCACAAACAACATCCTAAGGAAGCTGTCACTTCCGGTGGCCCGATTTCGGCCAAAATTGGCTAAAATTTCCCAATTGGTGGAAAAAGATTTCATCCCAATAAATCAATCCGTCTGGGTAGTATAGATCCGAATTTTTGTTGCGGTTCTTGAGGTTGATGGCGGTTATCTTTTTTTTGGATAGCTGTTAAATCTTTCACAATTGTTGGCTTTGACTATATCTTAAAATCATTCTGAAGTGAAAGCGGTTATTGGAGGCAACTTGCGGTAGTGTTTAAAGACCACCTTTAATTTTTGTGGTTTTTATTGCAATATTTGGTTGGTTGGTTTGGGGTTTGAGCCTCATTTATGAAATATTACACGAAACACTCCATCCGTCGTTAACCGTATTATCTGATGGATTAGTGGGTCACATTGATGGTTTGCATTCACAACCCAACTCATGATGTAATTGGATGACTTTTTGCTAGTGTTTGGAATGGCCGTGGAATTTAAACCTTCTAAACCATTTGTAATGAGTTAAGGACTTTTCAACCTTATGCAACTTAAATGAACCAAGTAATCTGGGTTAGTAATCTGCAGACTGTCTTTTCAATAGGGTTTGTCAACCGAAGATCACCAAAATGGGTAAATATGTATTTGATCGGTGTGAGGTTTTCAACATTTATCAAAAGCGTAGCTACACAAATTAACAAAAAGTGTAGAATTACATAAACAAAATTAGGGCAGGGTTGAATTTATTATTGATTCCACTAAATCTAATTAAATTTAATCCGCGGTACATCAATGTAAAAAGTGTAAACCGGGTCTTGTGGATGTTTAAGGACCATTAACACTTAATTCTAGAGACAGCAGCACAAATCAGATGAAAGATAACATTTCGGGGACATTTTCGAGAATTTTTAGTGATAAGCGAAGGTTGTAGTGATGTGCCACACATCACTAAAATTATGGAGAGTGTCGCCGAAATGCCAGTACACTCAAGTTTGTGGTGTCATTTCTAAAATTAAGTGTTAATGGCCCTTAAACATCTACAATACCCGGTTTACCCTTTTTATATTATTATTTTTATTTACACTAAACAAAAAAAAATCCCCGAAGCTCGCAGTGATATGCCGCGGATTAGATTAGATTTGATTTAGTGAAAATTATAATAAATTCAAACCTGCCATAATTTTTTTATGTAATTCTACACTTTTTGTTAAATTGTATATCTAGACAGTGTACGAGTACCTAGTTAGAGTTTTCATTTGGGAATTCTGGCGGTCACATTCTTATCTTAACTTGGTTGATGATCAACACTCTTCCTCCGGATATTTAAAGATTTGGCTTACATATGGCACTACTTTTTACTGAATTCACCCAAAGCGAATAAATTGCTTAATCAATTACTTAATCAAAGATGAAAGTAGATCATCTTTAAAGAGGTTTCGCTAACTGTTGATTTATTGTGTTATTTTCATTCAATGCTCGGTAGGTGCAGCTTTAAAGTTTACGTTTTTATTTTTTGACCTAATACTAGAATTCTTTGAGGACAAATTTAAATTTATCAAAGATAATACTTTTAGATTAGTTGCTCCCAACTTGTCTAGTACCACCGTAGTATATTTGTAAATGTTACTCAATAGTTGATGGAGCCACTATAAAACACCGTTCAAATAGACAAAGGCGTTTTCGTGTAATTCATAGGTATGAATTTATGCCTAAGTCTTCACACGGGATTGGTGCAATTTTGAATTCGAAAGGGATCATTGTGACATAATGTATTGGTCATCCAGACACGGTAAATCATTCATTATTCACATTATTTTGCCGCGTAGCTGTAGAACCAATAGTATTTGACTGTAAGAATTTTCATTTATTCCAAATATAATAATATTCTGTTTTTTGTCATTTAGTGATGACTGAGTTCCAAACCAAATGGAAATGTAATTTTTACAATAACCATTTATTGTAGTTGTAATTCAGTTCACATGTGCTGAGCAGAACCTGAAACTCCAACATTTTGGTATTCAAAAAGCAGCCTGAAATTTTGATTCAAAAACACTCTCTCACTATCATCGATATAACTCGATATAACTCCTGATAGTTCCAGCTTTTTTAGTCGTTCAAAATAAATTTTACATTTTCTTATCACTTATACTCTAAGTGCTAACTAAGAACTAAGCACTTCTCGTTTACTATTTATGGTTCTGTTCAAAAATATGAATCTTTGAGACATAAATAGAGAGGTGGCAGCATGTTATGACCTTGAAAATCCGCAACAGTTATTTCAAAAAATTTCGTTTAAACATATACAAACCTCAATTATACACGTTAAAGCCTAATCATTATTTCCATGTAGTAAACGCACAAATAATATAAATACAAAAAATTACATGCAGGAAGTAAACCCTACACGTTAGCCATTTAAAATATTTTACAAATAATTTTAGCCGCAAATTTGATTACACTAAATATTTACTAACCTCATTACATGCAGGAAGTAAGTAACACGGTATATTAAGCTCCATTGTTTACCATTATAATTTATTTACCTTGCCAGCCGGCAACGGTAGTCGAACAAGAAACAAACAATATTTCACCAAAGAGTAATTTTCCATCTTGTACGGGATGAAAAATTATGCAATCGCATAATGGAGGTGCTAGTACAGAAAATGTTACGCTAATTTTTACAAAAAGCAAGTCGTTCGAAATGATTTTGTTTTAACCAAATTCGGATGACGATGGGATATGTTTTTTTTTATTATTTTTCCAGCATCAGTAATGGGATTAAATTTTTCCTTTGTTTTATTTTTGTGGAAAGAATTTTATAAAACTTTGTTTTCGTGCTTTAGCAATAGGAAGCTTATCCCTCCAGATGAATAATGTTTTTTCGTTGTCTTGTTCAATTCTTCTTTATTATGAAAATGAAGTTTTCATTTCTTTACTTTTTTGGTTTTTGAATGTGTTTGTTGGTCAGTCGCGTTATATAACGTGTTCAGAACGTTTTATTGTTTATACACTTGGCTGTATTGTGTTCCGATATTTGGAAATATATATACGACTATTTGTTAATTTTTCATACCACTTTTAGACATTTTCGATTTTCAGATCGATTATAAAAAGCTACCCGTAAACCGGAGGGATTACGCCAAAAAAATGCTTAAACAATATACACCAAATTTACTTTTTTCCAATTTTGTTTGCTCGCTATTGTTTTCTTATGCGGTTTTAAGATAGAAATATTCCTATTTTTATATAAACGGATTATACATTTATAAAGCTAGAGCTCTAAACGTTTAACGATTTTTAAATTGGTAGTACGTGTTGGGGCTCGAAAAATAATTTTGCAAATATTCCTAAATTACAATTTCAGTGGGAAAACACCTAATGTTTATCTTAATCTTACATTCGGTATGGATATAGAAAATATAAAAGTATATTTTATCACCAATCGTGGATTTCGTTGGGGGACTTTTTACCGTACACAAATAAATAAAATATTTAACTCAATTTACAATTTTATCAAGCAAACGAAATTTCTTCACGTACATCCTGGCTGGTTGGAAAGAAAATGATACTGGTAAAAAAAATTTTCATATGCGAACATAGATTTGGCTGTAAAGTCCTATTGAATACAGTTTCTGCTATTATTGTTTAGCATTTACGATATCAGAATTGATTTTCTGTCTGCCAATTTGCGCCAAGTTGGCGTAGTATAGTTTTTGTAGACAGCTCTCAATTATCACAAAGGATTCCAGAGTTCCAACTTAACATTTAGACAAAACATCCGGTTAGAAATACATATACTGCTGCTATCTAACGTGCCATTAAGCCAACAGTGCTCAGCAGTTAACGGGCAGCCTACCCAAACCAAGAAATCAAACTAGTTGACCATTTTTGAACATTGGTTTTGGCAATGCTGGTCCAATCAACAAACGAATATCGAAGGGCAGAGGTAACAAGTAATGCTTAAGTGTATTTGTTTGTTTTGCTGAGTTTTTACGTTTTTCATATATTTTTGTTAGTTAGACAAATGTTTATGTAATTTACGTTATTAACAATAAAATATGAAAAACGTTTTTTACATTGTAAATGGCCAACCGTGCCGAACAAGACCGATTTTAAGTTTTTTACAATCTGTTACTTCATAACACTTTTTCTCGTAAATGAGTATATCAAAATATTCGGAAATAACAAAAAAGCTCCTACTCTGGAGGAGCATCCACCCCGATGAGACAAACCGTTCACGCTGTAGAGTTAATGCGGGCATTTAGTCTGCTTGCAACCCACTCACGCATCCACACATGAACAGATGCACACAGAAAAGTTTTTAACAGTACTTTTTTGACTTCGGCGATATAGCGAATGGTAAATCTCGAGATCAAAATTTATCACTAGTACTATACTGTATTTTACTATGTAAATGAAAGTAATATTTTATTTATTTTTCCATCTATTGGATAATATAGTTTATATAAGGAAATGATTTTTTTTGTTCAACGGAAAATAATTGGAAAACAAATTGTCTGAATAGAACCAGAAACGACAATACAAACTGACTTGATACAGTTTGTAGTGAAAATGCATCCAATTGTTAAGTTGCATGACAGTTTGGCACTTGAGAGGAAATTGCTTTTTGACAAATAACTGTTTAAAATAAATATGAAATTTAAATAAAAACGTCGTGCATATTTTATACAGTGGATTAAAATTATCGAGCTGTATAACATAAACTGATAATTTTCCCATTTTCTTAAAATCTTAAAATGGTTTATTATACATTTTCAATATAAACATATCCTTGACATGAGTTGATTTCTATATATCTCAAGCACACATATTTAGACTCTAGAATCATTAAAAAAAAATATTCATGTTATCGATAAATCATTTCGGTATAACAGCAAATCACTCAGACCTTCTTATAAGAAAAATAAAATATTTTATTAGATTGGGATTTATATTTCGAAATTGCCTTTTTATTCTAAAACGAAGAAAATCTTCCATTTCTTTGAATTGGTTTCGACTTAAAGAATAACAAAAAATGGACTCGAATCCACAATGAAACACATCGAATGTGTTGTTGTTCGTAGTTTTATAGTCCGGATATAGATTTAGATTTTGATAAAGGTATGCTGTATAAAAAAGGTATTTGTATGTGTGTATACAATACCATATTTGCTACATGTAACACACAAACCATATGTTGTATATGCCATTATGATAAATAGTTTTAATTTCTCATCTTTTTTTAAATTACACCACGTCATTTGTTAAATCCAAATAAATTGTTCATGGGGAAACTTACTTTCCGGTGTTTTGCCTAAAAGGAGATTAATGAGATTGGGCTTTTGTTATCGCAGGTTTGGGGTTGGCATAATCGTAAATGTATAATTAGCATGCAGGCGCTTTGATTTCTATAGTTTTTGAAAATTCAGAAATATTTAGTTTTTTCATGCACGAAGAGAAAATAAATGAAAAATAATTCGCTTCTTTGTCTTTTGTCTACTGGTCTATTACGTAATATAAATTTCAATGTTGTATAAGATGTTGGTTAAGTTAATTATAAATTACTGCAAGGAACAAAACATAAATTTCAATTGTAACTATGTACTAGAAATAGAAGAATAATACTAATTTGTTTATTACTACAACCACTATAATTATTTTTACGAGCATCTTAAATATTTATTTCAGGTTAGATTAACCAAATACTTAAATTTACGGTTCAGTATTTATCAGCTTCTATAGTAAAAGGAAAACTAGTATATTTAACACTTGTGTCACTTTAAGCTGTAATTCATTTCCATGTACGTGTTTTCTTTATGTGTTCTATGGATAATTTCATTTGGACTTTAGAATCACGAACTCAAAGTAAACAAACAAGAATTGATAGTTTGGCGATCCTTCTTTTGACATATTACTTCGCTGTCCATAAGCTGTTCCAACAAATGTTCCAAACGAATTATGTTAAAACACTTTAATGTCATAATACGCCCAGATGTTTGACGAATACGATCTGGCAATCGTTATCTGAAAAAGAATCGGTATAGACAGTGCGGCGATATACATCTACATAGTCGAGGCCAGTAAGCTGGTTTTGGATAGATTAACGGACAAACTAGTGTCATGAAGAGCGCGCTGCAATAAATCAGGTGTACAAAGTATTTATCTGAAACTGTGATAACTAGGTGATTAGCATAGCTCTGAGTACTATAACTATAGATTGCTGTAGTTAATGAGTAAATCATCAATCACCAAGAGGCACAAGGTAGATGACAAAATTTCACCTTCGGGACAGCCCGACACCAGCACAATCATGCATTTATCCGAATTTAAAATTGATTATGTAACCTTAGAAATAATGCGATCAAATCCATCAATGGGATGTACTGAGTAAGCTGACATTCAGGGGAAAGGATGTTTTCATCTCATAATTTGTTTTATTTTCTTCTCACGAGGGAGATCGCATATATCGCATATATCATGAACACACGCATAATATCCAACATCGAACTATTAAATTGTTCTATATTGGAAAGTATTCATCGGAATGATTTCATGTTACGGGTTGGTAGTCTAAAAATCGAACTGCACCTGTTCGTTCAGCTCATAAATCAATACACAATATTCGACATTCATAATAAATTTTTGCTACTTTAAACAAATTTTCCATTAGAACTGAATACATTTTGCATGTTCTTCGTTCTGTTGTACCTCAAAAATCTACTTGCTTATTTATACAGAAAGTTCCGAGACAACTTTTACAACGTTTGATTTTTTTATGTAGATACCAAAACTCGTTCTTATCTCTAAGGCACTTTTTTGTATTATGGTAAACCGCAGCAAGATTAGTTGTTGTAAGAAAGCATTGGATCATTATTGTTAGAGAGTGATGGTGTTCTGAGAATAAGAGGATGTGGTCCGCTCTTATGTTGTTGTGCGAAAGGTGTTTATGGTTCGAGGAGTCAAATAATATTTAGTTTTTATTTATGAATTACACCAATCTATCAAAAAGACCTTTGTGTTTTGCTTTGTTTCGACTTTTTTTACTCCCTTGATAACTAAACACGAACATTATACTCGCTTTGTACGCAACTTTTTTCTCTAACATTTCTCACGGTCTAGCTCAGACAAAGCCCTGAATAAGCCAACATAGTGTAAAATTTGTGTGATTAGTCATTGACCGATATCTAACGAGATAATTGAAGTATCTGAACATTGTAACTATCTCAGCGAGTTATGAAAGAAAATGCTGGGGATTCAAAATATTTGCTATAAGATCAGCAATTAACTCTAATTTTAAGAAACTAAACTAAACTTAAACTCTACTAATTTTGCTTGAGGGTTTTTTTGCGAATAAATACGATAATTTTCCGACACGTGAGCAGGGCATTCAGCACAAATTTAGTCTACACGGTTCTAGGGATTGTCCCTGTGCTTTGTTGAAGGTAATAAGGGATTGGTATTTCGGAGTAGAATGATAGGCCAACTTTCAATGTAAAATCATGCGGATGCATGCCTGGCAAATTAAGGGGATTCAAAAACTCAGTTGAACAATTGACAATTCGTCTTGATTTAATACGGTATCGATTGCCATTTTCCCATTCTCAATATCCAACAATTATTTTACGAGACGTTCACCGGATGCATCATATTGTAGCTGTGCACGAATATTGGTCCTAAAAGTAAATTTGTTTACTTGTGTCCTTAAAACTGATGGTTTGAATCGTGGTATAAACTGGTAGAGTTTATCGAAAATCGCACAATAATATAAGTGTGCCACCGCAGAGTTGTTCCTTTCCTCGCAAATTTTTTAGTATACGATGAAGCGTTTCCTTTGCTTTTTTGTGCGCTATAGTACCACATAAAGAGTTAATATGATCAGAGTACTTTACCCGTTTGACCATTACCAAAAGAGTTGCTTCAATTCCGGGTGATGCGATTGCCATAGTGCAGTATTTTTTCATTGTACTGTTGTCAAAATAAGTGAAAGAGCAACGTTTTGCCTATGCACCCGGGTGCATCTAAGAAATAAATTCAGGAGGTTTTCTTCAATTGCATGCATAATTCTGGCATACGTTATGCGTTTTTTGAACCAATTTCGAAAAGATCCGAAATCGGCCGTAATCAATTTTGTGTAGCCATTCCCAGTTATCTTAATGCTTTGTTAACGATTGCCAAAAATATGTTCTGAATCGAAACCAATGCAATGAATCTCTGAATTTTGATTCATTGCACACATCGCATATATAAGATGACTTCACTCATGTTGTCTTCGTATTTTTTCAAATGATCTTTTGAATTAGATGGAAGCACGTTGTCAATATGACTGCAAATGACGTGCGTATTTGCCGCGGATGAGCATTATTCGATGCGTGAACGAGTGAAGTGCCCAAATGTACACCGTTTTCAAGAAAATTTAATTTCTGACAAGGATGTCGGTTTACGTACGAATAGACAGCATAACGGGGCGTCCGAATATAAATTGATATATCGTTCAACTGCTTTACCTTGTTTGTGAAGTTAATAATTTTTATCTCGTGCATTTCACCTGTTGTTGGGGATGCTGAGAATGCTCTTGTACGTGCATTTTTTATGTGAGGTAAACGTGCTATCCATTTTCAAGGTATACTGCCAAATGAACAATATTGAATGTCGTTCGTCGATTTGAAATGATAAAATGCACCATACTGTTTCACTATTACTA
The DNA here is from genome assembly GCA_963691935.1 of Nephrotoma guestfalica. Lineage (NCBI taxonomy): Eukaryota > Metazoa > Arthropoda > Insecta > Diptera > Tipulidae > Nephrotoma > Nephrotoma guestfalica. The sequence goes on from OY829915.1 coordinate 11,741,281, forward strand.
ATGTATGTCGGTCAGTTGATATTGATCCAATCCGCCATGTAGTACTTGCTCGACTTCACCGAATTGCAATACTCGACATTGATCTGTGTTTTGTAAGCTTTCGATAGTAACGGTGAATACGGTACAACCCATCGATTATTGACTTTAACATCATTGTTTCGTTGAATCGCATCACTTGAGCATTTGCAGCCATCTTCAGTTGATTGTTGCCGATAAAGTGGTTATACGTCATTGCCAGTGATAGTCTCGGCATATACACCATTAGTCATGTTTTTGACACAACCAAATATGATGACATCAGCAATTTTTGCTGAAATGATTTAGTCAATTCGATCTGATGGGCTTTTTCGATCAACCTGATCAAAATATGTGTATGTCATTGCATCTTCTGCGTATTCATACATGTGCCGTGGACTCCTTGTAAATGGTGTAAACGACTGTACTGTTTCGATCGGAGCTTACTTTGAGTTAATCGAATAAAGAGATGTCGCATATATCAGTTTCGTGGTTTTCACGAAGCATTCATCGGCATGAATAGTAATAAATGTCACTTAGTTTTTTATTGATTTCCTCATTTGCTTGTGGATTTTTCAATTTGATGTTTGAAATGATATCCATCTGCTCCAACCCGCCATATGGACGATGAGACTCGCTGAACGCCATCATAAGATGAAAAATTATATCACGCGAGTTAAATTCTTCGCCAATAGTTGGTGCATTATCTGTGTTTCGTGTTGGCCGACAGGTAGTTTATCTGCTCTAACCACAACCGTTTAGTCAGCAGCTGGCATCGATAACGAAGGTCGACAACATCGATCGATTTGTTCATTAGAGTTTCGCATGGAATGAATTTGACGAAATTTGTGGTTTGCGGTCGACAGCCGTGGTCTTGTATTTTGAATGTTTGCATGCAATTCTCGCGCATGATGTTAGTTGCACCAACAATGTCATTTGAAACTTGATTGGTAAACTGGCGTATGTTTATCAAAAATGTTTCGATTCGCTTGTATCACCTGATACCAACGATGATAATTGTTAGTGTGGTGAACGTAATTCTGACAATTTCACATTTTCCACCCGCGTAGCACGTTCTTGTTTTTTCAATCTTAAATTTGAGAGCACTGCAATATACGCATAATTTATATATTTTTTCACTAGTTACACTTGGAAGAAGACTGCAATCATAATTAGTATCGTAATGTAATGCACAAAGATTTAAGTAAGCGTACAGTTTTGATCTGGATCGAACAATGCGAGCTCGAATGGTTCCCAGTCAAGCCTCTCGTTGCTTCCAGTTGAACCTTGTGTACTCGGGCGGTTTCAAATCGTGCTTCCCATTGCTCGTCTGATTCTCAAGGGTCGTGATGTCCTTTTCTTTCGTTATTGAGGTGTAGGTCAACCAAGCGTTTGTTGTTCGGGTGGGATAATTAATTTGACAGCGAAAATCAATGCTTTTTGACGATTATTGGAATTTTACAATCTATATCACTTGTTAGGTGACACAGGAACTGAAATGAATTTAGAAACGTTTCATCACAATCGGATACATGTATAGAACGCATAACCATAAAGCTTTGATTTTAAATTTGCGAGAAAGTATCGGACTATAGTGCCTGTCATAAATTACTTGCAGTTCTCTTTAAATTGAACAATAATGATCCGTTATTTCATTTTCTTGGGTTAATGGTTTAACCCTTTCCGGACCATTAACGTTACAGTATATATACAAAACCATAAAAATAAATAAATTGCGACAGTCATATTTTACCTTGTAGGACATGTCTAGACGCTCTTACATACACTTTTTCGTTTACACCTGTCTATACGTACATAATACATTTTATTCCTCTATATAATAGTGACACGTACAAATCACACGTTAACAATATTTTTTTGCACGTCATGTACTCTCGTATCTCGGTCTCACTCACAATATCGATTTTCATTTAGGTGTTGATTTTCATATTTTTTTTTTCATAAATCGACAAAAAACACTACGGTAATCTAATTTTGTTTGTTTCCCGTTCGTAGTTTACCTGAGGGTAAATTTATTAACATGACAAGACAGATTCGATAAACGTGAATTTTATTCACAAGTAATTCGATCTATAGATACTTCTATGTTATAAGAAGAATTTCTTTTTTTATCATAACACAATGATGGATTTTCTTTCTGTTTTTGGTATAAAATGGTTTTTTGTCTGTTTTCTGCAAATGGCCCTGCAGGGATAATATTCTTTGATTATTTTTTATTTTAAATATTTTTTCCATAAAACTAAAATTTAATTTTTGGTACATGCAAAGCATATAAATAGCCCAAAGGTTTTTATTTGATCGTATCAAATTATTTTGGATTTGAAATATTTTCTTAAGTTAGTAAGATTGTAGACTGCGACAAAGGTCGGTTGAGAATAGATAGCGAAACTAGTAGGTAGTAGCAACGAATAATTGAAACACTGCATTGAGTTTGAATTACTATATTCATATAAATAAAACTGGTGTGTCTTGCTGCAATTTTGAAATTAATGGCTGTTCTTCAGTTTTTTGCGTCTCTAGAGCTGCTTAATAGGTTTGTAGTTGTCAATCACGGGAGAAATCTGCACATTGTGTTACCACGATATCTTAATTGGGTTTTAAGTTATAAGATAAAATAGAACTGATCAGTTATGGGCAACTAAACCGTGCTTTTGGTTCTATTTTGTGCTCACGACTTGTCTTGAACTCAAAACAAACTGGCAAATTCTAGCAAGGTTTACCCTAAATCTATATATAGACTAACAGCTTTATTTATTACGACATAAATTAGTTGGTGGTGTTTTACTGAATATATTTAAAATATGCTTCTATGGCCCGATGTAATAATGTCAACAGTTATTCTCCAATTGATTAATCAGTGATACAGTTCGAACGTAAACTGATGTTAATGGTTTCTTGCTTCACAGTGTTAACAAAGGTTAGATTGCATCTAATATTGAGAATTCCATACTCTGATTATATTTGATTACCTGAGCCAATAACTAAATTGATTTGCTTATTCGTGGTCCATAATACTAAATTAGTGAGCTTCTTCGAAGATGGAGGAGCAGAAAATTTATAGGGACGTTAGACGAATTTTAATGCGGAGCGCTACGCAATATCTTGAACAACATATTGTAAGCCAGCTTATAACTTAATATATTTTTAATTGACGATCCAGCCCAATTAATGAAATTAAAGAATATCTGGGGGCCTATTATGATATTCTTCCAAATTCAGTTTTTTTTTCGACCAGACGGTTTCCATTGCGTTTTGTTTGATACGTTTGGATTCGCTAGACCGATATGGATGGAAACAACAATGGGACACTCAGATAACCCGGGAATCAAAGAGCGAATTGATTTAAGCCGCGTTATGGACGCGCCTCATTTCCACCTGGAATATTTACAATTTATCATCATTCAGTGTTCAATCACAGTATTTTGACGTGTCGAAAATTTCTTGATTTCCGATATGACATGATTTGGTGTTCAAAGACTCTTTGTAAACCTTCCCCTTTGTACGGGAAGTTCACTGTACCGAGGTGTCAAGGTCATTCAAACCGATAAAATAATCGGCTTTAGTACTGGCAGATTTGCTGAAAATGTGAACTTCTATGTTGTTAATTTTTAATTGATTTCAAATTATTTTTAGATTTATTCTACGAATAATTCCATGAAATACAAGGGACAGGCCTGGGCATTTTACAAGAGTATTCATCTATTATATAAAATTAGATATGGCCGATCTCATGAGTGCTTCACAATAACACGCGTTACTGGAAAAGAACTATTCTGCGAATCCGAGGCTAATTAAGAAAATGTTAATTAATGAAAATCGATTGAATCGGTTCACAAATACCAGTACAAATTTCATCAATCGAAAATTCTGATGAAAACATGACAGACTTACACCAGTACAAAAACTGTAGAAGGATCAGTCGCTATTGAAGCTTAAGCTTCTATTTCGAATCAATGGTTACTCTTGGTATGTGTAAAATTGTCATTGTCTAAAATTTACATTTATTTATGGCCTACAAATACCGACGATGCTGAACGCTAAAGATAGAAAAGCGCACAACATAGTTGTGGAGACCGTAAAGTCAAGTTGCGTGAGATAGCTGAGACCTCTAAGATAGAAATAGGTAGCGTATACAATATTTTACATAAACGTTAGTCTATGAGAAAGCTTTGACCCACGTGTCTCGATGATTCAGAACGCTGTTTGGAGCTGTTTAACCGTAATAAAGAGGATTTTTTGCATCGGTATGTGACAATAAATGAAACCTGGATCTACAGCTACTCTCCGGAGAGCCTAATATATTGCTTTACATCACTTTTTCAATCAGCTGATTGGATAGCATCCAGTGAAAGGCGCCTGAAGCAAACACAAATCGTTGGCTACAATGACATGGAGGCATTGCACTGCAGGATATAACCCCCAGTGACTACTACTTGTTTGCAGACATTAAAAATGCTCCAGAGAAAATTTGCGTCAACTACGAGGCCAAAGGTAAATCATTCTACAAAAAAGGCATCGAAATGTTAGAGAAGCGTTGTAATAAATGTGTCACTTTTGAAGGAAAAATAATTCATTTTTATTGGAAGTAACAAATATGTACGTACGTTTTTTAAAAATAGCTAGAGACCCAGCATTCGGAAGTCTAGTTTAGTAACTCTTTATTATAGTTTAGTTATTTTTAAAGATCACATGCTGAACCCATTTTTGAATCATATCCTATTTTTAACATCCAAATTGAGTTGTATCCCAACCGGTTAAAAATGGCATTTAAATTAACCTATTAGATTGACAATTTTCGTGACGTACATATGTCCAAAATTTATATTAGATTCCCGTTTCATCATTAATTTGAGTTCTATTCCCTTCGATTGAGTAGAACGGAGTGCTATTATGGAACAGGACGCAACATATCGGCTAAACTGGAGCACCTCCACAAGTTTCCCAAACATGATTCGTTGAAGTCATTTTCTGACATTCGAAAATATATTCTCTCAAATTTTTTAGAAAAATCGTTCGAACTGATTTCTTTTTTACATAAAGACCCGGATCCCATTTGACAACAACCTAAAAAAATTGTCTCGAATTAAGAACAAATCACAATCGATTCTTCGCACCAGAAAATTCATCTCACCCATTTTTATAAAAATCGTTCAACCCGAAAAACGCTAAATAAATTTTTCCAAAACTAGAACTCTTCGCAATCTATTCCTGGTATTAGAAAACCCCTTACCACCGATATTTTTTATCTAAATTGTTTGACCAGAATTTTTTTATAAAGGTTCAGGTTTAAATTAACTTAGTTAATTAAATTATTCAAAACCTTTCTTCAGGACTCTTTGTAGTCGTTTCTGCCTAAGCCAAATGAAACGTTTAAATACGGGTTTAAATCCCAGCCCTCAACGGAAGTCCTTCTAAACGAATTTTACAGAAATCAGGACCCTTCACAATTTAGACCCACCCTTCCTTCCAATTTTCGCAAAACTTAGACCAGTCGCCATCTGTTCTTGGTAATTGAAAACGCCTTCAACAATTTTTATCAAAATCATGAGAGTAGGATTTTCGATTGAATATTACGAATGAAATCTACAATTTCTTACAAAAAGACACCAACAGGCGTTGAGTGAAGCCTATAGACAGGTGCAAGTGTGTATACTTCATTAGCTGCAATTTTTTTTAACAATTTTTTGGTTGACAGTTCCCTTGTAATAGAAGTATCAAAAGGTAATTCAAATACAATAACGTATTTCAAAAAAATCTTGTTGTTTTGGAAGATCAGCACAAGCTTCGACAACACATATCTGTTTTCATCAAGAGTGTTGATCTTTTTTATGATGATGTAATGATTTCTCCAGTAAAGAAAATTTATTCTCCAAATTTGTACGATTGCTTACTGTAATCAATGATTGGTCATTTATTTGCTCTGCGGCATGAAGCGGAAATCCATAACGCGGAACCTGAATTTATGCTTTTCACCAGCTCCTCTGAGGCACACACATTATATTACATGGTACATGAGACACACATTAAAGGCATTTTCTAGCTATTCCGTATAGGGTAAAAATTGGCGCCAAAAACCAGATTAAAATGCGTTATAAGTTTATGACACATTCACTATATATTATACAATACGAAGGTTGTCGGAAAAGTTTCCAACCTAACAAAGATACAGCCCCCAGGGAGCTTCTATCTTTTCAACCCGCCCAAATAGTACTCGGCGCATTTCTCTGCAAAATAGTTGTTTAGAAAAATGATGGTCTCCTACGTAACTTTTAGCTTAGGGAACAAAAAAAGCCGCTCTGGGCTAGATCTGGTGAAGCGGTTCAAACCATAATCCGTGGATTCGCCATGGAAAAATTCGCCGTATTGTCTTGGTGAAGCAAGATATTTTTTTCTGCAAATGTGGTCGTTTTTCTGCAATTCCTGCATTCAGCTGCAATGAAGCAGTATGCTTCTGTAATTTTTTCCCTTTTTGAAAAAAAAAAACTCGATTAATATAACTCCATGACTCATCCAAAAACAGTCGCTATTTTTTCTCAGCCGAAGGAACATCCTTAGCCTGTTTGGAGCCGTTTAACCCTTGCAATTCCACTGTTTTGACTGTATTTTTGGTTCTGGAGTGTAGTGGTGTATACAAGTTTCATCAACAGCAAGCCTGTGTCAGAATTATGATTTATTGCGACGAAACTGCGTCAACAGAGCGTTGGAAATGTTCATTCGAACACGTTTCTGGTCCAAAGTGAACAAACTCGGCACACAACGAGTAGATTGCTTTTATTGTGGTAAATTATAGTGCAAAGTCCCCATAAATAGATAGCGTTCAACACCGGTCCAAAGTGGTAAATTATGGTGTAAAGTCCCCATAAACAGATAGCGTCCAACTCGTCATTGATTTGCATAGGCGTAATACCTTTCAAAAATAAATATTTAATGACAGCTCGATACACGATTTTTTCCATTTTCACAAAAACTCTTAAATTGACTCACTCAAACGATTGTTAAACAGCAACGGCCAAAATGGCTGATATTTCGGTGAGTAACGCATGCGCAATCTCTCTCTCACTTTCATTGACGAGTGCTGCCATCTTGATGTTGAGGTCATTGTAAATATATGAGGTTTTAATTAATTTATCGAATAACAGATTTTGTTTTACGTTCATTTAAATTGACGTTACTGAATGAAGTGAGTCAATTTATATTGACTTTATCAAGCAACACTAAACCGAGTGAAATATGTACTTAAATAAAGTTACCGATAGTCATATAATTACCACAGATGAAATGCGAGGGCTTGCCATTCTTGAATAATATACGAACGATTCCATAAAATCAGGGAGAATTTGCAGCTGGAATAACAAACTGTGGTTATTCTGGGTAATAGCCAGATACTGTTTTTACATCTAGGTGAGGTTACCAAGACGTTGAAAGTTTGGTTTTCAAACGAAATGAAAAAGGTAGATGAAAAAGCAATATCTGGCTATCACCCAGAATAACCCAAATTTCATATTGAAATGCGTCAAATAGAATAGATTTCGGGGCTATGCAGGGGTCAGGGGTTAACAATTACGTCACGATACATAATAATTCGCTAAGGCGTTGTGATTACACTTTGGGTTTGGTCACTGTTGCAGTCTGATGAGATGGCGAAATTTTTAAAGTTAAAGAATTCAAGTTTCATTAGTTCAGATATATATATATATATAAATATATATATATATATATAGATATATATATATATATATATATATATATATATATATATATATATATATATATATATATATATATATATATATATATATATATATATATATATATACTAGCAGGATGGGGTGCTTTCCGCCCGTCAGGCCAGTAATTTGTGAATTTCTGAGTATATAAGTAATGTAAATTATAGAATCGTTATTCTAAGAAATCAAAATTTAAATAAATAAAACTATAAATTCTGATTACTCAGAGTACATTAATTAAAATATTATCAAATTAATTTTTATTTAATTTCAAGAAACTAAATAATAAATAAACCCCGTATTTATATATTATTTCTCGTATATTAAATATTTCTTAATCTGTATGAACTAAGTTATAAGATCGAGTTTCTGTTTATACGTAAATCAAATTAAAATCATTAAATAAAACTTTTAGGAAAAGTTTTTCAATTAATTTGGATACTTAAATAATCTAACTTTGTGTTTGTAATAAAATAAAAAAACAGCAAAATGTCTTAAATGCCACCCCAATATACCAGCGGATATATCGCACGCCAACGCAGATTATCTTGTTTAAATTTCTAATATTTCTATTATCAACAATTTTGTACAAGCCAATTTTAACAGGGAAACACCTGATACCCTTAAGACAAATAAGAGCGAATACAGAACTTTGGATATTCTTACATATACAAACATAAAATTTAATAATCCTTTTAATATCATGCCTGGTGTGACATAAAAATTATTACTAAACATTAATTTTTTGTGTAAAGTGTAGGCGGTTCATTTGCAAGTGATTTAGAATAACTATGTAGCATAAATCAACGTTTTTTTTTTGCATATTTTGCTCATTGTACACAAAACACTAAAACCAAATAAAATAATTACGAATATTATAATGAACTTATGGTTTCCCACGCTCAAAATTTTATCAACTTAATTGGTACCAAGTTGTTTTTACCCCGCACACAATACAATTTTCTTTCAAGAAAATGTAATTGAAATTTTGATCACCCTCATGGTAAATGTTGAAATGCCATAACAGCAACAATAAACAAATAATAATATTCTAACAATAATGATTATTGTTATTATTGTTAGTACAGTGGTACATATAGTCGTGTAATGGAATAACACTATCATTGTATATGGTAATGTAATAGGCCATTCATTTTAATATTCGCCATACGATTTTATTTTTGTTTCAATTTACGTAAAATGAAAAATTATTGAAGAAACATTTTCTGGGAAATGATGGTTTTGCGGTAGAAGTTAAAGGTGAACACAACGAAATGAAATAGGTACAATACGATTAAAGCATATTATTGTGTTGCTTTCATTCCTTGAATTTAACATTTTATCGCATCGATTGAAATGGAAAATAATTGAATAAATATTAAACAATCAATCAATCCAATATATAATGCACAGTGGTCGCGCTTTGTTTAATTAACAATAACGTTGGATTAATTTTATAAAATATTTTACGTTAATTGCATTTCAAACAAAATAAATAGAAATCCCAGTTAATTTTAAAATTTTATGGACAATTGAACTCTGGAAATAATTTTTTTTGGTATGTCTCATCGTTGTTGCGGTCGCTTGACCTGTAATTATTTACCGATTTTCGCAGTGGGATTATAATAATAATTTTCACAGGGATCTGATTACAGAGAGAATATTAATGAATAATCGAAAATATATTACGATGTAATTAATTAATTATTTGTATATTTAGTGTTTTGAATTCACATCCTTTTGAGTACTCCATCAATGTTGAAGTGGTTTTGTGGTCGCATTAACAGTGTACTGTGCATTGTTTTCTCGCATAATTTGGTGCGTGTGCATTAAATAACCATGCGAAGCTATTAAAATTATTATCCCAGGAAATTAATATTTTACATGCAGGAAGTGAAAACCACAATAAATTTTTTCCAATAATAAATCCAGTTGCACCACATTAACCAATCGCAATTTGTCACCATTAATATTATTAATTTTTCAGCATATATCAGCATAAATACAAAAGTAGAAATAAAATAAAGCTCCCTAGGAAAGGAAATACCTGTGTTGGAGCACAATTAAATTGAAGCAAGTAATACAAATTAATTCTTATTCTCTAGTATCTCAGTAGAAGAAAAGAAAATGAGTTATTGACAATTATTAAAACATTAATATTACAAGGTCGGGTATCTAATAAACTAACGATTATTATCATATGTTTAAAAAATAATATTAACTTTACAAGCTTAAATAATATTAAAAAAAAAGAAAACTATGCGGAGTCAATTTGTAATTCTTGAACGTGAGAAGTTTTAAATGCTTTGGTAACTTATGAAACCAGTAAGGTGCCATAATGAGATAAAAACGCCTAATTTTTCATTATTGCATCGAACACCAGCAAAGATGTTTGGATTTCTCATGTTATAAGTATGAATTACACGGTCGTGAAAACTATGACTGCGAATAAAAAACATTTTCAACACTTTAAAATCGTATAAATATCTTAATGGTAGAAGCCTCACGGAAAAGTGGAACTGTGTTGGTCCTTACAGAACGGTTTTATATTAATTTAACAATCCGTTTCTGTGCAATATAGAGACCTTCAATATGTGAAAAATAAATCCCACCCCAACTAGAGATGCCATACATAATTATCGATTCAGGGCTTGATAGAGTTTTCTTAATGTGGCTTGAGAGCAGAACGGTTTCAGATTGTTAACTTTATAAACAGCAGCGATAACGCTTTTCCTCACTTTATAAAGGTGAGAATCCTAATTTAACTGCGGCAACAGTTAGACCCAACAATTAGGCCCAAGTATTTAAACTCATTCACACCTAGAAGTTGAAAGTAATGTGGAGAGCAGGGATTTCTGTGGCATAATTAGCTATGAAACGTCAATGTACCTATTTGGGACAATTCCTACGTTAGGTCGTGTAAAACTCATAACTCTAGATTTGTAGCGCTGTAAGCGAGCCAACCGAACGTAATAGAAACACTAAGTTTTGATAAATCACTTTGTAATGCAAGTCGAGATTCTGATGAATAGCTCAACGCCAGGTCGTCGGCGAACGCTGCGGTCTGACCCAACAGATTGATTTTGAAAATGGAATTAAAGTATAAAAAAATAGCAGAGGTCCAAGCACAGAGTCCTGGGGAACACCACAACTCAAGTTACCTGGGTCACTGATAGAGCTTTCCATTTTAACCACTTGACAACGATTTTTAAGATAACTAACAAACTAATCTAGTAAGACGCCTCTCACCCCTATGAACCTCAATTTCGTAAACAGAATGTCTTGTAATCAATACTATGGAATGCTTTCGATATAATATCTAGAAATAAAATCAGCGTGAAATTTTAATGTCGGTATTTGGTTTTTATCATCTACTGCCGTGGTAACTGATTCATATGCGAAGGTCGATATATTGTTTTTTATCAGGTATTGGAAGATCACGGGTATATAATAGACAGAGGACGATGTAACTCTTTGATTCAGAGTTCAGATACCCTAGCGTAGAAGCAAGATAACAGTCTGAGTAATGCAATAGATCGTTCAGTCACATTTTTTTTTATTCTCATTTGAAACGTTGAACTGAGTGGAAGTATTTATATAGCCAGTGAAAATATTTTGACTTTTTAAAATAATATTACTTGAATCAATATCTTCTCAAACTTTTAGGAGTGCCACCTTAAAACTACTAAATCAGTTTTGGATCGATTACTTGAAGATTTTTTTCAACAAACCAATCCTTCGATATACTAGAGCTTACTGCTTCAATTCATAACTCTGAGCGGTAAACTTGAAGATCGTCAATGATAAAGAAGTACAACAAGGATAAAAGAACACCTCTGTGAACAGTCCTTGTCAATTTTAGCAGAAACATAGGAAGTACCCACAAGAGAACTATTAATACAAAATTTGTGACAGGTATTAGCAGTAGTGGTAACCGGCGAAGTGCTATCATAAGCTCTCGCGTTGTCTACGACGGTATCCATGAGAAACTCGTTACTACTGAGTGAACTTTCAATCCTAGTAACAGGTTCATGAAGCGGCGTTTCACAATACTTGGCCACTCAGTAAGCATACTGCATGTTACTAAGGGAAATTAATTACAAGAAATGGTCCTCAATGAATATGCCAACCATTTTTTCTAAAAGATTCAAAAAGATCGATGACAGGCTGATTAGAGGACGAATAGAAGAATAAACCAATGTACAGTGTCGAATGTATTCAAGTTTTGGATTAAATTCTGTTTAGCAGATTCGGCAGCGATAATAGAGTGATCTATGGCAGTAGAAGCTGCCCAACTGTTGTGGTTGAATATAATCCAGTTGGGAACTACCATTCTTAGCCAATATTTTTAGTAGCCAAGTTACGGCCGCATATTGTTGATTTTATCCCAAAATTAATTCCAAGATGATCTGTGAGCGGACCTTAAGCTTTTCTTGTTAGGCTTTTGCGCCATTAGAAAGTCGTTCCAGTCGACCTGAAGATTTATTCTCCTTGCTGTGTTTTTTAATTTATTAGTTATTGGAATAATTTTATCGTGATCCTGTTAGCAGCTGTATGATTGAATAAACATATTTAGCAGCCTCTTGTATCTGTAGCCAATTTAGTCAATTACTTGGTTTATTTTGAGATTGTGTTGATAATAACGACTATTCTTCCTCTTTCTAATCTACATGCTTGTTGTAGTTTTTGTGCCATAACACTTATATGGCACAACTCTGATGAGCCTCTGCTTTTTAAGTTTATCTTAATTTTTCTGTCATTCTTGAATTTTATGGTAAATGGCTTTTCTTAAATACGCTATCGATAAAATTAGCTGGTGACAACGAAATTTTATTACTTTATTGCGGCGTTGGTTGGGCTTTTTAAACATTAATTTTTTTAAATTTTCCTTGTACAGTTTCCCTGTCCTTAAAGACAGGGTAAAGTTGGGAAAGTGATAAATTTTCTGGTTGCGACACTGTTTGTTGCCCTTGTGTTTGTTGTGGTACCTAATAGAGTATAATAGTGATTGATTTGTAATTTTCTCAGGATATCTGAGGAGATTCATTTCTAGGTCCATCGTAAAATCTTAATTTAGTTCAATTGACGGGGCACGTTCAGATTTATATTGAATTGACGTTTTATTCAAAACAAACTAAGTTTCATTAGCAGCAGAAAAATAGTTTAGTTTGCTTCATCCAAAGGGCCAGATCTAATTGCCAAAATAGACGACTCTTCTTATAAATGTTGCAAAATCTTTGGAACCGGAAAAAGTTTGACCCCACCGTTTGAGGGCCTTCTAACTAAATTTTCTTGCTTGTACTATACTAAGACCATCCCCGTCTTTCATCCATTTTCAAAATTTTACGAACGAGAAAAACAAAAAATTAAAAATCTACCGCCCGGTCTATGAATTTTCCTGATATTACGAATTTTTATAAAAAAACTTTCGATATTTGGCTCCCGTGGAGGAATCTCTCCCTTGGGGAAATACTTAAACCAGTACATCACAATCGAGTTTTAAATCGTCAGTTGTTAGATAAGCAACTCTGCTCCAACACACGTGGCTGTTTTATTTGCCACAAAGAGCAGCTTCATATTAGAGGTTTAGTAATAAACGAGGATGTGCTTGCGAAAAAATAAATCAAATGGTGAAAGCAAAGCATATTAAACTATTTACCATCCACTTACCACAATATATGCACAAGCACAATTAAATAGCTCATCGATGAAAAATGATTATGCAACCAATAATGCCTAGTATACAATCAATACGAGCGCTTCAATCAATGAATTGCTATTGCTCGAACTATAAAGCCATGCTCCTCTATTTAACCTTACAAAGTCTTCAATCAATGGTAAAAGTAACTGAGAGTTGAAGATTTTCCTATCACAAAAGTCCAATTTAATGGTACAGCAGGACTTCGTCGCAAATATGCTCGATTTGCTGCTAATAATCTTTGGTCAAAATCATAAAGGATATATATTGACGTAAACGCTTCCGTACTATCACAATTACCATCACGATTACCAGCACAAAACAGCGCAATTTCGAGCAAACAAACTCGAAAATCGACCACGGCAATAAATAGAGAACTCGCAATGTAAAAACGATTTCACATAAAATATAAATTGCAAGAAATTTACACCAATTTCATGGCAGAATACACCTTGTTGAATTACATGTTTTCGACGGGTCCAGCAAAAGCAGTTTAGGAATCTCTTTAAATAACATCCTTCTTGTAGGATCAACAATCTGAATGTATCGTCAGGTCTGTTTATAAAGAGATATTTGACTAGGTGACTACAGGGAGATTTAAAATTAGGAAACGGATGTCTAACCATCAGTAATATTTAAAAATGATTTCAGAAAACGATCGCGATCTACGTTACCAAAATTAGACACTTATTTGTACTATCAAAATATACTGGCTTGAACTGGAATCACGATAAGTTTTCATTTCAAATAAATCTATGAAATACCGAAAAACTCATAAAAAGGATGTTTCTGTCACAAGCAGCAAGAATTTTTGATCCGTTTTGATGTCATTCACTATTTACTATTTCCATTTTGATGGACATTTTTTTCAAGGTTTGTGGCTACAAGGGCTTGTGTAATGATGTAGTACCTCAGAATATATCTCATTAGACACTAAGCATCCTATAGCCACACTCAAACGGAGTGTACACAAAGGCTACTCATTTTGGTCCCCTGAAGAAATTTATTACAAAATCTTTCAAGCACCAGAAGCAGTAATGAATTCCGACCTATGTGTAGTATCTCTGATGATTTTGCGTCATGTGACTATCTAACTCCTGCTCTATTCTTGGTTGGGAATCCGATGAGAGCACTACATGTACCAGATCTAAACCTGGCTAAGTGGTTATGAAAGTGGCAAAATATTCAAAATAAAATCCAAGAATTTGGAAAAGCCTGGCAAGAAATTACTTAGCTAATTTTAGCCCACGAACAAAATGGGAAACGAAAAATTTATAACTAGATAATTTAGTTCTGATTAAAAATTATGATCACATTGGTTCACGTACGAATTCAACAAATTCACATTGGAAGATTGATTCTAGTTGCCATCCTTTGAGCCTCATATGCCTTACACATTTACATAAATACGTTTTTATCTTAGTTAGTATCGATTTGTTGATAATACCACTGGAGTGCGTGACTGCATTATCAATTAGTATGACCAGTTAATATTTTATTCCCATTTTTTTACAGTAGGCCAAAGAAAATCATCAGGCTGCTAATTGTATAATTAATTTCTAAGATTGGATCGGAATCAGTTATGATCTAATTTTTGAGAGGGTTTAAACTTTGGTTTATGTCGAACCTTTGTTTTAGCACTTGAACGGGGTGTGCGAAGTTTGAACCCAAATAAAGACTGGAAGTAGACGAAATTTTTTCCTCTATTACCGAACAGTGTCTTTCATGCTGACAAGGAGTTTGCAACGTGCTGACGATGCTCCAGAAGTACAGTTGGGAACAGGTGAAGAGATGCATTTGTGTGAAAAAAAACTACAATAGTCTAACGATTCTGAAAGATTTTGTAAAATGCCTCTTCCATTTTATTTCGAGCGCATTGACTGGGATATCTACTCCGGTTTAGGATTGAACTAGTTCTTCGACCAATTGATCTTGCAGTTGCTTAACACTAACATTAGTCAAATTTCGTCTAATTTCGAAAATTAAAAATTTTACCGCTAGAACTGCTAGTATTGAAAAAAAACGGAATTTATGCGCTTTACTTTTAATCCAATATCGGAAAATGAAACAAGGACAAACAAATTGTTTTATCGAGCAGAGAAAACGTCCTTGGAGGAGGACTAGTTAAAGATTCTAATACAAGGGATTCAAAAGACTGCGAAGTATAATAGTGCTGATAATAAGAGACCATATAAGAATCAAAACCTCGACTATAATTAAGCCAATAAGAAGGCAATTACCAGTGATGGCAAAGTAATTGATCTGACGATCATCGTCGTGGTGATTCGGTGTAGCGGCACAATCTTACGAAGCGGAATGAACGCACAATCTTACGAAGCGAAAATGGAAGATCTCCAGAGACAAATTAGGTAGAATCAGCGACGGCGTTTATAAAACAAAATAAAACCTTGGGTTTGACTAAAAAATATGATATTGGATGTGTTTGTTCTGTTGAAATAGTTTTGTAGTGAAGGAATTGTAACGAATTTAACTACACAATGATAGCACTTGACGTTTGAGCGGTTTCGAAGTAGGCCAACAAGTATTATCACAGAAAGAGTTGTAAATTCGATGTGCGACTTCTAAAAATGTGATGATATTCTCTAATCGAGCACTCATTCAATACAGGCCGAGTAGATTGAGAGAAATGGTAGCTTAGTGGCTGTGTTAGTGATCAAGGGGAATGCTGTAATTCACAAGTCGTTAATCAACGTGACAGAGAAATATCGGAAGAGTTGATGATTTGGGATGATCGTGAATATATTTAATGAAACGATAAGTATTTTATAGGATTTCTAAAGGTCAAATTTTTACATAATAAAAAAATGCAAGAATACACAACAATTTTAATTGATTGAAATTCGATTTTAGAAATTAGAATAATCAATGCATGTTCAAGATGTTATTATGACACGAATATAATATTGAAAAAGACTTACCAACAATCACGTGAATACTTGGGAATGCAGATCACTTCCAGCGAAACATGCACCGTAACAATCTGTCCACAATTGAAAATTTTTCACCACTGTGCACTTTTCACTACCCACAAATAAAACACTAAATAGACACACATACATATAAACACATTTACTAAATAAATACACCAATAAAATCAGTCCCGGTCGAAAAGAAAATCACAAAACTTGAAGTTTTATTCGCCTAACACTAAAGACACTTTAACTTTTAAGTGAGGTTAAGAATCACAACGAAAACAATTTAACAAACGTAAGCTTTTGGACTTTTAATATTACTAAATATTTTTTTACTGTTTTTAATATTTTAAACCACACGGATACAATAATTTTTATAGACTGACTTTGTGCTCAGTTATTTTTATCTAATATGTGAAATTGATCTCAATTTGTAATTCACCGTTACAAATGACAAACAACAATATTTTGAGCATACGTACTCGTATGTGTTTCACACAACGAATGATATAATCCAACACAAACAAGTAAATCTCTTCTCAAATGTATGTAGTTATTAGTGTGTTCCAAAATATACAAAATTAATTAGCAGTTTGAATTTTCAGCTGCTACCCCTTAGCACGAATACCACCCCAATTTCTCAAGTAATTAAAAGTTCTTGTAAAATTGTTAAAACGAAAAATGTTGAACGTGATGACCCAGTTTATGAGCTCGTGAAATACGCGAAACAGGTCAACTCGGCGAAACCAACTCGGCGAAACCAACTCGGCGAATCCAACTCGGCGAAACCAACTCGGCGAAACCAACTCGGCGACAGACAACTCGGCGACGACCAATTCTGCGATGCACAACTCGACGACAACCAACTCGGCGACCGCCAACTCGGCGATAGACAACTCAGCGATGACCAACTCGGCGAAGGGCAAGTCAGCGATGACCAACTCGCCGAGGGACAACTCGGCGACGGTCAATTTGGCGAAACCAACTTGGCGACGGTTGACGGTCAACCCGGCAACGATAAACTCGGCGACGACCAATTCGGCGACGGATAACTCGGCAATGACCAACTTGGCGATGGACAACTCGGTGACAGTCAATAACCACAAAAAAAATCAAAAAACGAAGATAAAAATTGACTGATTTCGAGATTGTATACCTTTGGTTCGAGTGACGTCATTTTTTTAAAAGCTAAATAAAATATTAAATGACTTTGGTTCATGAATTTTATTAAACTCGACCAGGTCTTAATCGATTAAGATGAGATTTGGTATGTTGGGTGGTAATGGGATTCTAAAATGAGTTTTGAAAGAAGTTTTGGGATATGGCGACGGAACTTGGTAATTTCTAAACCGATTATGATGGAATTGAGTGAGTGTGTTGGATGGAAATGGGATTTTAAAATGAGTTTTGAAAAGGGGTTTTGTGACGGAACTCGGTCATTTTCTAACCGATTATGATGGGATTTGGTATATTGGATGGAATGGGATTCTAAAATTTGTTTCTGAAGGAGTTCTGGAATATGGCCAGGAACTTTTAACGGAACTCGCATCGTTTTAGATAAACTAGAATGTTAGTTAGTAGACATGATAGAAATAATTATGTTTCATCTCCTTTTTGTCGCCACAAAGTGTAAATAAAATATGGTTTAAGTACATCTTCAAGGTGTGCAAGTTTAGTTTGTCAGTGTTTAGTTAAAAATAGTGCTTTGTGGAATAAATATAATATAAATTCTTGTTGCATAATAAAATTGTAAATATTAATATGTTTAATAACCATAATCCAGAACTTTCAAAACACATTTTAGAATCCCATTTCCATCCAACATACTCAATCGCATTATAATCGATTAAGAAATTACCGAGTTCTGTCCCAAGTGGCCATATTCCAGAACCAAACCATTCCAATATACCAAATCTCATCTTAATCGATTAACACATGGTCGAATTTAATAAAATTTCATGAACCAAAATCACTTTAATATTTTTTATCTTCATTTTCGATTTTTTAAAATTTTCTTCCCGTCGCCGAGTTGACCGTCGCCGAGTTGTTCATCGCCGAGTTGTCCGTCGCCGAGTTGGTCGTCGCCGAGTTGTGCGTCGCCGAGTTGGTCATCGCCGAGTTGGTCGTCACTGAGTTGGTCGTCACCGAGGTGTCCATCGCCGAGTTGACCGTCGCCGAGTTAACCATCGTCGAGTTGACCATCGCCGAGTTGTCCGTCGCCGAGTTGGTTTCGCCGATTTATCGCGTACCGTAAAATACGAGCAGTATGAATTTTGAGTTGCTCTAGTACGAATACCATTGACGATTGACCACTCTTAATTTCTTTAATCCAAATTACAACTTCTTTTGAAATTGCAAAAATTAAATATTTCAATTTTCATATTCGACATTCCAACGATTTATATGATAACTCGATATATAGGCTCGCGAAATACGTCTGCTTTGTGGAAACAATTGGAATTTTGCACGTGAGGTATATAGGTACTATGGTGTAGCAGCTGAAAATTTAAACTACGAACTGGCATTGCGGGAACCCATAAATCGGTTCATCTTATCCAACGTTGAAATCATTTTTGCATCTTTGAAAGGATTTGTCGTTATTACTTGAGGAATTTGGGGTGGTATTCGTGCCAATGGGGGTAGGTATTCAAAAATCACACTGCACGTATTTCGTGAGCTCATAATTCGGTACATTATATCCAAAATTGCTGTTGAAAATTACTTATTTCTTCTGCACTGCCTTGCAGTTAGTCCAGTTATTGCTGCTACATTTACTGTTTTTCTTCTAAAGCAGTGGTTGACATGATTCTTCAAAACATATAAGGTGAATGTCTGGCCGACCCCCGCTCTTCGGTTGAGAACAGTCTGATTTGTTTATAATTCTCATCCAATTGTGCATCGTGAGCAAGAAACGACTCTCTCTAGCGCTGTTGTACTCCTCTGTGACCTCGCTTTGATTCTCATAGTGTTGGTACTGTAGGAGTTGATTGTACATTTTCCTAATCCTTTTGCATAGTAAACTATGGTACTCTCACTACTGCCGGATCTTTGCGGAATACTATTTTCTGCTTTGATGTGGTTGATCCGACTCGTCACCATCGACATTATGCTCAGTGTTGTCCTGCTGCTTTTTGTAGAAAGGCTATAACAACTCATATTATTCTATAATGTTAGAAAAAACTCCTGTTGCTTGATTTTATTCAAATCGCAGGGCATGGTATCACTTTAAGAACAGACACTTTCGCGAACTCCTAGCCTGTGCAACGCTGTTATTTACCTCACTTTGTTCCGACTTAAAAATTAACTTTGTAATGCACTAGGTGATCGTCTCATTCTGTCCACGTGGCTGAATGTTGTGATTTGTATCCCATAGCTCGTTAATAAATTTAACTACTTTCTCTGTATCGAACGAAACAGCATTCTCAATCAAATTTCGATTTCAAATGGATGTGAGGGTTGCTTTTGTTCTAGAAGTCAACGAGCTACCATAAATTCTAAATATAATGGGATATTTAGAAGGGAACTACGTTGGTGGCCTGAGATCGCTAAATTAATCATCCAACTCATTTACCGACGTTCTCCAATATAATGATGACCCACGCAAATTACACAAGTAGAGGTTAAGGTCCACAATCATTCTATCGTGGCCTCTTATTTTCTCACACTATGCAGAAATTGTTGATTGAACTCGCTTGAATTCGAGCTTCGTGAGTGCATATATACCACCGAGAGCATTCCTTCGCTTTCTTTTTATGGTTCATGTTCACAATATCGTCCTTCCTCTTGTGCCTAATCTCATTAACATTCGTTCAATTCCTCCTCAACGTCAAGCGGCTCTAGTCGATGGGGCTCGAAAACTGATTCATGTGCTCCATTAATTGATAGCGCTTCGTTTGCTCGGGATGGAACTGTCTTAAATAGTCGTCTATTGTCATAACGTCTCCTCTCATAAGTACATCGATTGAATAAGTCACTAATGAGGTGTTTCGTGAATGTACAGTTCGTCTGGCTTTGCAAAAAAGCTCTTCAACGCCGTTGCCGTTATTTAAACTGATGCCGTTCAGTTCACAGAAATCTGTGCCAGTGTAATAAAATTTGCCGCCAAATGCAAGAGGTCTAATAAATTTCACGAACTGGTAAACCAAAACCAGACAAGAATTCCTCCAGAGAAAACCAGACCTAAACAAGAATTCCTCTATTGTGATCCTCAAACAGCTCGTTAATTGAATCCAAAAAAAATGTTATTGCTAAATTTTATCGTTGATGCTGTTCGTGTAGCATCCTTGGTAGAGCCGGTTGTGATCATACTCGAGGGCGAATGAGTTCTCGTCGAGATGTGGAAAAAAGTTTAATAGCCGTCCCGACATGTGGAAAGCGTCGCTGGGGCTTGCGTTGATCTCGAATCGAATTTGAAAATACAGACCGTCTGTTGCTATCATGTTCTGATGATAAACGCGCTGAGAATCTCATAATATCGGTGAGAGGAAGACAGCTTTAATTAAACACTGCACTCATGCGTATCTGGAATAAAATATGTCGTCTCGTCCCTGATTACATGAAGTACGAACTGTATGCGATGTCTTGCTGATAGACATATAAGCACTATGTTGCAAGTCGTAACTTCACTGGTTCTTGGTTTGTACTTGCGGGGACAACTCCAATCAAATCATCTTGGTCCAGTTTAGCAAATTGAATAATAGTCACATCCTTATATGGCAGATTTTCTGCTATGAGCCAGCGTAAGAGATATGATGTAACCGGTTAAGGTGTTGAGGTTATCCAGTGTCTTAGTTAATACCCAAATTCCCGCATCATCGCTTGACCGAGGTAACTTGGTTGGTATAGTTTTCCCTCACTTCAAATCTATCGTTAAATTTGATCACCTTTATGAATGGGATGATGTGAGACAAGAGCCGGTGTTTCGATAGCTTTAGAACCCTTATCGCATCTGGCATATCTTCCGGCTCAAAGTTATTCCATGCCCTGGAAGGGGCTTTTAACATCGTTTTGTTAATAGCACTAAAACCCGACTTGGTTGGGCTGGCACTGCTTCATACTGATGTTACATGCTCTATCACGTCCACCACAACGATATGGTTTTAGAGTCTTTTTGTAATTCTCACATACCGTTGGAAATTTTCCCGATCAAACTTTAATTTTGGTAGTCTCACTTTAGATCATAAATTCTGCGTTTGGTTGTTGCGAAATTATTCGTTTCTTATAGAATAATATTCATGTCGTATATCTTTGATATACCTTAGTTCTTAAAACTACCGTAATGGCGCTGAACGGAGATACACTTCAATCATTCCCGTACAATCATATGTGGCATACCGTTTGAAAGGTCGAACCCGGTAAAAATTTTATTATCAAGTTTGGTTTACAGTTCACTGTTTTGGTGCTGGTAGCAAATTATTAGTTTATATAATGGATGGACATTTGACGATAGATTTTGAGGTAAGATCACTTTGATCTGGCATAACTGTCTGGGTGGCAGATGGTTTGTGACTTTAAAAATCTTCCAATGATTGAAATAATGTTCAATTTCTTAATCGTTGTATCTTGCATGAACAGGACAAGTTATCGCATCACCAGATATGTTCACCAAGAGAATCAAATGGGTGTTCCATATTCGTCGTTGGCCATCTATCTTTGGTACTTCAAAACTATATTATAGATCTCTAGTTACCAATTTCGCATTAACTGCGTCTATCTTGCGGAAACCGAAAACACGTGCCGATGTCTTGTTCTCGTAATTATCCCTGGTAATTTTTATAGATGAATTCATCTGATTATCTTCGAGGTCTATACGGGAATTGTACGATTTATAGTTCATTGGGTTGGTTTTTTATTTATTTCGTGGCACTTGTCCAAGACTGGTCGGTTTTTGGTTAGAGTATCGATTTCGTCAACTTGCTGCGCAATATTCCATGAACTCTGCCGCAATGTTCATTTTGGAATAGTCGTTAAACTGCTGGAATTTAAGCCGGCCATCCCCTTGCTAAATGTTTGTGAATTTAAGTTGGTGGGAAGTGTAATTGTTGGTGGCTACACTAATAATTTGTTTCCTTCAAACCTTGCTCGAATGTGCTAAGAAATGCGTTAAGAAATACTTATGTTGCAATAACACTTTTAATTTAAATAAATGTGTCTTGTGTGTTATACTTGTCCGTCCGGTATATGTAAGAGATTTTACGTATGACAAGCACTTTTGTAATTTAAATAAAGACTAACTGTCGAATTTACTTTAATTAGTTTGGCTAATGCAGATTAATCTAATCACAATTTTTAACCTTAAATTTGATAAGTATGTAATTTTCAATAATAAACCACACCAGTGCAGACTATTTATCAAACTCATAAAACCAATATATTCTAAATATTTAACATGAACCATGATGAGTTGCTAGATTTCTAACTACCAGAGATAATCTTACTGTAATAAGACATGATAATTTTCTCAACTCTTTTCTGTCGAATCAGCATAATATCGATTTCTTACGAAAAGCTAACACTTAAAAGGACAATGGCATTTCTATCAGATTATCCGACACCAGTGTTTTAATGATAAATTGACAAAAAAAAAGAAAAAAATCTGAATCCAAATTTAAGACAAATCAGATTATCATATTTTGCCATCGCACAATTTCTGTGTGCAAGGCAATATGCTTATGTCATATAGAAATTCGAAATCGTCTTGAGTACGAAAAATGATTTTCTTGTGGCTTATTAAAGAAAAAAATATTTAGAATCTTGGGTACCAGATGGTACATTCTCGAAATGTTTAAAATTGCAAAGAAAATAAATTATTATCTGAGTTTTAAATGGGGTGCATGTATAGAATCGTATGACTACACGTAATTCGGGTAATGAGCGTAAGTATGACGTTTAGTTCTATAATTTAACCTCAGCCATTTTTAATAGCAAAGACTACACTAATTAATCGTATAAAAGTCACAAGTAAAATATTATTAAATCCATAAAATTAAATGGTAAAACCATCTATTTCTGCCTTCTGCTATGCTATACAAAACTTTTGAAAATGCTATAAAGGTAAAAGAAAAATAAGTTCTAGTTTTTCCTTACCTTCGTGCATTAAATTATAACTAATGATCCATGTATCCAAGATGTTGTACATAGAAATATTTTTATTATTATTATTATTATAGAAGCATGGCAAGGAAGCAGAAAAGGAAGGTATCAGAAGAGCAATAAACGTAAAATAGAATTAAACCATAAAAAATGTAAACAACAGCATAGTTATACTTTAATACCGGCCGCTCCGGCGCTTTTACGAAACGATTCAATAATAAATTTTCTGTGTTGCTTGCGCTTTTTATAATGAAATATATTCAACTAACCGCGAGGTAATAACAATTTCTCCTTATCACAAAATAACAATCACGGATTGTATTTTATTTCCGCTATTCTGTATATGGTAGTTATTAGTCAGCTGCGCAATTGAAAATCTACCTTAAAAATTATTGATCCGCATTTCTCTCTCTCTTTCTCTCTCTCTCTCTCTTTCTATATATGTATATATAATATTCACACAGACAGGTGTTGATTCGGATATTAAACTAAACCTTTTTTAATTCATCAGGGGCTTTGAAATTTTTCTATTTGGTTTTCTTCTCACATAAATACCAAACATTCTCAGGTATATTATTTCGTACATGTTAGACACTAACCTAATAATTTTGTCAATCACAAATGATAATCAAAACATAAGGTTAAACCCAAAGTAATTATTATATCTTGATACGAATATGTGTATACATACGAGTATGTAGTTTTATAGATTAATATTTTGTCTAGATGCTGTACTATAAAATAATTTTTATGATAATTAAACATAAACTGTAATGTACATAAATATGCCCTTTGCTTTCATAAAATTGGCTTTCTGGGGTATTAATCAGTATTTCGGAGCACTAAAATATTTAGTGCAAATATAGTGTGGTAGGGCAGAAACCGACTTGGTGGACCACGGAGTTCGGAACCTATCGAAGGGCATGTAGGACAGCTTTTAATAAAGCTAAAAGCACAAGGGAGGTACGGGATTGGGACTTCTATAAGGAGGACCTAAGAAGGTACAAGAAAGAGTTGAGGAAGGCACAAGGGTGGTCTTGGAGACTCTTCTGTGGTAGGATGGAGGAGGTCTCTGAGACTTCTCGCCTTAGGAAAATTCTAGCTTCTAACCCAACCAGTCCTAGTTATTTGATAAGACCGGACGGGTCGTGGACAGCTTCAAGTATGGAATCATTGGAGCTCCTCATTGAGACCCATTTCCCGCGAAGCTCTGATGACTCGATAGAGCCCGGAGCTCATCGAGTAACACCTTCAGTAGAGATGGAGGGCATTGTAGACCGGGAGCGAATCCAGTGGGCGCTGAACGGTTTTAAGCCGTATAAATCGGCGGGCCCGGATCGGATTATACCAGCAGATATCCAAAGGAACTCAGCAGTCATCCTCCCCTGGCTGGAGGGTATCTTCAGGGGATGTCTGAAACTTGTCTATATTCCTAGGAAATGGACGGAGGTCAGAGTGGTCGTAAGCTACATGTGTTG
Source organism: Nephrotoma guestfalica (assembly GCA_963691935.1). Lineage (NCBI taxonomy): Eukaryota > Metazoa > Arthropoda > Insecta > Diptera > Tipulidae > Nephrotoma > Nephrotoma guestfalica. The sequence continues at coordinate 11,766,245 of OY829915.1, forward strand.
TCAAATATACTAAGTGTATACGAGTATTTTTACCATATATCGAAAGACACAATGGAGCCAACAAAAAAAAAATTGAATGAGTTTACTTTTAACTATTTTAATGTGATTTTAAATCATTTCTGTTCAAGTTTTTGTTGAATTACACTGTTAAAATATTGAATGCTCACTCGCGTAAATTTTAAAATAACAAATTTTGTTAAGTTCTTCACACCGGTCTGTTTGTTGTGGTTTTTGGAGTGGTGGCATAATTGGTCGAATTTTTCGAAAATTCTACTGGAAATACCGTTATCGTCAATGGCGACCGTTACAGAGTCATGCTGACGAACTTTTTATGGCGTAAAATCGACGCTGTGACTGTAAACAACCTATGTTGCCAGCCGTTTTGGAGTTGCATTTTGGCGCCGTTGGACTTTTTTCTATAGGGTTTCGTTAAGAATGCGCTAAAGTTATGCGCTAAATAGGTGTCGCAATCATCGAAAAAGTTCTTATAAACTGAACTCACAGGATGGCTTACTCTAAGGTCTGCAAGTGGAGCCACATTAACGAAATTGTTTTCATTCTTAAATTGAAGACTCTAAACTACGTCTATTCGTCTTTACTTCAAACATTACAGGTCATTTTAATTACAACAATGTATTGTATTTGTTGCTTTATTGTTGTTGTTGTCAATATGCTTTAGACCGTAATAAGCACTAGCTGTAGTCCGGATTAAATTTATTTATTAAATAAATTGTTGTTGTTGTCAATAAACGCCATATTGAAATTTAGCAAATCTAGAAATTTGTTTTGCTTTTAAATGTAGGTATCAGACCTGATAACGGGTGTGACCTTCCGATAACATTGTCGATAATTTCTTGTGATAAATTTTCCCATTAGATTTCGAGGTCGGACCTGCCTCCGTTACAGGTCCCAGACATGCTCTATCGGGTTCAAATCTGGAGTCCCTACAGGCCAGTTCAGCTTACCCTGTATTAAAACAAAATTTTCTCCGATAAATGGGGCAAATGGTACCACATGTTCTAGCAGAGTATCTTTAACATATCGACCAGCTGTAAGAGATTCGCTATCAATAATCTCTAATACGGACATCTAAACAAATACCGGCCCAAACCATAATTGAGCCTCCACCATAAGCGACGGTTGTCGTACTGTTTCATTGAGAATACCGCTCACCTGGTCGTTTCCATACTCTTTGCTTCCACCGATCGAGTTCACTAAGAAACGACTCTCGTCTGTGAACAAAATATAGTCCCAGTGGTTTAAAGTTTAGAATCGGTTAAAGTTATAGCCGAAACAACCGGTGTGAAGTTTCGTTAACGTTAATAAAAAGTGTAGCTACACAAATTAACAAAAAAGTGTAGCGTACACAAAAAACATTTTTAAAAGTGTATGAAAATATTCTACATTTAAAATACAAGTCATTTATACGAACAAATACGTTAACTAATATTCAGTTAATATTTCTAATTAAAACCAAACAAAAAAATATACTGATATGCAAATATTAATGTTTTCAAAGATTTATCTATTTACTGATTGATGTTAAACACATAATTAACTGCCCGCCCATCTTAGAGTTTCCGCAACACAGCCACTACTATTATCGATTAGTAGACATTCGAGCCTATTCAAGCGAAAATGCGCCTCATCCGAAAATATGATCTTCTTCAAGTCGATTGCAAACTGACTCAGCGAACCGAAAACGCAATGGGTGGTCTCTTTGCTTCAATTCCTGAACCAATTGAACTTTATACGATGTCATACTAAGGTCTTTATGCAGAATTCGTCGCAATGTTGTGCGTGAAATGTTCAATTCTTGAGCACGATGACGAGTTGACGT